>JAFREE010000031.1:0-194639 GCA_019400425.1 Hymenochaete sp. R1
TTCTTTCAGCACGTCTCACATATATCTATCCGCTTTGAGTTGGCTTCCCAAGTCCTCGACGTTATGGGATTCATGGCGATCCGATTTCAAGGAATCCGACATAACATCTCGAGTCATCGGCCAAGTGTCGCCCATCCTCTACCAAATAAGCCTACCTCAGTACACCGACGTTATAACCATCTCGTCGGACGGAACATACATAGCTTCGGGATCGGTGGACGGTGCTGTTAGGTTCTGGGATCTACTTTCAGGTTTCTCTTTTGGCGAGAAGATAAGCATGTTGGAATACCCGGTCAAGTTTCTTGTCGTCTCTTCGGATGGAAGATACATCGCTGCTGCAGACCTCGACACCTTTGACATTCATCTTTGGGATACCGAGGCGCGCCAACCTGTCGGAGGGTCGCACCGCGGTCACGAGGACTACATCCGAGTTTTGGATTTCTCGCCGAAAGCGCCGTTACTGGCGTCGAGCGGCGATGACAAGACGATACGCCTCTGGGATGCGAGCTCGGGTGATTGTGTTAGGACTATAACTGGTCATGAAGCCAAGGTGAAATCGCTCGCTTTCTCTCCCTCTGGGAACCTCATTGCCTCTGGCTGTAAAGACGGTACGATCTATATCTGGGACGTCCATACCAGTCAATCTGTTACCGAGATAGTCAGAGGTCATACGTTGGACGTTACGGGTCTTGCATTTTCTCCAGACGGTACACGCCTCGTCTCAGGTTCATTCGATTGTAGTGTGCGTATTTGGGATGTTTCCAAGGCCCAAGAAGCTCGGGAGCGGCTGCGAACTGATCTTCCAGTTGGATCTATGGCACTCTCTCCAAACGGCAGATACGTCGCGGCTGGTGCTCGTATACATCCGAGCACAGTCACTGTATGGGAGGTAGCCACGGGGAATGTAGTGACACGTCTCCCTTCCTCTGCCCCTCATCTTGCGTTCTCCTCAGACAGTACGCGGCTGATCGTGTGTTCATCTCTGGACAATGTCCAAGTCATTGACTTTTTACGAGGGAAGCCATCCATGGAGCAGTCGGGGATAGGGCATACTGCGCTGGTTTGGACTGCGACTTTCTCTCCAGATGGATCTCGCATTGTGTCTGCGTCCAGGGACAAATCTGTTCGTTTATGGGATGCTCGGAATGGGGATCCTGTCTTGCAGCCCATCCATCCGCCTAGCTCGACAGAGAAATCTACATGGAAGGCGTTTCGGAAAGCTCTGAAATCTTCGCTTTCGTCACATCCCGTCGAAGAAGGGCAATCTAATGTAGTCGCCGAAAGTGCTCCCCTCCTCCTTGGGCACGCTGCCGAAGTACTCTCCGCCGCGTTTTCTCCCGATGGAAAACATATCGTAACGGCGTGCAAGGATGGCATGGTCCGAATCTGGGATGCACAGCGCGGCGTCCTTGCGAAGGATCCTCTTACAGTGCCCTCTGAGCTGATCCTATGCGGTGGATACTCTCCGGATGGGTCGATGTTGGTAACAGGATCAAGAGACAATGCCCTCCAACTTTGGGATCCAAGAACGGGACGACTGAAAGGTAGCGTCTTGTCCAGGCTCACCAGCGTCATTACCTCAGTATCGTTTTCCCCCAACCCGAAAGTACCTCGACTCGCATTTGCCTCCGTCGACGGAAACATCCGTATCGGCGAGGCGCGCCCCGGTGCAAAAGAAGACAAAACCATCCCCTGCTCCCAACAAATCGTCGAATGCGTTGCCTTCTCTCCAATCGGAGAGCACATCGCCACAGGTGGGAGCGACAACTCCGTGCGACTCTGGGACGCGCAGACCGGTTTGTCACGCTGGGGTCCAACAATGATACACAAACGCGCCGTCAAAAGCCTCGCTTTCACTCCAGATGGGAAACACCTGATCTCTGGATCGAGTGACGGGACGATCCGTGCGTGGGATGTCCATTCCGGTGACCCCGTAGGCGAACCACTGGTCGGACACACCGACTACATCCTCTCCATCTCCATCTCTCGAGACGGTACCCGTCTCGTCTCTGGTGCATCTACAGGGTCAATACGCGTATGGGATGCGCGCGCGTTTTTCTGGGACAAGACGCTCAGTGAATGCGGATGCGAGGTTATGGGTCCTGAAAGGGTTGTGTGCGACGTCTCCGACGATGGATGGATTCGAACGAAGGGTGGAGGGCTGCTTTTATGGGTTCCGTTCAATTATCGGAAGAGGCTACGGGATATGAGTCTGTTTTGTATCTCTTTGAAAGAGGAAGATCACCCGATACGCATTTCTTGGGATAGGCTTATTCACGGGCGTGATTGGACGAATGTACGGAAGTCATAGGCTGGATGTAAATTGGCCCAACTTTTTATAAGAATCTCCTACCGAATATATTGCCTGCACATTCTCTTGGTGAAGGCGCTGTCATTTAACCAAAAGAAATAAATCCCTTTATCTTAGCATAAACTCAACCTTGGAAATGTTTGTAACTCGGCGCTTCATTATAGATCAAAATCATAAGGGGATGGACCTTGACTTCATGGTTTCGAGGATAAATTATTCCAAACGTTCTTTCGATGCAAGTACGTAGTCAAACTGCGATTTGACAGTGCACCAAACCATTCACATCTTGAAGCACGCGATGGAAGCACCAAGTTCTATAAAGAAAAGGTAATGCCATTGAATATCGTCTCGCAGGCTTAAACATCTATTCTTCCCCTTCTTCACTCTGCGCAATCGCCTAACAAGAATACAGTTAGTAACAAACTACCTGTCACAAACCGCACGGTACACACCTTGTTCTCCTCAAGCCCGCCGAGCTCGTTGACCAGACCATCATACGGATACTGCCTTGATACAACTGGCTTCTCTGGTGTTGCGGCGTATGCAAATAGCATGATAGATCCGAAGACAGACGCAGCAATGCCGAATTGGTAGAGGGCCGTCTTGGGAGCGATCTTTGGGGGATCTGGACCCCACATTGAGAACATTTCGTCTTTTTCATGGAGCTTTGAAACGAGAAATCAATAGGCAAACTTGCGCTCGTCACATAAAGAGAGCATAGAAAGACGAACTGTGTCACCAAAATTGCGGCGCATCTGGTTGTCCCACCATCCTGTCTGCGGCAAGTACCCCCGAGAGACGTTGGGTAATTCTGGATAGTCTCCCAGTTGTGGGTCCTTCGTTTGGACGGAGTACGGCCTGGTTGCGGAGGGTTGAAGAAGTACTGGGGCTCGTCTGCCTGCAGCTGCCCGAGCCCGACAGAGAGCAGCGGCGTTCATCGTTGAATGTGAAGTGTAACTTGAGGTCCAAGGAGGAGAGGGGAGCTTGCCAAAGCGCTTCATCGACAAAGGCACGTGATGAAAGAGTCCGTGGGAGAAATATGATCGACACAAAAGCGCCGATCATCGGCTGCTGAAGATCGGAGCCAAAGCCGGAAGAAGTTGGTTCAGTGGTGGGGAAGATGACCCTGGACGGAAATAATTCTACCGCGGGTTAATATATTATTATTAAATAATTCTTTGAACAAGATCGAATGGCGAGCTCAGCGCACACTCGGACTCGGACTCGGACTAGCTAAGCTCGGTTGCCATCTGCACACCGTGTACCCCCCTCAGCTACCCTTAGCCACAGCCTGCCTCAATTTATCGTCAATTTTTTCATCACAAGCATCGATTCATATCTGCATCCTCGAGCACGAGCCAAAGCCCATCTGGTCTCTTAAAAGACCCACCCCGGAGGAGCATGGGCAAGATGGATAAACCGCCCCCTGTCGACGTAGAACTGCTCTCGACGACGTCTTCCCGCTCGTCTGGCCCATCCGAAATGCGCCCGCACGCGTTCAGCTCCTCCGGCAGCTTTGGGATCACCTCGACGTCCAGCTTTGGCCCGGGTAGTCACCACCAAGAGCAGGCCCAGCAGCAGCATGCCCATAAAGAGATCGACGCGAACGAGCTGCAGCGGACGAGCTTACGGAAACGTCGGAGGTCTCTCCCTTATCCGCTGCGCTACAATAATGAATTACGCAACTTGTCGGTTTCTTTTCTTTCCCCTTTGTCTACTTACGAGATGCTGAAGGTTGCGTTTACGACAGTGATTCGATAGACTTCACGTATCTTGTCGGTCTCACTGGAGGCCTCTCCATTCAGGGCCCCTCTTTCTCTGTTCCGGAACGCACTCTTGACCTCGGTACGTCATCTACTCTGAGTAAAATGCCTTCATTCCTTGACACCCTCGGTCATAGGATGTGGAGGTGGGATCTGGATTGTAGAAGCTGCAAAACAATGGCCGGTACGTTTGCTCAAAGTTCTGCCTTATCTTTGTCTTACGCTAAAGTATCCGGCTTCGGTAGAACTCAACTTTCGTCGGTCTCGACATTTGCAAATGCCAGCCCGATCTATACAGAGTCGCTGAAAGAGATATTGCAAGGCGCATACAATGGGTGAACACCAATTTGTACGTCAATTTCTAGTCGTTCAGGAGACAAATTGACCCATCCCCCGTCGCTAAAGCTTGGACCCTCTTCCATTCCTTGACGGCGAGTTCGACCTTGTGAGGATGCAAAACATCGGGATTGGCATCCCGGAAGATGAAGTAAGTGAAGTTTTTTTGCAATTCAAAATATCATAAGGTGCTCATGTTGTACCCGGTAAATTAAAGTGGCAAAATGTGCTAGAGGTTCGTTTATTCCTTTGTCTGCTCCTCAATCCCGATTTAAACGGGTACCTAGGAAGTAGGGCGCGTATTGAAACCTAACGGCGTCCTCGAATGCTTCGACGAAGAAATTCTCTTTCCTTGTCCCGAGTCGCCTTCGCAAAAGGCGCCCCACGAATCGATGAGTATTCGTAGAAGATCGCCTCACAGGCAGTCAGTATCGAGGGAGAAGATATCATCCACGAACTCTGAAGAAGATCTCGGTAACACTTTGCGCGACTTCTTCGATCTTCCGAATACACCTTACGACGAAGACGACGACGAGCATCAGGACCAAGTAAGTGTCTCTTGTGAATGCATTTCTTTGGGGGTATTGGACGCTGATTTCCCTACCTCGCAGCGAGACCACACGCGATTAAGAGAAGCATTCAATCAGATGCTCACATCCCGATTCATCAATCCTCGCGTCATCACCGTCCTGCCGTTCTACCTCGAAGCAACCTTCAAAGACGTCGCCCCCTTACCTGTCCTACGCTTGTACCTCCCTCCCCCAAGCGGCGTTTACGCAATCTACGAGACGCCCAATGCTCCCCCCGTCCCTGCTCCAGCCACCTCGGACACAACCTCCGAAAGCTCGTCCTCACTCGAATCCACCTCTTCAGCTACCCTCGTCGACACACTGACGCATTTATCCGGGGAAGGACGAGGCGGCCAAAAGGACGTCAAAGGCCCCGTCCAGCTGAACGCTCCGACGAATATCAACGTTAGGCTACATATAGGCAAGCTGGTCGCGATTGTGCGGGGATGCAAGGAGGCGATGTGGATGGAGTACCAGAAGCTTTACGCGCATGAGCGCGCGGTTCCGAACAGTCGATTGGACCGGGACGATTTCGAGGCGTTGCTATACAATTGGGAATGGTACGACTTCCTCGTCTTTTTCCCCTTTCCTCACCACTCAATCTTATTTTTTTGGGTCCGGACAATTTCGCTGACTCCACTTCTTCCTGTCTTCGGCCTTTTCTTTCATCCTCCATTCCGCCTCCTGAACGAATCTGCTCGTCAACCTCACCTCCAGCGACATGCAGGACCGATGCGGGATGCGCGACGGCCTCAGTGCGAGCTTCAACTGGACTCTTCCACCGGAACTTCCCAAGCCCGCGTACCAAGAGTGGCGCGAAAAGGGCGACACGGAGGACGTCGAGGCGTTCTATTCAACTTCGCGCCCAGAACCTATCCGAGCGGCCAGCGGTTTCGTGTGCAGGAACCCGATATTGGCCGTCGCTGGCGGTCATCAGTGATCGTGCCGCCCAGCATTTTCCTATTCTATTCAACATTCCGCCTCGGACCAGCTTCGTTTTTTTATCGTTTCTTCTCCTTCGCCGTCGCCTTCTGCGCTCGCTGATTGCACTTAACTGTAAAATGGAAGTTTCACGCATTTTTCTCCTGGACATAACCAAAAACGCACTCACAATGCAGATTTAGAGTTATTATACTCGACGCTCGATTCGTCACGAATCAAGATTCTTCTTGTCGCACATAGCCTAGCCATGACTGCTTCATTGTACTGTAGTCCTTCACTTCCCGCTAAATCCCTTGACAATGCATACTTATGGGCGTCTTTCCGACGTATCTATCCAATCCTAGACCATCCCTCGTCAGACTCAAGTTGACTAGACGCTCTTTCGCCGGAGGATGCCAAAAGTGGAAGTGATCGTCTCCCTACGCGCGGTCGTTTCAACCTTTACCGTTGAACTTGAAGAAAAAGAAGCGCTCCGAAACCCCTTCCTTTTCCCTCTAACGTTTTCCTTATTTCTATCAATATGTCGACGGGCCAGAATGGCACTGATGCGAAAGCGACAGAGGAGAAGGCACGTTCGACGGCTGAGGTGGATATCACAAAGTACAAGGTAAGTAAGAGAAAGGTTCTTGAGTCGAGGAAACTTTCGTTTCGTCGAAAGAGTTGCGCCGTTTCTTCTATCGACTTCACGCTTGACGATGGCTAATAGAGTACTCTATGCCCCACGGAAATAGACCGCAGCGGAAATCGCCAACAGCGTCATGAAGAAACTCATCGAGAAATGTGTCGAAGGCGCGAGTGTCCTCGAGCTATGCGTCGAGGGCGACAACCTCCTCGAACAAGGAACAGGCGCCGTATACAACAAGGCGGTCAAAGGCGTCAAAGTCACCAAAGGTCCGTCGTCTTCATGTTATTTATCTTCAGATCGGCCGAGGATTCTGATCTTGATCTATGTTTTTTTTTCATACCTTTTGTGGGGGGGTCCCGTGCCGACTGTTATTTGGTTGTCGCTCGTCGTGTGCGGGGTGGTTTTTTGTGTCGGTGGATAGGCATTGCGTTCCCTACGTGCATATCTGTCAACAACTGTGTCTCGCATTTCTCTCCTCTCGAGTAAGTGTCCATTTCAATCCTACATGGCCCTCCATATATGCGCATACATGCAGCCCCCCGTCCTCTACGTCACCCCATTCCCATCCCATCCCATCCTATCTCCACCTCCCACCCGCCCTTAACCCTACGCACCCTACTCATTTACACACACCCAACCAGATCCGACACCAACAACCTCCCTACCCTTGCAAAGGACGATGTCGTCAAGGTCCATCTCGGCGCACACATCGACGGCTTTGCGGCTGTGTCGGCCGAGACGCTTGTGGTGGGCGCAAGCGCGGAGGCGCCTGTGACCGGTCGACGGGCGGACGTGATCAAGGCGGCGTGGCACGCAGCGGAGGTCGCGATGCGGTTGGTGAAAGTTGGGAATAAGAATTGGCAGGTGACGGATGCGGTGAACAAGGTTGCGGCGGCGTGGGGTTGCAAGGCCGTCGAGGGTACGTCCGTTACTCTTTTTCTATCCCTTCTCCTGCCTTCCTCCTTGCTTTTTTGGGATCGGAGGGAATATTGATGAAGGGGTGCGACAGGCATGCTTTCGTGTCAGCAGACTCAAAACGTCATTGACGGTAAAAAGAGGATCATCCTCAACCCGAGCGAACAGCAGAAGAAAGACTTTGAGACTGTAACGTTTGCGGAGGACGAAATCTGGGGAATCGACATCCTCATATCATCCGGCGAAGACGGGAAGGTACGCTCTACGCATATACTCAGCCTTTACTCCTCCCGATCCCATTCTGATCCCTCTCTTTCTTTTATCCCGCTCTTTGGTTGATTGTCTTTAGAGTCGCTCAGAAGGCACCAAATCAACCGTGTACCAACGCGATAGCACTATCTCGTACAAGCTGAAGATGAAGACGTCTCGTGCGGTGTTCTCCGAGGTACAAAGCAAAGCTGGCGCATTCCCGTTCAATATCAGAACGCTGGAGGACGAGAAAAAGGCACGGTTGGGTCTGCAGGAGGCTGTTCAACATTATTTGGTCAAACCCTACGATGTCGTGTGAGCTTCTCTCTCCTCTCTTTTCTCAACGCAATTTTAACAACTATTGGGTCTGTGATCAACAGTTTCACGCCCGATGACACCTTTGTTGCCGCCTTCCACTTCACGATCGCTCTCCTGCCCGCCGGCCCCTTACTTCTCACCCAGCCCCCGGTATGGTACAAACCAGAGTTGGTACAAACCGAGAAGGAGTTAGAAGACGAGGAGCTGAAGGAGCTCATAGGGAAGAAGTTGCGAGATGACAAGAAGAAGAAGAAGAAGGACGCGAAGGAGGAGGCACAAGCGTGAGGGTGAGGATGAGGTGACTGTATGCGCCATTGATCATGGGGATTGTCTTGGAGTGGGAGAAGTGGAGGAAAGCTTGGAATTGATGTACTTGTTTTTTGTACAAAAAAAGAAAGAATTGGAGACCAAGCTTGTGAAGATATGTACACCTTTTGGCAAAAATATACAAAGCACTTGAAGTAGGGTTAGCGCACACATGAAGTAAAGTAACAGCTCAGCCGACAAAACCTCACTGATTACACCGCTGCAGTCGACCTCTCTGCATCTTCTCCGAATTCTCCCAATGTGCGTATGACGAGCTCGACATTCTCGAGAAATGAATTAATGGATAAACGGGCCAGCCGGACGGTTAAACAAGTAAAGGACCTGTAACGCATGACCTCAGTACACCGATTGTCAGCAGCGGATAGTAAAGAAAACACACGCTATAAGCATGTCACCTTCCACATTCAACGAGCGCTTGACAACCTGTGGTTGAAGCTCCGAATCAACTTGAATGACTTGCTGTGCAATAGAAGCGTGTTTTGGCGATGCAAATGGGATGCGTACAGAACTGTATTCATTGCATCGAGTCAAGTCGAGTCAGTATCTACACAGCATCTTCTTTATAAATAAGACAATGCAGCTACACTGTATGCCAGCCCTCGTCCTCGTTATTGTTGTCAGTCATTGTCAGAGCTGGTTGGTGGTGGTCAGTGAGAAAGGAAGGTGGCTATATGCGCGCCTTGAAATGAAATGAAAAAGGGATGTCGGTTACGCGCCTCGACGGCCACCTTCTCCGCTAAGGCGGCCATGTCAAATTCAGCCCGTCGTCAAATGGGCAAGCCTCAGTCCCAACCTCGTTCTCCCGATGCCAACTCATTTAACAAACGTAAGAAACCGCCTTTTAAATCCAAACCACCACCATCCCCGTCCAGTTCCCCAACAAAATCTACACAGAAATCGAGCAGCACGATGGCACGCACAGACGAAGAACTCACGCTCTCCCAGCTTCTCATCGATGATAAATTCCCGCCTTTCCGCGTTCGAATCGTCCAGGAGATCAATGCTAAGCAGTCTCATATCGACTGGATCCTTTCGGCCGCTTCAGATAACCCAAACTCCGCGACGGCGTCTCCTACAGCAAGCTTCGATAGTGTCGACACCGATTCCGACACGCTCGTCTCGCGCTCGGTCACCCCGTCCACAATGCCACCCACCCCAACTCACAACGCAGCAGCTGGCAAACGCGTCGTCGGCGTGCAGATCGCGTTCAAGAAGGATGCCAAGCTCGCAGCTGTGTCTTTCTGCGTGGATAATCGAGTGTTGCTTATCAGTGAGGTGATGAGGACGCCGAGTCGCTCGCGAGACTTCCACCTTCGTACAAGGCTCCAGAAGGATCTGTTTGAGAAAACGAACGACTTCGCGTTCGTCGCGTTTGACGCGCACCAGGTCGCGCTTCGACTGTTCGAGGACATGCAGCTCTCGTTCTCACACTTATCTGATCTGCTTGATTTCCCCGTTCCGTTGTCGCAACCCGATGTTATCAAGACTATCAGGGAGGTCGTCGATTCCGACATTGACCTCTTCAAGGACCACATCAATGCGATATTCCAGAAAGCGCCGTACGCCAATGAACGTGGCCAGAACGGTGCGGAAAATCTAGCACAGCAAGCCTGGCTTGCTTCGGAGATTGGGAGCCAGCTTGTTCAGAAGGGGCAGTTGGCTCAGATCGTTCCGATTAACATGATTGGATTCGACAAGACAGTAAGTGCAGCATTCTGTATTTATCGTTGAGGAACTAAACATGACCTTGCCGCTGTAGGAAGTTCAATCACTCTCAAGGAACCTCGAAGCACTCATTATCGATGAAATGGAGAAGCCAATGAGACAGGTCGTAGAAAACCACACCGTGACATTCAAAGGAAACAAAGCATCGGTCCACCAGCGAAACTACAATAACCGCTTTCAACGCGGCTCTCGCAATCAAGTCAGTCCTTTCAACCTTGTATTTTTTTTTTCACTCCCGCTGATCTCATGTTTGTCCATATCCATAGGTACACGAGATCAAGACAAAAGATCATCTAAAGTTCGAAGCAAAGCTTATGAATATCGAAGGCAAGACGGCTTTCTTTCGTGTGGATTCCATGAAGAGCATCCTGGACAAGGATATCGAGTCCATCACGGTCAAGGGCCGTGCAGGTGCAAGCCTAGCTGAAGTAAATCAAGAAAAATTTATCCGCGACGTTCTCAAACGCGAGCGACCGATGTCCAACAACCTATGGTACAAGGTCTTGTTTCCGAAGAATGACACTGCCTTGACCGCCTCCGCGGAACCGGACATTGCTTCATCAGTCTCTGAAGTCAGCACGAATACGAATAGCAACATAACTCAAACTGCCAGCTTAATTGCACCAAATGGCTTGGGCGCTAATATCTACTCGAGTTCGGCAACAATGGAAGATGTGGACGATGGAACAAAACAAGACGAGAGTATGCCGGTTATGGTGACCCCCGACTCTTCGCATTCGCATTACAAAGGCTGGCCTAAAGGCAGTGCGAAATCAGGTTGGGGCTGGGGTACGATCAAGGAAGAGACGCCAGAGGACCTGCAAAACGAGTCTAAGCCAGAAGCTCAAGGCCATTCATACTTCAAAGGATGGGATAAAGACGAAAGCGGAGATGGGGAAAATGTCGATACTTGGGGTTCGGGTATCGGTGGGTGGGTTGATGCCGAGAAAGCGAAGGAAAGGAATTCGACCACTCCAAATGGTACCGGTAATGACGGCTGGGATATCGCAGCAACACCAGCTCAAGCGAATGCTCAAGAAAACGACAACGAATCACAACCAATACCAACTACAGACCCGTTCACTTCCATGAGGTCTACCAATCTCCGCAAGGATCGGTCCCAGTCAAATGCCAAATCCAAACTTATTGCAGAAGTACATGCACTTTTGTCGCTTTACTAAATTCTTGGACACTGATACGCTTGTTTTAAGATATCCTACAATGGACCGCTCAATGACTCCCAGATGCAAGCTGTCGAGGACATGCTTAATATTAAGAAGAAAGTCACTATCGTCAAAGGTCCGCCGGGCACCGGTAAGACGACCGTTATAGCCGCGCTTATCTCAAGCCTCCTCGAGGGTACGAAACATTGCGGCTTCATCGTCACGCAATCGAACGTCGGGTTGAAGAACATCGCCGAGAAGCTGGTCAAGGCCGACATCTCGGACTGGAAACTATTAGTTTCGAGTGACTTC
Source organism: Hymenochaete sp. R1 (assembly GCA_019400425.1). NCBI lineage: Eukaryota > Fungi > Basidiomycota > Agaricomycetes > Hymenochaetales > Hymenochaetaceae > Hymenochaete > Hymenochaete sp. R1. The sequence goes on from JAFREE010000031.1 coordinate 11,556, forward strand.
ATGGTCGGATGGTGAGTGTTCTCTTCAAGTTCTATCTACGCCGTCAGTAACGAGTTGGACATTCGGCTAACACGATCAACAGGCACGAACATCTTTACCAAGAGATCCCCGAATCCCGTATTGTACAATCATCAAACTTCAAATCAATCCCAACGGTCCGTTTCGTGCTTTGCACGATGTCAATGCTTTCGAACCCAAATGTCAAACGCCTCGCCCATCGGGTACCTATGCAGTACCTCATCGTCGACGAGGCCTCGCAGATATCAATGTCAAGCTACTTACCGGTCCTGTCGACTTACAGCAAGAAGCTCGACAAGATATGCTTCATTGGAGATGACCGGCAGTGTGAGTAATTTTTGTCTTCCTCGCTGATTATTCCTCGACCGGCTCATCTTCGTTTCCAGTGCCGCCTGTTCACTCCGACAAGTCCGACGTCTTTGATAGTGCATTCGAGAACTCCGCACTTATGAACTCACTCGAAGTGATCCTGCTCAATGTCCAATGTGCGTCCCTTGCTCTCTCGACTCGATTTTTATTAAGTTTTATACTTTAGACCGTATGCCACCTCAGATTGGCCAGTTCATCTCCGACTCGGTCTATGATGGTGAACTCTCTTCCTCGGAGGACCATCCAATGCAGGATTCCCTCACATGTCAGTTCATTGATGTTGCAAATGGGATTGAGATATCTGAGAAAACAAGTTACAAGGTAAGTTTCCCTGTCTTATTAATTTCTTTCATTAAGTTAATAAAATATTTTCAGAATGAGAAAGAAGCGGATATAGCCATTTCTATTGCTACTATCCTATCTGGATTGGACAAATCATTCAAAATAATCACCCCTTATCTTCCTCAGCATGATTTGCTCCAGGAGAAGCTCCAAGCTTCAGGTCTTTCATGGGAGAATACTGTCTTCACTGTTGACTCATTCCAAGGTAATGTATCTTTTCTTTTTATGCATAAACTTAAATGTATTAATGGTCTTTAATAGGGAATGAGGGAGACTATATCATCATCTCTACTGTGCGTACTAGGGATGTAGGATTCTTACGGGATCTAAGGAGGTCCAATGTCATGCTTACCAGAGCAAGGAGAGGAATGTATATCTGTTCTAACATGAATTTACTAAGGTCATATGGAGCTCAGGACACTCTTTTGAGCCAGATGGCTCAGGAGTGGTCTGAGAAGGAGAAGGGCATCATTGGGTGTTATGATTTGAAGAAGGAACAACTTATCAATTAGTTTTACTGACTCTGTCTCTTTCTCTCTCTTCTCCCCCTCCCCTTCTCCCCCCTTTCCCCCCCTTTCCCTCTCTCATCTCTCTCTGTAATAGTCTCAGATAAATTGCTTTGTAGTTTGCTGTCATGCACTTGTTATCTCATAAAACAGAAAATTCAAATAAAAAGTCAAAAGTCTATTTATTAAAAACTCCTATGCATGCGTTTACATTAAAGTCTAGATCTAAATTCTTGTAATTCATTGCCTAAGGGGGTTTGAAGAGAAAGATGAAGATGTTTCATTTCAGATAGTGCTAAGAAGATTGCATCTTTGAAAAGATCTGATGATGTCTCTGAACATGAATACTTTGACTCAATGCCAAATTTGATCATATCTGAGGCAGCAAGATCTACATAGAGACTAAGTGAGAAAGCAAATCAGGTCAAAGCAGAACTCGACTCACAGTTGATACCATAGCCATCCAGATAGGCTGCTCCGAACCTACAAAAACATGCAATTATCATAAGCCCAAACTTGTGTCAGGTTCGAGAAAAAAGAGAAGCTTGCTTACCCCGTACCCTTGAAATACTCTCCCGCACTTAACCCGCTCGTGCTTAACTTCCACTCCTGACTTCGAGCAAAGACAGGATCATTGAAGAAGGGAGATGATTCACCCTCCCGCAGGAGGAGTCGCAGACCCATAAGGTGCCGGTCGATACCTTTACCTGTAGCTGCATCTTTCGTGAGGCGTGCGTGGGTTTTGATAGCTTGGCGGAGGAGGGCAGCACGGGTTTCGTTCTGCATGGAGACAATGTCATTCTGAGTTATTTTGCCAGACGGATAGGAATAAACGACGTACGGTGGTGTTAGGATCACACATCGCGAGAACGAAATGACGCGATTCGGTGGTGAGTGTTCGGATGGTCTCCGTTCGGCCGTGCTCGAAGAGTCGAGTAAGAGCAGTTTCGTACGTCGCGGTGAAGGTGCCACGCGTCCGATACCAGGCTAGTTGCATGGCCATTTGGATGTATGCGTCTGGGGACAGGAGAGCTAGACGAAAAAGAAAATATAAGGAGTCGGACGAATGTTATGCGAAGGAGGACAATGCACCTTTGTTCTTTATCCAATCGTTACCGTAGTCCATAAACCAATATACATTGTCGTCAGAATCAGCGATCAATGCTCGAGCATCTCTTTCCACTCTAATCATCTCATTCTTTAGATATTCATCGACTTCCCATTCCATGCGTCCCCAGGTCGACATTTCTTCTTCGCTATTGTCCAGATGCAGCGATACATTCAAGGGTGTTGACCATTCCGACTCTGGAGGTACGCCTTCAGCGAGCGAGTAATCCGCAACAATACTCGGAACAAGCGCATCGACTGGAGAATGTTCCCCCATGGCACCGGCCCTTCCGTTGCTCTCCACTATTAACGAAACACCCTTGTCAAACCATCTATTGCGACCAGAGGTCCCACCGCGGACATTATGAAGGTGGGACTTCATCTCAGATGGATCAGGAGCGTTGGTATCGTAGGTGTAATTGTCGAGACAAAGAAATAGCAAGGAGTCGTGAATGATCGATATGATAGCCATGTTTGCTGATGAACGAGCCAGGAGGCCATAGTTCTGAGTAAATGGCGTGAGTATCAAGTATATTCAACTTGACAAAAAAAGTCTGTAGCTCACCTTCGCCCATTTGTTCCTTTCGTCCATAGTCAACACACCGATGGGTTCTGCTTTCTCTCCAGCTCGCAGACGTGCGTCTGCATCCGCAGCGATACGTCGGATCCTTTTCTCGAGCGTGGATGAATTGACAGTCTGGCCTCGCAAATCACGAACTTCCATGAAATACATCCAGTCGTGGATCATGATCACGATTCTCCGCGCGTTAGCTGAGTCAGAATGACACGAACTAAGCTCATCGCAGCCTCGGACAGGTATGCGATTTACATTGAAGATTCGCGGCACAGTGTTACGCATCCAAATGCCCGTTCGAGTCGTCTCTGGGTATAATTCCTGTCTTGTCATGATGAGTCCATCAGCGAACATTCGAAAGGGTGAAGCTCGCTGACCTTTCCAGCTTATCTTTGAAATCCAACTTCCGCCCGAGAAGCCATGCAGCCCTCCGGATTTGCCATGGCGTGATACCAGCCCAAGAGGTGGGCTCTTTCGCATCTGAGGTTAACTTGTCGGGTGAGCTAGGGTCATCTTTGTACGCAAGCCACCAGTTCGAATTGATTGGCAACGGAGCACGCCATTCGAGATATGCCTTCTTCAACCAAACGTTATCGTCCAACCAGTTGTGAGGCGATGATTTGTCGAGTTCTATAATCATGGTTCAAAATTTGGTATTGTGAGAGCCAAAGCGCAGAGGACGAACCTATGAGCCGCTCTTGGCAAATCTTCCCGATACCCTTCTCGAACTCATCTGTCATCTGGATACGGGCTTCCATAGCTTTTTTGAAAGGTTGCCCCCCTCGAACCTCATCTTCGTATAGAAATGGTTCTATTGACGTCAGGTAGCGGTCAAGTGTGTCACGAAGGTGCGGGACAGGGAGCCGTGGTAAGCGCAGCGGTTTCGCAGAGGATATTTTTGAGCTCATGGGTCGGTCCGATAGTCCACGTCTGAGTATTTTCGATATCAAAGGATGTGAAAGGAACGGATATGGAGCTGTAGTGACGAGCATTAAAGGCCGTAATCTGGGTATAAATACTGGTACGTGACCTGCAGTGATGTTAGACTCGTGCTCGATAGAGCTACAAAACAAAACATATACTCACGGTATAATCGGATATTCCGTAAATAATCAACTATGGCCTCGTATCCATCTCCTTCTCGATGTCGACGGTGATGCTGAGACTACGGACACTGACTGCAGTGTAATGAGCGCGAAGGTTCAAGAACGAATCGGAATTTCGATACTCTTGAGTGTCAATGATCGACGTTATTACTAAATATGGAAATATCGCGCCTTCCCGAATGCCCCGTCGCTGCTCCGTGTCCCGTCTCTCCCTAAAGTTACGACGACCACGATCAACGGTACAATGGCTACACCCTTTCTCGTCGGAGTTGGTGCCATCGGCGCTGCACTTATTGGGCGGCAAGTGATGCGCGCGGGGTCGAAGGGAGCGACGGAATTTGTCAAAGGCGGTTTCAAGTCGAAGATGGACAGGAAGGAGGCAATTGCAATCCTCGGACTCAAGTATGTATTGCTCTTCAGTCTCAGTATCTGTTCTCGTGTGGAGATAAAAACTGTGGGAAGCTGATTTCAATGCTATTTTTTTGCAGGGAGTCACCGCAACTGAGAATGAGAGTCAAGGATGCACATCGCCAGATCATGATTGCCAACCATCCTGATCGTGGAGGTTCCCCATACCTCGCCAGTAAAGTCAATGAAGCAAAAGACCTATTAGAGAAGCTTGAGAGCAAACGGTAACAATACCCGATGTGCGATATCATAAGTGCGTCCTTTCATTCTCTAAATATGTTTTTCGCTGAAGCTTGAGATATTTCAGTTTTTGAGACCCAGCTTTGTCGTAATTTATGTCTTTCTTGACGCCTTCCGAGCACCACTCTACCCTGCGCTACGTTGATATCAATACATTTAATGGGATATACGGGACATGCATGCAACTGTCGTGTAAAAATGAAGTATACTGAAGTCCACAAAGAAAATAGCGCAAGCGCGTTCACCACGTCCAACTGGCCTTGCCATAGGCATTGAACGCAACGCCTCGCATGTTCCAATCACATTCCCGCTTTTGCGTCCTTCCCTGCTCATCCTCCGCTCGACACAAAACTGTAAGCTCATGCGTTCCACCAGATTTTTCAACTCTTTTTATCACTTCTTGAACGTCTAATTCGCACTCCCAAAGGGTCCAGCTCCAGGGCCCTTCCTGATAGGTAATTGTAGCTTCCTTCCATTTTTCTGCAGCGCCCTCCTCAACGGCAACCTGGACCTTCCTAATCTGCTTCCCTGCCCCTCCTTCGCCCATCGCATACCCCTTCATCCATAACCTCCCATTCCCAACTGATTTCAAAGATGCAATGATTGAATTAACGGGCAACGGTCCGATGCTCTTCACTTTGTCCCACACAGGTTCAGCATCGGCAGCATTCTTGACGTTGGGCGGAAGGATGCGGTAGTCTCTTTGCTGGTAGAAGTTGGGTGATTCGCGGTGCGCTATGGTGATGTGGTCGACCCATTTGACCCATCGAGCACCAGTATATCCGGGAACGATAACTCTGAGGGGGTAGCCATGATCCGGAGAAAGAGGTTGCCCATTCATCTGTAATGGGGATTAGCATTAGGACGCTTTCATAGTAATTACTTTAGTCGGACTTACATCCAATGCCAATATCACATCACCAGCAGGATCCAATGCCTTCCTCAATGGAACAGAACCACCATAATTCTTGTCATCCTGACAGGTCGAAACGTTCGACGCAAACCACACATGCATGTCTTCCACGCCTTCCTCAACACCTGCGCGTAAGAGAACGTCACGAAGTCGCACACCGCCCCATTTGCAGTTGGCGATGACACCGTTATCCCAGGAAATACCCTTGACAGGCTCTATCTCTGCCATTTCTTTTCGGCGGTTCCCCGCGCACTGTTGAGAGATGGATGGATGCGCGTTAGAAGTGAGACACAGATAAAAAGTAGGTGGTCGCACCTGAAGTGCCGCAACAACCTCGACCTGTTCAAACTCGGTCCTCAAACTCAAGACAGAGAATTCTAGCTTCTTTATGTTGAGTCCATTGCCCTCCTCTCCGTCCACACTCAGTTTATACTTCTCTTCATTCAGTTCAAACACTGGGCCTGTGTATTTCCCAACGCCAAGTCAGCTCAGTCTGTATACCATCTTTACATGATTATACTCATCGTCCTTGATGGAGATGGATGTAATTCGGCGACTGACTGTGATTACGACAGTAAATGAGCTCCTCCGGCGTGTACTTGAACTCGACGAGCGCCGTTGCGGGTGGTTCGGCGTTGAAGGGCTTCGCGCCACGCACGATGAGGTCTTCCGGGTGCTCGACTTCGTTGCTGAAATCCATTATGTACGTTAGGTCTGTGATGGCTTATACTCAGGGGGTTAGCTGGAAGTATGAGGGCTTGCGAGTGGCTGAGGCGAGGAGATACAAGGCGAGAGTATAATGCGAAGGAGGGGATGGAAGCGTGAGGTGCGCAATGGACGGATTTAAGAAAGAATCGAACTTCAAGCGGCACAGCACGTTGGCCTTGAGGCGTCTCTCTACAGTACTGGTGCTCTAAAACATGCAAGCAGTTAAGCAACCTCCCAATGGCATACTATTTCCATGGCATCTCCGGACACTTTTGAAAGTCACATATCGATACATCAAAGACAAGCACGATACGAAGCATGGCTTTGCAAGGAGCAAATAATTTACACGCATTCGACTGGCGACAAGACAAGAAAGAGAGCTTGGGCATGGTTAATTATTGAAAAAGACAAGAAAAGAAGAAGGATTTCACTGCGAGAGACGAAGCATACTATTGGGAACTCGTATTATGCACCTTTTCCCAATCGGTTCCGTATATAAGATTGTCCCAGAGAATTCGAATAGGCTGATCCTCCTCCCTCGCGGAAATACGGAAAAGGCTCGTGTCCTGCACCAGAGCGCGATAGTGGCGCGGAACCCAAAGTAACAGTTCACCTTTCGCCGTTTTAATCCACCCGTCCGGCTCCGAAATGTTCATTGGGACCTTTTCAGAGCCCACTGTCAAGACCTCGCATCCGCATGAGTTTACTTCTGGTTCCCGTAAGAGACTTTGCGTCTCCCACACGCGTAATGTATGATCATCCGATCCTGATACTATGCGAGACTCGTCGTGTGAGACGTCGATGCAATCAACATCATTCGTATGACCTATCAAAGGCTGGCCGACGGGCTTCCCAGACTGAGGGTTCCAGACGCGGATTGTGTCATCATACGATCCAGTAATAAGGGTGCCGTCGCTAAGATATTTCATGCTCGTGATCTCCCCAGAATGTCCTTCCAAGGGACTGCAAGCAGGAAGTTTCGTATCCAAGTTCCAAACGTGCACCATCCGATCGTACCCTATGGCAGCGATTTGCTTCTCGTCTTTGGATATAGCAACGTCTTGGACTGAGAATTCCACATCCATGAGAACTGACGTTTCCCCAGAGCGAGTGTCGCATATCCCAATTGTGCTGTCGCTGCCATTACAGCTGCCATACGCAAAACGATGACCGGTATGGAAGAACGCAATATAGCTGATATTTTCATTGCCATTTGTCAGGGCATTTTCTATGGGCTGCTTCAATTTGACGTCCCATAAATGTAAGGAGCCATTAGTAGAAACTGTCGCCAGAACATCGCCTGCTGGAGAAAATTTGCCCTTATAAACGTGCGCAGCATGTGCATGTGAGATTTCCTTTTCGCAATTGCCACTCAGCACGTCCCACATTCGGACCTTCCCATCCCATCCACCAGTGGCAAGACATTTCCCATCTGGAGAAAACGCCACAAAAGACGTGGGACATGGGTGTCGCAAAACAGTATGTTGCACGTCATCTCGAGGGAGTTCGGTAGCATCGATACCTTCTTCTCCGGGGCTATGCTGGCCGCAAGCAAATCGTCCAAAAGTAGACTTGACCTTATGTTTGAAAGATTTCCAAGTAGCTTTCTTGTCGGTAAATGCACTCGAGGTAGGACTGAACGAGACTGGCGCGCCTGTTTCTGCGTCCCAAATTCGAACTGAATGGTCGTATGATGCGGACGCAATGTTTGACCCAACTGGAGAGTATGCAACAGAAAATACACGACCTGTGTGACCTCCTACCATCTCCCTATGAAGTAATTGTTCCTCTTCAAAGGCAATGACAGTTATCTCAAACTCGGACGCGCAAATGATCTGCGTTCCATCGAAAGAGAAAGCAGCATAGGGCCTCTCCATATCAAACTTCAGTAACTGGTGTCGTGACTCTGCATCCCATACGCAAACCGACGACCACGAACCGGACACAATATACCTGCCATCTGACGAGAATGCGATCTTCCGAACCTCATAGTCGACGTTTATAGGACTGCCAACTGAACAACGATTTTCTGAATCCCAAAAACGCAAAGTTTTATCGGATGATGAGGAAACAAAAGTTGACTTTGATTCGGCAGGTGAGAACGCAACAGCGTGGATTATTCCGGCATGCTCGATTAGGCAAGTACTTTCGCCGGAGTGTATATTCCATACGCGAATCGTTTCATCGTTAGAGCCCGAAACGAGTTGCTTTGAATTGGACGAAAAGGCGATAGAGCTGACGTCCTCTGAGTGCCCTGTTAGAACTTTATAGCATTTGAAGTCTGACGTATGCATATCCCATAGCCGAATCGAGGCATCGATGGAAGCAGATGCGAGATACCTTCCGTTGGGTGAAAATGAAAGGCAAAGCACACCCTCGCTGTGGCCCGTTAGGGGGTTTCCACGCTGATGGTAGCTCTCAGTATCCCATATAAGTATCTGGCCTTCGTCGCGCGACCCAGATGCAATCAACTCTCCGCTTGGAGAAAAAGTGAGAGCAGTGAGCCAGCTGTCATGGGCCTTGATTTGGTCTTCCCAGAGACCCGTCTGAGCGTCCCAAAATCTGATATAGCCATCGACCGATCCTGTAGCGAAAATCGTTCCGAGGGGAGAAATTGCCATAGCGACTAAGTATTCGATCCAGTTTATCTGATGAAGTACATGCGATCCATCGTCGATAGACCTTGATAATACATGTTGATGCTGGAAGCTGTTTCGCCAGTTGTCCCATAATTTAGAAGTGGTTGCAAGCCATGGAAGGGTCGAGATATAAAGATGGGGTGTGCTGTCAGAGATCGGAATGAAGAATGTATCCAAAAATCGACGTAGATGAACCGCAGCTTCAAATGTCTTCGTGGATCGGTCCTTAAACCGGCAAAATACGAGTAAGAACTTGCCCAATATGAAAAAAAAATGCGCACTTTATTAATCGCCCCAGACCAATGAAGCATATCTCTAGCCGTGTAAAGCCGTTTGATGAGACTCATTATCTCAAGCCAATACAGTGATTTGCTAGAACAAAGAAGGTCCTCCACCATATTATGTATGGTGGCAGTAACTTCCTGTCGGTTAGTCAAAAGCGCTCTTTGGAGGTGACTAAGCCAATATAGCGAGCTATATCTTAGTTCAATGGAAATGAATTTCTCGATTCGGTTTCCGAGGTCCTCAACTTCCGTGTTCGAAAGGTAGGCCGATTCTAGCTTGCAGATATTGAACGCCAGACCTGACGGTGCCTTTGTCTGTCTCGCACCATTTCGAGTTCCGTTCTTCATGATCTCGAAGCAGCCCTCAACCATGGCCATCTGTAAATGCCCCGGATCCAACCAATAGCCCTCGCTCCGCGATTCGGAGGCAGCAAAGTCGAGGACGGAAATATGGCAGACGCTGACGAGATCGTCATTATTTACGAGTAAAATGGCGAGCAGTTTGTTGAGAATGGTTCTGAACTCGGAAGAGGAACCGGTGAGTTTTGCAGGTAAAAAGGCATGAAGCGCATTGACTGTTAGGAGGTCGTTCTCGGATGTCACCAGCAGTAGCCCGAGAATATATCGAACCACTTCTTTGCCTTGGTCTGTTTCCCACGCACTGTCCAACACAACACGATAGATATCATCGAGCGCTGACTCTGCTTCACCTGCCGTATCGGATTCAAGCACCTTGTTGAGAGCTTCCTTCTTTCCAAACTCTCGTTTCGCTATGAAGTCCACGACCGTACGCATCCAAATGAAAAGACCCTGCGACTTCTCGATAAGCTTGACCTTGTGATGCTCCTCGATGTAGCCTTGCAGGTCCTTCAATTTTCCACTCGGCGAGAGTTCGTGCTCGAGCAATTTTTGGATATCTGCCTTTGCATCGTCATCGAGTAGATCATGATTATGCATTAATTGATGAAGGCCGGAGAAACTCTCCCCGATACCCGGAACATCTCGGCTTGTGACCAGAATGAGAAGCCATGGAGCTAGATGAACCAAACATGAAAGCAGGCGAGCCACTTCACCACGATCATCACATTCGTCGAGCGCATCAACCACGAAGAGAAGGGGCGACGAAACAGCAAGAGGTTCCATCTGCTTCAATGATTTCTCGATGAGTTGTTCAAATTGAACTTCCAGCTTGAGGTTGACGAATGCGTTTTTGCTTTGTAGCACAGTCTGAAGGGCTGATTTGAACGGTGGGTTGGAATCTGCCAGTTGAGATGCGATCGACCAAATCAGGCGAATGGGTTTTCTCCGCTCATCATCATCTCTTTTGCAGAAGAAAGATCCAGCCAATCGGCCCGCACCATCCACTTGCTTTGATATTGTAGCAGCAATGACACTTTTACCGCATCCTGCAGCACCATGGATCCAAAACAGCCTTGACGACGGGGAATCTTCGGACGCCCATGATGAAATATGCTTCAAAACGGATGTCCTCGTACCATCCAAGCATTGCAGATTTCCTTGGTAAAAGCTACCTGACGGAGGGGTCAGTCTTGCCAGAGGGTCACCGCTTTGATGAAGCTCCTGACGCAACATGGTCACATTGGAGTTGGCCGTGTTAGATAAATCTATAACTTTATCTAACTTCTTGTTTCCGTCTCTGACTCCTATTTGAATTTCGTTCAAGAAAGCGTCCACGATGAGGCCTTTATGACGAGCCAATCTCTTTTGCAGAGCAGATAGTGCATTATTCTTCGGAGAGACGAGTTCCTTTCCAACAATATCTGAATTTATCGTAAGCGATATCGTTAAAACTTGACACACAGCGAGACTTACGAGATGTTTTTTGCGAATAATATTTGTGAAACTCCTCGGACGCTTTGATGATGCACTCGATGAGCTTGTTCAACTCCCTTCGGACCTGTTTGGTCTCGAAATTCTTCTTCGCTTGGCGCGCTTCCTCTAAGTCGTCGGCTAGGTCTATGAGCATATCTCGTACTTCCTTGTACGCGTCGGCAATCTTGTCCATTCTCTGGTACAATATTGGGTTAGAGGAAAATTTAGAATATGCGGAAGAGGTCATACCTTGTAAACAGAGTTGACAATGGCAACTACGGCCTTTGCCGTCACATTCAACTTGACAGGACAAAGCATCAGTACATTTATGATACTGTAAATAACGGACGAAACACCTCAGACACAGTTACTGCTATGTCCATGAATAAGCTCATGCATTTCATACCCCCTTCAAGACGATCCATTGTATCTTTTTTGGCTTCCATCGCATGCATCGCTTGTTGATGTCGATATTCGGCCACCGATATTCCCTGAGCCATCTGTCAGCCGCTTATGTATCTCAAGCAACGAATTGACCCACCGAAACCCTTTCCCCGAAAGAGATATTCAATGTAAGCCCATCGTCTAAATCTTCCTTAAAGATTAAGGAAGACCAATATCAATGAACAGATCCTGAGCTCACAATCACGCTCTGAAGACTCAAAGTCCCGCGCATCATTCTTCATCACATCTACGACCATCTGATATTCTTTTTGTGTCGACCAGGGCTGTGTGCGCGTGTGAGAACCAGTTTCTAACAAGAGTTGGCCTGGTAATGCTTGACTGACCGTGTGTCCTAACCATCCAGTATCCAGACGAGTGATGCGAACCGTGATAGATGATGATTCCAAGTTGAAATAGCTATTGAAGAGGTCTATTGATTGTTTGGAATAGTTGAACAAGATGACTTACGTCTTGAATCCTGTCTCCTCATCATTCGACAACTCGACAAGCTCTTTGGCGCCCGTCCCGTGCTCCAACATCACGAGAAACTTGGTTTTTGGATCTTGCGATACGACTTTGAGATGCGTGACCTCGATGAATCTATAAGCAATAAGAATAAGTGCGCGACAAGCAGTGGAATAACCTCACCGATATGTCTCATCGTCGTCTGAGGTGGCCATAATGATGAAAGCGCAAAGGGGACCGGGGGCAAGAGCCTGCTCCGAACCATGATACAATACAGTCTGTGAGAATTACGGACCAAGTTCGTCGTGCTTTCATGGAAGTTTGTATGATCCGTAGTACTCGAAGCGCTGGTTGGTGACTTAAAAGGCCCAAGACGCAAAAGTTCGAAGAAGTGAATACAAGCAAGCCCCAACCGCGTCCCTAAGATTGAGCCATCAATATTTGTCCTCGACTTGCATATTGAATCGGAAAAGGTATCACAACTTCTTTCATAATAACTTGTTTGGCGACCGTGCTATTGAACTTCGAGTTTGTCTTGTTGAATGGTGTTCAACTGCAAGTCCCGAAGTCACGGTGGAAACCAGTCCCGTGAAGCTGACTAAGCAGACTGCGCGCTACGTCGGACGCATGCTACCGGTCTATTTTTAATGTTAAGCTGACCAAAGGATAGGATTGAACAAGGAAGTTGATGCTGGTCAGCCACAATCAAGAGAAGAAAAGCAAAGTAAAAACGGAAGGGGCTGGATCATTTATCACCAGACACTAGATACAACAAACTAAGGCTCGTGTCTTATCGTGCACACATGATTTGAACATAATTCCTCAAGCCGGATTGCCGTTATAAAGAATAGCGACGCGCAAAAAAAAAAACTTTTCACAGGAATTCAAAAGACGTCATCTGATGGAGCCAGCGAAACAGGAGAGTTAGGACAGTTAGGACTAACGTTTGAGTAAAAAGTGCCAGCGCAAAGGGAATCAATTAAAATCGGCTCCTCGAGTCTTCTTGGGTAGCGACCCAGAGAAATTTTATGAGTTTACGGCTATATCACCACAATACTAACGAACAGCAATGACATCCGGCACCCATACGCCCTTTCTGATTCAGTGTCTGCAGATCCGACTTATCCAAAAATAAAGGATCACATTAGACACATTCAGCAGGCGCCCACATCCTGAAACACGTCCGGTTGTGCCTCCTCGCAACCTTGCTACCGCCGCCAATAGAATTTCAAAAGCAGGTGTTCGGGTTGACTCTGTGGACTGGATGAAAACAAAAGAGAAAATAAATCCCACCCCCTATGGCTTGAACGACAAGGCATGGCGTGGATAAGCGATACTGCGACCGTCTGGTAGGAAGTCATGTCAGGCTTTTCTACAATATTTCGACTTCAAGGAGTTTACCCACTCAAGATCCCAGATCTTCTTATCTTTGTCATTCCGAGTCTCCGAACATCCTTTCACCACCCAGAGACCTCAGCCATATTTCTTCAGCATCTCCGGGTCCACCACCACAAACAGTCCCGAGGGCGGTTACGTGGTCTTTTGTTATGGAACCTTAGAGGGGTCAAGGTCTGCCTATGTACTTTATTTGGCTCTTGACTTATCATTGGCACATGTTCGGAAAACTAATGGAGTAGAAAGGTCAGAATCGAGCAACGATATTATCGCACGGCAGGCGCACCATGACCAGTGACATTTCTCCTCGAGCTCACCACCCTATACAACGGTACCGGAAGCCAGGAAGTGTCTATACAAGCAGCTTTGTAGCTGAAAGTAGCGATTTTTATACTCCTAACAGTTTCATTAAGAAGTGAAAGGCGGCATGACAGAAAAGGGCAGAGCGGTGAGATACATGGGCGAAATATCGAGAATCAATCGAACACACCTCGGTCTGAGTCTTTCTTCATCAGAGGCCCTGGCTTCTTTCATTTCAAATTCGTCTTTTTCTTCTAAGTCACTTCAATGTTTGCACATTATCTTCAGGCTTTCAGTTCAAACACTGAACCCGAACCGAGCTTCTCGACCGTGGAAATATGATCCGCTCTGATGATAAAATCTGCCGTGAGTCGGGCGTAGAGCAATGATCACGGTATTGGATCAACATATAGGGTATACGTTTGAACTCGATAAGTGCAGCTGCAGGCGATTTGTTGACAACAAAGTTCGGTGCCGCGTACGATGAAGCCATCCGGGTGCTCGACTTCCTCACTAAGAACCGTTGCGATTTAGCAATTCGCAGTTTGTGGGTCATAAATTGGCATGAGTCTGCCGGCCTGAAGGTGTACGCAGGTATTTGGGGTGAGGTGTTGAGAGGTTGAGGGTTAAATGATGCGAAGTGGTCAATGGAGGGTCAATGGAGGGTATGCGAAATCTGACGAACGGCTCATTCTTGTTGCAAACTCGGTGGCACGTAATGATTGACCATCCCCGCGTACCAGTCCCGCTCCGAGTCGTGGAGGGCAATCGAGTTGTCAGAGTGGACCCGGGTGTCTGGAAGTGAGCAAAGATGATGACCGTTTGCCTCAACCACGAGGAAGTCGGAAGCGGCCGTCCCTGTGTCACTTCCCGCGCGTACATGTACAGATTTGTATAAAACCCTGAAGCAAGAGGCAATCATTATGTTTTTCCTTGCATTTATAAGTAAGGAACGCAAACCAGATAGTTATAGAGCTTATGTGCTCTTGATTTCTCACTTCATAAGTTCAGGACGTAAATGCTACATATAATCATAAGTCTGTCCCGCCACAAAAGCGCCGTGCAAAATGACATATCAGAAATGATTTTTTGAAGATCCTTCTCTCACAAGGCGTCCTGAAACATTCGCGCAGTAAGAAGAACGTTTTTATCCTAAAGTACTTGTACAAATAAAGCGACGTCTATGAAAGAAAAGCGTAACCCATCCAAACGAACCGAGCGAGCAAAGCGAGTCCGATGAGAAGGCGGGCGTCCTATCCTGTCGTCCAACCTCCACCTCCAAAACAGAACGCCCAATGTTCCGACTCTAATAATTGTTCCTTCTCCAACTGTTGAACCCAATCGCACCCAGCACGCTCGCAACCAACAACGCTGTCCCAGCCCCAACAAGCCACCACGTATCATCATCCTCATCCAACCCATTCCCACCACCATCCCTCTCTTTTTTACCTTTTCCAAACAGCATCTCCGATGCCTCCTGCCTCCGTCTTCGCCTTCCGTGACTACCCCGGATTGTTTCAGGCGACTCAGGCGGCTTCAGGGTTCCGTCACCAGAGCCATCATCGACGTACAACGATGGCATCTGCAGCTCATGCTCCTTTCCTATGATATTAGTAGTGGCCCCGGAAGCTGACCGCCTTCCATCATCCACGCCCCTCAGGTCCGTCTCCTCCGGCAAGTACGGGATCGTTCCAGCCGCATCCAGAGCAGGCGCTAGCGTCCTCGCCCTCTCGAAATATGTCCTTGCACATGCCCGATCGCGTTTCCATGCTGCCGTACTGCTTTCTCGTCTTCGTGCGGCAGCTGTGGAAGGCGACGGGGTTGGAGGCGGTTCGGCACGTCGGATAGATGCGAGGGGCGAGTAGGCTGCTGCGAGGAGTTTGGAAGCGATACCGTCTAGATGAGCAACGCCGGCTTCGAGGAAGAGTTGTGCGAGACCTTGTGGGCCGCCGAGGGAACGTACGTAGTATTCGATAGTGCCTCGATGCGGAGGTGGTGGTGGAGTTGAAGAAGGGCAAAGGGACGAAGGTAAAACGGTCGTTACGGGCGTGAAGTGAGCAACAAGACGCATAGCTGCAAAAGGAGTGTGTAGAAGATGCCACGATCGACTGGACTATATTCAGTTCTATTTATTTGAGACTAATAAAAGTATGACTTACACAAAGTATTCAAACGCCTCATCTTTGTCGTTTCGAATTTTTAAACACTCCTCTCCCATCAGCCCAAGAGTTGTCGGGTCGCAATTGTACTTTTTCTCCATCTCCGGGTCTACCGCCTCAAACGGCCCAGACGGATGAGGCGAATACATTTCCGGCACTGGCCCGTCGATGATCCGTGGCCAGTACGTCGGTTTGTCTTTCACGAGGATGATCGTAAGCAGTTTTGCGGGGCGTACAGGGCGCAACGAGTCGAGTGAGGAAAGTGAAGACTCCATCGAGTTGATGTTCGTCTGCGGCGAAGCCGGATACGAACCAGCCGACGATACAATTGCACGATGAGGAAAGGCCGGTACCGTCGTAGCGCTCATGCTCGTGTTCACCTGCAAACGGTCCTGGTGAAGATGATCCCGAGGCAGTTGGACAGGTGAAGACGAGGACGATCCTGACGTCGCGTCTGAGTCATTATCTGAGACCTGTGCGCTATCCAACGATGCAGCGAACGAGCTTGATATCTCTGGGTCCGACACGTATGCATAAGAGGATTGCGTAGAGACTGTAGATGCTGTTGAGGTGGTTCGTCGACGAGGGTTATCAGTTGGCTCGAAGTTCCAATGTGTTGCGTCTTTGTTCACCGAGTCGTATATCTTTCCCTACAAGTTACAGAGTATCGGAATGGACATTACGCCTTCAGAAACAACGTGACAGCTGCGCAGCAGACTCACCTTCAGCAAAGGCATCTGCCCTCTTAAACCCGCCACCAAGTACGGCGGCTCCAACACAATCTAAGCACACACATGCACACATCTTCACTAAGCCCCACTAGAACCTCTACAAGTAAAAGCAAGCTCAGCTCACCTCCAGGTCATCCAATATCGTCTCATGTGGCACAAATATGTTTATCGTAGCCTACAAACACAAAACACAAGGGTCAGCACACAAACGAGAAACGTGGACATGGATGAGTTGGAGCCCTGCGAACGCAAGGGCTATCACCTCAATCCAGCCCCAACCCTGAGCATACCTGGTCGAGCGACTGCCAAGTTCACACCCCCATCCCAATTCCAAGAAATATACCATGTGTGTCGCAATGTCAACATCTTCCTATCCGACGCCTAAGACACACACGTACGCACCTGGTGCCATGAGAAAGCGCCTACGTGTCTATCGTCGTCCATTTTTCGTGAATCGTAATCCGTTGAGTCGTGAGTGAAGGAGGGTGGAAGAAAAAGGAGAAAGGGCGGACTGGTGCGCAGCTTCGAGCGTTATGGGTTACGTGCAGCGCCTATTGCTTATTACGAGTCGCGCGGCACGGCACTTCAGCACGAGGTCGCCGCTTTCTCTCATCTCATGGCTCTCTTATTACTTCCGTTCGCTATTGTATAACTATAAATTCAGCTCCAAATTCCGATTTTATTGGAATAAAGTAATCAAGCCATAGAGCCTGGGGATATCGAGAGAGATAAGGGAAACGTCTATGCGATAATCTTATGAACAACAAAGGAGGATAGAGATCGAAAGAGAGGGGAAAAGAAAACATAAGTGAGGAGGCGCTTTGTTAGCGCCAATACATAATTGTCGAACGAACAGGATAATTGATATTCAAAAAGCAAAACTCGAAACTCAGAAAAAGATTCCATCAACAAGTAAATGGCAGGGGGTGAGGGTTTGGAGTTGGGGGTAGTAAAAGGGGAGGTAAGAATACATATACAGGTTTATCTTGAGCCCAAAGCGATCGAATAAGAATTCAAAGTCCGTGACATACTCAGTGAATCATTAAAAAAAGAAAGAGCTGAAGGAGGCGTAAATCATTAACCTATCGTGAACGTTTCGTACTCTTCAGTGATAAAGCGGTATAAAAGAGCGAGGAAGAAGCAGAGAAAGACGAGAGAGATAAGTTCTCAAAGGGATGCTATTGAGGATAGTATCCATTCCAGTTCGTATACGCAGCTGTCTGAGTCCATCCGTTTTCGGCATCGCCGTGAAAAGGTGGACCTTGAGGTGCCAAAGAAGACATCGGAGGTGCACCGTTCATCACGCCATTTTGAGGACCAGGACCACTCAAGTAGTGCACATCTATCAACTCCGACGGCGAACTTTTCCGCATATCTTTATTTGTAGAATCATCAGTTCCAGTATTCGAGCTAAAGAAAGGAGGGGAAGACAACGCACCTGTTGGCAAGCCAACTTCAAATGAAGCAGACGAGATCGGCCCGGGTTCCGGCTGCCCGTTCACAGAACCGAAGCCAAACGTGTCCGCAGGCATCCCGCTCCGAGTCGAACTCCCAACGTTGAACCCATCGTAGCCCATCTGCCTATGCCCATGTGATCCCTGCAAATGAGACTGCGACGCCGGCTGATACGTCGAGCCATCGCCAAAGGGTGAACCAATGGCTGCTGCTGTGAAGTTCGCGGGATTTCCTTGTGAGTGCCCGTGTCCATGTCCGTGGAAACCCGAGGGTGGGAAGCCGCCGCTGGGAGAGGTTGCTTCGGAAGGAGAGGCAAATGTGGAAGTAGGAAGTGCGGAGTATATAGAATGTATTGTCTGTTGATGTTGGGTATCTTGCGGGACGTTGGTCGAGTGCACTGCACTGGGAATCAACCCCTGGGCACTATGATGTGAGCTTTGCGTCGTGGGAGTCGACGATTGAGTTAAAGCTGGAGTACGAGCGGAGGAGGTGATAGAGTGGGACTGTGATGCTTCGGAGCGCGCAGATGCAGCCGTCGTTGTGCTATTAGCCCTCGAACGAGCCGTGACGCCTTGCACCACTTTATTCTTCTCTTTACGCGACCTGATCGATATCGTAGGATGTGACGACTTGATCTTTGTGACTCTTTGCTCGCTCGACTCATTCGAAGCCTGTCGATGAGGGCCACCACGGGTCGGTTTGCTTCCAGACTCGCTTCCCACCTTATTTCCAGCCGGTGCTCGCCCGTACAATTGCTCGATACCGTTGACCGTGATTGACGGCGAGCTCGCAGCTGTGATCGCACGATACTGAGGCACCGAGCTGACGACGCCAGTACCGACGAACGGGAACCGGAAGCGATATAAAAAGTCCCTCCTATCCCTCTCGATTTCCTCGTGCTTCCGCTTTACGACACCAGGTGATCCCGTATACATCGACTCCGCCTTGAGTATCAATTCTTCCACAATCCTCACCGCTTCGCTCCCATGCGCCCGACCTGTCAGCACGCTTGGGTCCCGGATAACATCACACGCTGTCCGCAAACTACCCAACGCCATTCCCGCATACGTCGGTTGCTCAATCGCCAGATGCGCGAGGACGACCGCCGTATCGAACAGCTGCCGCGTAAATGAGTATGACATGAAGAGCGACGGCCGGATGTTCCTGAACACGGTGTGTACGTATTTCCAGACCTTGACGATGTACATAGCCGGCTCGAGGAGAACAAGGAAATCAATCTTCCCCGCCGGCGCTATGTCTGAGTCAAATGGTAACGCGTGTTTTTTAAGATCCGCTCGTGCAAATGGGAGGCAGGACATGATGAACATGTAGCGGGTGCTGACCGCTGTTTCGCAGCGAAGAGCGATCAAGTGTGGTGACTCCGATTCGGTACGCTCTCGCTCGGTTGAGGGCCCATGCACTCGCTTTGTGACCCACCTCATGTCCGCTGGATTCGTGAAGTCCTTTAATCTAAGGTGGTCCGAAAGTTCTGACAGATGACCTGAGATCTCGCCCTGAACCATATCGATCATTTCGCGTCGTTGCAAAGAATTGGGGTTTTCATTCAATTCTTTGAACGCAATCATCTTTCGGCTCAATTTCTTGACCATTCTAATGAGCCTATAAACGTAAATATATATATCAGAGTCTCGAAGTTCAGAAAGGAAATTGAACCACTAACTTGCTCCGCTGAATGAAATACTCAAGGTTGCCATTGTCAGATTCGATGTGTGGCGCCGGGAGTATAGTCGAGTCTGGATCAAAGCTCTCTTCATCCACGTCAGCGGGGAATTTCGTGGTTGCCGAATCGTCTGTAATGAGGGGTGCTTCTCCCAAGCACTCCGCTGTGAACCTGCGCTTCATTATCAGTATTTGAATAGGAGACGGTGAACCAACATGTAGATATGGTCCAAACACGTAAGGGGATGCACCGATACTTCAGTACGGGAGAATGCAAAAAATAACTTACACGTCCCAAGCATTTATCTCCCACCACAACCGTCTTCTCATCTCTTTCTCATACAAACTCAACCGCTCGCCCCCTGCGGTATCCGGGTCGTGGTTCAGACCCATCATCCGCGCGTTCCCAATCATGTCGCTCACACAACTAATGAGCTCCGGTGCCAACGCCATTGCATACCCTTCGTCCACCCCACCGCCAGCAGGTCCGGGTCCGGGTCCTGCTTCTGTCATGACAGTATCCGCCTCGTTGGTAGCACCCTTTTTCTTTCTAGGGTTTTTCGTTTTTCTATTCCCGACGCACAGGCTCTTGAGCAGTCCTCCGGCATTGTTGACGATTCGACCGAGTCCACGGTGCGAATGTAGAAGATATCGCGCTTGTAGACACCTCGCAACCATGTAATCGAGGTCAAATGCTCCATATCCTGCACGTTCAATGGACATACTGAGAGCAAGCTTTGCTGCACGATAGAGGTCCCCAGGAAGGTTGATTTCGGGAGCTACACTTTCTCGAGAGGAAATAGTGGTGTTAGATGAGGATGCATTAGAGACAGCAGGGGAAGTCGAAACATCCAAGTTTGAACCGGCTGTTGCACCTGGGGCAGGAGGAGGAGGCATACTTCCAGGCCTAGTTACTGAAGGAGAGGCGAGAGGGCTGGATCTCGAATTTGGAGCTAATGAACCTCCGACAATGTTGAACTCCTGAGCCCAACATTCTGCACCAAGGGCAAGTCCCATGGTTGCGGCAGCGAAGAAATTGATCGTCGGAGGCTTCGGCGGAGATGATGATCCGCCGTCGGAGCTAGCGCCCCGCCCTCCCGTACGCTCCTCCGCCCACCGGCACATGGCCTCGATTCTCGACTTCAGCACAAATATGTTCGTGCAAGGCGCCATGAGGTGCACCTGGTCGAGCCGCTTAAAAATCTCGTTTCGAATATGAGGGGGCGGCAACGCATGGATTATGAGCCTAGGGGTGATACCAATCGAGTCGCTTTCTTCCTCTTCGTCTGCAGCGTCTCCAGGCGTCGAATCGGTCTCGCTTGGCGCAGGCTGGATCTGAGCCTCCGAAGAGGCGGATGAAGGGACGAGCGACATCGGGAAACGGTAAAGAGGGATGTGATCCGTCAGAAAATCGACGATGCCTTCATCCGGTATAGCCGGGAAAGGTTGCAATTCGATACCGTCCATGATACCGCCTTCGTCTGCGTTAGGTGATTGCTCTGTCGAGGGTTTGTTGAGACCCAGTTGATCCACCCAAATGCCCGCTGTCCCCTCCAAATTCACCGCGACAGACGACCCATGCTCCCCAACGGCCAAAAATGCCCTCGACTTCCGAGGTCTACCCTCTGACAATCCTCCCATGTCTTCGCCTCCACCCTCATTCAACTTGCTCTCGATGTTCATGAGTCGAATATTGAGAGATTGGACGTCTCTGCGGATTCGAACCCGACGGGCCACAGCGGGCGTAACAGTCGATGTCGCGGTCGTCGACATGGCGGTAGGGTGAAGAGTCGTTGATAAACGGGAACGAGGTCGAGCGGGAAGGAAGGAAGGTGGGGGGCATGCCGGTGGCAAGTCAGCAAGCTGTGACTATTTTAAGACACAGGAGATAGATATGACAGACGTACACTTTTTCAGACGCCGCCTGAGAATAAATGCATCTCGATACGGTGTCCCGCTTCGTGCACGACCCGCATGGCGTTCTCCGATCACATTTGAGTTTCAGGCGCTTGCACTAAGGCAAAGAAGGGAAAAAAGGTGTTAGTAGTGTACATATCTGATAGTCATGGAGAAAACAATGATAAAAATGGGCATGTATGCAGTCCGCATAAACGCACACGAAGACGGCGATATGCATGAATGAATGGGAGGCGAGGAATGCCGTTGTTTCATTAGGCCTGAAGCAAAGGCCGAGACAGAGGGCGCCCATGCCCTGGAGGGATACGAAACAAGACAAATGCGACCGAGCACGTACCTCTCCGCAAACGACCGTGACCCTCTGACGACATCCACTAA
The DNA here is from genome assembly GCA_019400425.1 of Hymenochaete sp. R1. Taxonomy (NCBI): domain Eukaryota; kingdom Fungi; phylum Basidiomycota; class Agaricomycetes; order Hymenochaetales; family Hymenochaetaceae; genus Hymenochaete; species Hymenochaete sp. R1. Next base: position 33,527 of record JAFREE010000031.1, read on the forward strand.
AATAAAAGGCACACATCGAACGTCAGAAAAACGGACGCTATGCACGCGCACGGACAGCCCGGAAGCGCGAAGATAAAATGACACACGTCGTTGAGGGAGCAGCAGATTTATGGCTCATCACAGACCTCTTAGACTCGGACCCTGCGACGGAGTGGCCTACATAACTGGGTGCTGCGTATTCGCCGTTGTATTGAGAAGTCGATGCAGCGTCTGAGTCAGCGTCGTATTGGTGTTTTGAAGTCGAGCCGTTCGTTCCGTTCGTGATATTGTGCATGTCCATGGCAGAGGCGAAAGCGAGAAGAACGGAGGATGCAGAGACACCAAACTAGTTGGAAAAGCTGCTCATATAACTCGTGCCCGTTGCTGCCTAGTTGTATCCGGTGAATATGAGGAGTGTAAGACGATGGACGAGATGGAGGTCGGAGGGGAGAACAGGATGGTGAGGGAGAAGAGTCAAGAGGGAGGATGTCTGAAATGATCCAGAGCTTTGAATTAACGTCGGGTTACATAAGCACCCGTTATTCCTTTGGCTCAGGGACCCTCGCCTGGCTTCTTTTCTCGCCGTCCCCGCTAAACAGTAAACTCAATCATTTTCTTTTCTTTTTTTATTTTCCCTTGCCGACTCACCACTGGCACTGCACTTCTCCTTCCTCTCAATCCCCCTCCTTGGCCGCCATCTCAGGCCAAAGATACACCTCAACTCATATAATCTAATATCTACATATGATTACTTTATTTCATCCGCATCCCAGCGAGCCAACTGCACGGTCCACGGCGGAGGTCTAATCAATCCCTGCATCTTCATCTCCGTAGCTAGAGGGTAGTAGAGGCGGCAACTACCTCATTCCTCGGCATCCTGTCCGTTTACTCTCTTGGTCTTATTAATGCTATTGATTCCGCCCCCTTAAGCTTCCAGCCTGGGTGCGATCACGATCGTCGTCTTTGATGTGAATTGCGGTGCAAAGAAGCGCGGGAAGGACGTGCGAGCCATCTCTTCCCTGCACGCACGAAGAAGCGCACTTCCACGCACTAACACTCCCCGACCTCTGGCTTCCCTCCGCTTAACTAACTCTACAGTACTTTACTTTACTTATCAAATGCAAACATATACTTTGAATAGATGACAACGGGCAATGCGAAATGTAGACATCCTGCTTTTTGTCGGCGCTTTTTTGTAAGAGATGAATCTTATTGAATGAATGACCAAAAAAAACTGTATACTAGTCGCGTGGTCTCTCGTACACCATTTCTCCCTGGTTTCCTCCTCCAATTCTGAGTCCTTCTCTCACCCTACTTCTTTCCCCTATCATTATCACATACATCTTACTCTCCATAATCAACATACAATGGATCGCACGGAAACTGTATCGCTCTAGATTCGATTCGATGCAGTCGCTAATCGATGATCGATGCGCCAGTTGCTGTCCTATAATGATTAGTCCAACGCAAGAAAAACCAATCCGAGTCTTCAAAAGGTGTCGTATTCTTATTCTTGATATCGCCAGTCAACGGCATTTTCTTAGCATTCCATTGACTCGATTTGAGCCTCGCAATTCAATCTTTAGCACAACATTTTATCAACAGTGCTACAGTGCCCAAATGATCGCTGGAAATGTATCCATAACTACCTCGTTATCTGCCCCTCCCCGTGCAAAATGATTGGCCAGGCAATCAGACTTTTCAGTTAAAGCGCCCGTGCTGCGTTCATATTTCTTCAATCACTGCGTTACTGACTGAGCAGGCCTAACTTCGGGCTCTCCCGCCTCTCGGTCCCGTCCATCGGCTCGTCGATGTTCCTCCTCTCCTCGCTCCCGGACGTACTTATCCACGAACACCAAGAAAGAGACAAAAGACTGTAAAGTTTACGGCCATTCCATCCATCCATCACCATCAAAACGCAAATGCTAACCTGCTCAAAGAGAACAAAGAACCCCAGAAAGAGACAATCCCATTGTCCTTCACCCCACACGCCATCACCATCGAGCTCTCTGAGACACCGAGTCTCTTTTCCCCTTTCTGTCAAGTTTAGTCCCTACTAGTTCAACCCCTGGACCGGGACTGACTGATGACTGGGGCTTAGAAATGTACCATGGAAAGATATGACCTTCCTTTTGGAATGACAGAAACCTGCATTCCTTGTTATCTCCTCGGACGCCCGTCATCTGACAATGAACTCAACGAAGACCATTGGACCAATCCCTGCGACTCTCTTTCCAGGCCGACGTTTGTCCTCGAGTCGCGCCGCATCGGCATCGCTCCGTCCCTCGCAAAAGAGCACCAAAAAAGGATCTGAAGCGCGGCTCGTCGTCCGGTTGGCGATGCCATAACCACAACATCCTTCTCTGGCGAGTGTACCGTACTGCTCTGCGGAAGGACAAATGGGCATGCGAAGGCCCTTCTCGCCCACCGGCCAACTCTAATTGATGATATATTTGCAAACTCGTCCTGAGATGGCGCGAGGGTGGACGTTCGAAGAAGCTTGATTAATATTGGAGGGGAAAGAGAGCCCGGCACGGCATGGGAGGAGGGTGGGAAGCCTGGAAGAGGGAGGGACCTGATTGATATTGGGTAAGTCGCTAAGATTTGTCATGAGTTTGTGGGTCCACTCTGTACCTTTTTTGGTGTCGCTCAGACTGAGACTCAGACTGCTTCACCAATCCGCAGGTTCACCGTCCGGTATCGCTGAAGTCGACCATCTCGAACACGTCTCGCCAATATTTTACCAGCGTCTCCTATATCCAGGGCATCCCCACAGCTGACCGGTGCCAATTTTATTCTTTCTGATCAAAGGCCCACTGTTCCCGACTTGTTCACTCCGAACCATCTAAGTTAATCCTCCAGACGTAAACCCGACTCCGTTCATAGCACAAGCGGCCTTAGGTCCTCCCAACGCTCTTCGCGCATCCGCATCCTCACTATTCCCAATCTTCATCTCGGATTTCTAATTCCGTATGCCCCGAACGCGCTTCCCGACGTCGACGTACAGGCAAACCCAATCTCACTCTCGATCCCGGGTCGACGCGCCACAGATCTCTCTCCCTCTCCACGGTTAACTGGCGGTTCCTCGAGCTCGTCCATCGGATTCGGCAAATACATGCACACCATCTCACTTCCTACACATGGGGCTTCAAAACTCAGAACTTAGATGTAATCATACCGCAAGCATGCGTAGACGACTCGTAACAAGACGGCGAGGAACATAGTACACTCTAGCTTAACCCATACAGGCGAGCTCTGTCCTTTTGATTCTTTGCTTTTCCTCCGCGGTAGAGGTGCCCCCAAACACCATCTTCCGAATTCTGGAACCTGGACAGCAGCAACACGACCTTCATACAAAGTACCCGGTCGCCGTAGCCGAATCGCATACAGAGCTCCCAAAACGTGGCGTTCACACCGCACCCACCATCATCTCCACAGCCCGCCGCTTCCCAAATGCAGAAATTAAGAATCGAGCTGTGGGTGCGCGCTTTTTATGGGTGTATGCGCGTGTGTTATGGACAGAACATGCTTCTGCTCCGCCACCTTTCAATCTCAACTGAACGTGCAATAGAGTCCACGTCCTAATGGCTTTGCTAGACCAGCTTGGTGTTCCGAGTCGCCGGCGAGCCCTCAGGTTACTGATCACATTGTCGGGATAATCAATGCGTCGCCCCTTTTCTCTCGGTTTCATATGAGCACTAACCACTCAAGCCGAGCTTTCGAGTCAGGATCATTCGGGGCGTAGTGAATTAATTCATATGCTTTTGAGAGCTTACCGATCCAAGCATGCACGCTTAATGAAATCCGCGGAGCCATCGGTCTGAGAACGATTCGGAGCCTAGCACTTGGAAGGTAGCGGAGCGGGTTTCAGAAGCTACGGCTACGGAGTCAGTGTAAAGTTCACTAGCCAATTTGTCAGGCCGGTAGACATACTAGTAGGTCCCGGAAAGAACTACCATCTGGGTCCACATTACTGCCTTACGCAAATAGTGCCGGGAAAGCAAGATATAGTCCGGAATTCGTAAGATGAAAATGATAATGCATATTGGTCTTTCAAGTCTAAGTGCTTACAAGCATCCATCCAGACACGACTTTACTTCTCCGTCTTTATCTCGACCTCAAACGGTGCTGATTCAGTGCACGCACCTGCATCTGCATATTCAAGCGGTAATTACAACCCCAACACAATGTGCATCGACAAACTTCTACCGCGTCCGCATGTGATCTCGAGCTGGTGCAAGTCTCAAGGTTTGGCTAACTGGTGTGACCGGACTATTTGTGCGCGCAGAACAAAGTTTATTCATTCCTGAACTTTCGATGCCGTTTCTATCAACACTGACATATACGTCGCACACCATGCAGAAGACTTGACCACCCGAAAACCTACTTCAAGTTAATAAGCTCAGGCTTCCTGGATAGTTCTCATAAGATCATGCTCGAGCTTGCTCCGCGCTCCACGTCGATGAAGCAAGGCACACCGGCAGTCACGGTGATGCGAAGAAGAGGCTGAAGGGAGGAACGAGGGAAGTACACAGAATCGAACGTTGGATAAACGGATTCAATAGACGGAGCTACGTAAGTACAATACAGGACACATGCAAGCTTGGCTTACTTTGTCCGATGTGCCCGAGGCTAGAGAATTTGCCCTAAGCTTGGAAGTTGATGGTCGTGACGGAGATTGAAGGTGGCGAGCCAGTCAAGCGTAAATAGGGACCGATTCTTGTAGAGCTTTTGAGCATTCTTCTTTGTCCTGCTAGATAGAGCAAAACGAAACTTAGAAAGCCCGCAAGTAAGCTGCAAGAGGCAGACCCAGTGCATTATATATTGAGAGAATGGGTTCAGAATCTCACAAACGCACCAGACCAAGAGGTCGAAAAGTTTGACACAAAGTCGACATAATTGAACAGATAAGCAAAAATGAATTTGCCAAAAAAGTAGCTAATACAAGGTAAAGAATAGTAGATGAATGGCGTAAGGTTTGTGAGAATGTGTCCTGGGAGAAGAAATGGAGGAAGATGAAGAGCAAGACTGTTGAGGTGAATGCGGTAAAAGAAGAAAGAATCACGGAGCGGAAGAGAAAGGATTTGGAAGACTGAGACAAACGACGAACAAGGAGAGACGCGCAGTTGGAGTAAGTTGATGAACCAAGTAGGACTTGGTTAGCAAGAACAGATGAAAAGAAACCAAGGGGAAACACTGAAAGGAAATAAGAGAAAAAAAGTAAGAATAAAAATAAATCCGCTTCGAGGGGCTCTTGCTTCTATTCGTTCTCCGAATATGGTTGATAGAAAATGAACTTGAGTCTGAGAAAAGGGAAACGTGGATACCAAAGGTTTGAGGATCGCAATATTGATGCGTCACTACGTGATAAGAGGGTGGAGGGTATACACGAAACAAGTTAATAAGAAACTGAATATATGAATGTCCTATATATTCTTAGAGGTCAATAAGTGGGTCCCAGAGGTAACGCAGAGAAATGTCGAAGTGATAGAAAAGTGTAAGAGAGGTGGCACCAAGAATAAATCGAAGGGAGGCGTGGGAATAGCGAGAAAGGCAAGGGTTTGATCCATCGGAACATTGATTAGGAACTTGATTTAGAAGAGAGATTCGTCGTGATCCGCTTCAAGACTTCCTTCTCGCGCGCCATATGTTGAACGAGTAACCCGTCCAACCGACGATTCGTCGTAGAGTGAATCTGCGCATTCCGAGTAGACTCTGCACTTCCCGAATCTATTCTCCCGTCGTTCACGTTAGACTCAGGACCGAACGACTCCTGCTGTCCGCGTAAATTCTCAATCGGAGCATGTTTGAAGGTTTCCTTCCGTACTTGGTCAACGTACGATTCGCTGGCTCGGGGCAAAGCCATGGGTCCGAGATCAGTTCGTTTCCCCTTTCCGTCTTTCTTCCTAGTCCAAAACCTTCCTCTTCCTTCGTCCCTTCCAGAAATACCGAGCTCGCTGGAAATAGCGTCGTGACCTAGCTGTGGTGAAGACAGGTTGCGCTGCTGCATGAACGGTGACAAGTGCGTCCGCGTATGAGGGTAGGCTACGCTGTGCAACGACCCAGTGCGTGGATCGAGAGAAATAAGGTCCGAGACATCGCTCCTGTGGCTTTCAAAGCTCGAACTGGCGCGGATAATACTGGTCTGTTCCTCCGTCTGAGCGTCGTCTTCGTCTTCGTCCTCCTCTTCGTCAGAGCTTGAGTCCTCTTCGTGACTCATCGCTTCTACAGCATCGAAAAATGCAATGGGCGAGGTCGGGTTCATTGAACTCGAGCCTCTGGACGGTACGTTCACAGTCAATCTTGGGACTGATAGCTGGACATGCGCTGTCTTCGAGCTTGAAGCCTTTGGTGTTTCCGGTTCGTCCATGTCGTGTTCTGATACAAGTCCGTCCATTGAGTCGGACCTGGCTGGAGGGGAAGTTAAAATACGCTGAGGTTGAGGTTGGGAGGAATAGAGGCTACTCTCTGAATTCAAGACCGGTGATGGAACGGGAGGAGTACGTGGTGGAGTGTCTACTTTCCGCAGTACGTTGTGGTCTACTGTCGAAGCGCGAGAAGTTGTCCGTGAGCGCGCACCGTTGCCAAGTGTGTTGGCGATAGAGACCGAACGTGGGCGGCTTCCTTCAAAGTATACGCTTTCGTTCAAGTCTGCGGAGAAAACATCATGTACGGCCGAAGTAGACGGTCGATTCGCTTCCTTATCGTCTTCACAAGAATCTTCAGCTGAGGATGCCAGTGAAGGACGCGAAGAAGTGAACGTGGAAGCGATGGTGTGAGCCAAAGGTGTATGGAAAAGAGCGCTTTCGTCACCCGAGTCGTCGTCTGAGTAGCGAGAGCTGTTTGTAAAGCTTTCTGTCGCTTTAACTGAACTGGGGGCGACCAACTTCGCGGTTGAGACATATGCAGGACTTTGTTGAGGGCCGCAAGCGCCGTTCGAAGCCTTGCTCATCGCACCTGTCGGATCCGCGTATCGCTCGTACGTGTCCGACAGTCGGACAGGGAAAGCATGTTGCGTGTCCAACTGCTCATTGCGAGGAGCTATTACTTCGGTCTCATTCTTCTCGACCGAACCTTTCAACCCGGTAGACTGTGCAGTAATACTCTCCGAGGTCCGATGGCGAGGCGGAGGCAAAAGAGGAGTAGCAGCCACTAAAGGTGAACTGGCACGTGCAGGCGCGCTACCAGAAAACTTTTCCAGGCTCATGTTTAACGATGTGCCGTTCTTCTCTTGCGTTCCATGCTCCGTTGAAACAGACTTTAGTTTAAGTGACTTCTTTTCCTTCGGGAGGACTGCAGGAACGTCGCAGAGATCGTCTTGCATCATATGAGCTACGATGCTTCTACCAATGATACGCTGATCTTTCGGTGACGTGACGTCAGAAGTGACGGTATACTCGAGAGCGGACGACTTGGAACTAATCGAACTTGATTTTCTCGGAATAGCGACAACTCTTTCAACGACGGGTGGGAGTGTTTGTGCTGCGATCGAAGCGGGTGACATTGTCGGGGGCGAGAGGAATGGTTGCGAAGCTAGAGACGTCGAATTCGACGTATGTAAGAGACGGGCTGGTGTTGAACCCGCCCTTGATCGTGAGGGGGTTCCACCAGATGAATTACTCAATGAATGGTCCACTGCGGCGCGAAGAAGTGCCTTCCTCCAAACGGCTTCCGCAGCGTCTTGCACCCCGGAGTCATTACCTGAGTTTGACCACTCGGGACTTAATGGGGGGAGATGGTCCGCGAGAGAAGCAGCGTTCACGAAAGCATCGACGGGCATACGTGACAGGTCCGCAGTCTGGGATCCAAGAAGTACATGTGCATTTGCGTTCAGCGTTGGGAGGTCGACAAAGTCCGTTGGGTCGATTAGAGTGTTATCATTCAACGGCTTATCCGAGTGTGATTCAGAGTTTGCGCCAGCTTGATGTCTCCTTTCTGCCTCGCGAATTTTAAGATCTGCCTCTACCTGTCTTGCGATTCGCTCCAAATCGTCCATTCGTTCCCGAACAACTACAACACGGCCTTTTTTCGCATCTTGACGAGGAGTCGGATGCAAAAGCAGGTGCGGATTGGATTGTGCCTGCAAAGGCGGGAAAAGCCCAGACACATTTGCTGAATCGGAAGTCGTGCGTAGCACTGGGGTTTGCGTGACTGCACCTGTCTTCTGCTCGGACAAGTTAGTCGTCGTCCGTTTTCTGCCGACCGATTTCAACATGTCTAAAAATGCTGTTGGGGAAGACGATTTTAGGGGTGACTTTCGCGGGGATTCAAAAGCCGCAACATCGTTGTATGGCTTCGAGTGAGCCGGAGGCAAATAGTAATTGTTCTGCATCAACAATCGAAGTCTGTATGAGACATCATCGGAGTCCATTCCATGAGGTTGAGTGTCTTCTGGGTCGACAGCCACAATATGCCGATCATCTATGTCCTGTTCCTGGCCGAAAAGAGATGCTGGAGACGGTAAAGATGATTCAGTTGAAGTCGATTTTGGATAAAGTGAACTCGATGCCGTGGACTGATGCGTGGTGCCCGAGTCACGGGCCTGGTGTCGAAATGGGCGGCTGCGAGCAAATATTGGCATAGGCGGAATGTCGTTGAACGCACTGGGAGTCATGGGACTAGCTTGCTCTGATGAATCGGACAAAGAATTATTACGAAAAACATGTCTAGGTAGACTCAAACCTCTAGGCTATAATAGTGAAAGGTTAGGAGTAGTAGGGAGCTAAGGGTTTTTGATATACGCACTTTAAGAGCCCGCCTGCCGTGACCGTTATCTGAGTGCGTTCCTCGACCTCGTTCGTCAAGTTCATCAAATAAGGGTCGTGACACGCCTCCGTCTGTACTTCGCGTTCTCTGCCTAGTCCCGTCTCCGCCAGCCATATCAGCTGGTTCGTCCGTGAAAGCGGTCGGAGGCTCAAGACGCTTTGGAGAGCGAGCTGGCCTAGGTGGGATTGTATTTCCCTGCACGATAGAGAGCGATGAGTGTTTGCAATTGACGTCGGAAGTATTTCGACTGAGAAAAACGAACCTCCAAAGTGTCACCGGTTTTCGGAGACGCACTGGCTCCAATAGCCATAGGTGGTATTTTTACAAACAATTGGCCACTTGATATGTCGCCAATTGAAGAGAGAGGGCCAGAAGAGGACTCTTCGTCGTCGCCTCTTTGGGAAGGTTTCCTGCGAACGCGAGGACGTCGGGAAAGCGAGCGAGAGCCTTCACTACGTGCGCTGCTCGGCCTCGGTGGTGGTGGGGATTCAGGTCTGATAAAGACCCTTGCTGGTCCGGCGACGACGACAGCCCCATCGCAAACGCGATATTCTGCCATTACAATGATGGCATGAGCACCTTGAGGGAAGAGAAGGAAGGCAGGTGGATTGACGGAGGAAGCGAGTCGAGAGGGAGAAGAGAATTCAGAACGCGTGCGGCAAATATTATGTAAGTCATATGACATAAGCTTCTGATCTGTTTTCCTCCGTCGTCAACAAATCAAATCGCTTGAACGTGAACGTACCTTTGATTCCGGTTCTCAATCCGCCTTGGATTGTTTTCGCGACGAGTTGAAAGATGGAATAAAAAGGTTTCTACAAGTCCGCGTTGAATTTTTGTAGGTCTGCTATGCGACACAACTCTTTAGGCCTTGCGTCTGGTGGTGAGCTGCAAGAACCCGGGAGTTCACATCGGAGTAGGATCACTGCCAGTGTAGACTACGGAAACAACCGTAAAGATGCCCTCGAAGCGTACTACTCGCAGCTCTCTGATTATACTAGTACTGTAACATTTGTTTGTCGTAGCTCTGGCCATGATAGTATTATTGATGTTTTGGGTACACCTACAGGTCGACGACCATTCATTGTGGCTGCGCATCAATATGACATAAACAATAACGTGTTTGGTTCCTTCAATCCTTGGACGCAGTGAACTTTCTTCTCGTTCAGCGACCACAGAGACTACCCTGCAGACCAAAATGCAGTTCATTTCAATTCAGAATCTTCCAGGGATGTTCAACCCTGCCGTCGAGATAACATGCACGGGTAATTGCTTCAATGAACAGAAGATCCCAGTTGCTGGTGCTCATCGACTTCCTTCAAGTTCTTTGGTCCGGCGGCGACCGGCCGGTCCTGTAAAATAGCGCCCAATTCATTTGAAATCAAACCTTCTTGCCCGTTGCGAATCCGTTTCACCACGCATCAGCAGCAACGCCAACGTCACCCAAAGTACGAATGAATAGACTCCGAGGTTTCCTTCTCTTCAGTTTACCACCATGGCCGTTGCTACTGCTGGACAGCTCGCTGACGAGGCTCGGTATGTCTTCAGGTTGATTGCCTTCTTGAATCGATAAATTACTTGGCACAGCTTCATACAGATCAAGCAAATATCTATCAATGGTCTCCAGTCGAAATCGAAGCTTCGAGTGCTTGTTGAGCACGAAAATAAAGCTGAAGAGACATTCACATTCCGCTCGGAGCAAGGCACTGACTTCGAACTGAACACGTAGGTCAACCTTGTCCATTTTTGTGCAGAGTTAACCGAATCATCCCTTCCAGTTATGTTGATGTGCATGAAAAGACCATCATCAAGATTTCTCGACTGGAAGCGAACGGACTATTGCAGGCTGTGAGTCTCCCGTGTCTCTGCTGGAGAATAATGTTGATCTCAAAGAGTAATCATAGGTAAAATGCCTTCGGTCTGATGAGCAAGACCACTTCGAAATTGTTCTCGATATGGACAACGAATGGTTAAACAAATTGGGATCCTCTGAAAGAGAATGTCCGTTAATTCACTACATTGCCTCTTTCAATGCCTGACACATACTTGTGCAGTTGATTGGGACGGAAAGGCCGTAAAGGTGAAACTTGGTGACAGGAAGCCAGTAAGCTGAGCGCATCTACCGCGTGGCACGCACATTTAGAATATGTTCTAGGGAACTTACGTGGCCAATTATCATGGTGATCGTGCCATGGAATCTTTGAAAACGAACGAGGATATGATGCGTCGTCTTGAGGTAGGGACGAAAAGCCTTAGCCTCTTCATGGATCTGGGGCGAGACGTGTCCGAAGTAAGATGGAAATGTGTCATAGTCCTGATTCACGCTGACGTATGTTCTTAGCTGAATGAAATCTCAAAGGTTGTGGTAGGAGTTGTATTCACGATTTTCAAGGTATGGTCACAACTGCTATTTCTACTCATTCTAACAATTATGTTCAGAGGATAGAAGGAATTCCGACTGCTTTCATGAGATTACGAGATGTGACCCTGGACCTGATAAACGAAGTGGATAGGGTTCGCCGTGCGGAGAAGAACTTCAACACTGAAGACGTTCGGAAGGAGTTGAATAAGCTCATGGACCTCGTCATTCAAGCTTCGAACAAGCTGCACAAATTTTACTCACAGTCGAAGACCAGTAAGCTATGAATAATGCAAAAGTGACTACTATACTAACCAGAGACACAGAAATTCTTATCAAAGGGTTCTTCTCTCCTGATGACGGCGAGGCTGATCAACTGGAGAAGAAGCTCGAGCGACACAAGTCAGCCATCCGCGACGCCTTTCTCAATGAGATCCAAATTGGCGTTACGGGAGTCCGAGTAGATGTGTCAGACGTGAAAATTGACGTGCGGACAGTCATGGAAGGCGTCAACAAAATAATAAGCCACCAGACGAAGAAAAGTGTGGCCGACCCACTCGAAATTCTGCGACCGTCTGACAGCAGTCTGCCTCTCGGGAAACCGAGGTGCCTGGCTCGCACACGAGTACCCCTGTTGGATCGTATACAGGCATGGGTTTTGGATGATACCCGGACTGCTCGGTTGTTCTGGCTGCACGGGGGCACAGGCTGCGGAAAAACAACCATCGCATCAACTGTATGCCGTAACTTGAGAGATCGATTAGCCGGTGCATTCTTCTGCAAGAGAGACGAAGACGAAAGGAAAAACCCGATTCACCTCATTTGGTCCATCGCGTTTCACCTGGCCAAAGCAAACCCTGATTTTAAAGCAGCGCTTCTAACGGTTTTGGACGAGGGCGATGTCTCCGTAAACGTTGATTTAGAGTCGCAGTTCGAGCTCGTGCTAGAGGGGCCTCTCAAGAAAGTACAGCATCTCTCCATCACTTCCCCGGTCCTTTTCGTCATTGATGCCCTGGACGAATGCGTTGAGCACCTTAAGGTATCCGTTGTACTCACGAAACTCGTCAACCTCGCGTCATGGATACTATTATTTATCACCAGCCACGAAGTACCAGGCCTTCGAAGAGGGTTCAATCGCTTGGGCAACCTGAAGACGCAGCACGACCTTTCTGTGGACGATCCGAGAGATGACATGCGTACATTCTTGCGGTACGAATTTTCATCGGAGGGACGGCTTTACGCTCTTCAGGGCTTCGTCAGTGAAGATCAAATTGATGGACTTATTGACAAGTCCCAGAAATCCTTCAGATGGATCGCAGCTGCCGTACAAGTCATCGCGCGGGAGGATACTGGCAAGCTTAAGGTCTTGGAGAACATACTAAATTCCGAGAACTCGACAGAAGCAGAGATCACTCAGGTAATCGCCGGCGCGTCGTAGCAGTCGTAGCGTGCAACGTATTCGCATCTTCACGTTCTCATCTCACACTTGTATTTCGTACTTATTTATCCCATCTCAGGCATCTTCTCCGCTCAAATTGTTGTCGAGTCATAATTGTTTTCTTTCTTTCTGTTCTCACTACGTAATCTTTCTTTTCGCATTTGTCGGTAGCAACCTATCACAGGGGGCGTACTACTCGAATGAATTGATCAGTTCCGAGTCGCACGATACGTCCGATTCCGCTAAAACTTCGAAACGTGCATTTATTTCGAATTCGCTTCAGTCCCGTCCAAGCTCCACACATACAGTTGGAAGTACATCTTCCACATTCTCTCCTGAAGCGAGGCTGAGTTTGAGGTTCGCCAAGCGCAAACTTGGGACTCGGGACGAATTTGAGTGTCGATCAAAGCGAATCGAGACGCGACTCGCGTACTTTTCTTTCTCAACTCCCGTCAACAAACACCGCGACGAGGCCTTGGAACATTTCAGTTTGAATGTACATGTTAAAGTTCTTCCACGTATATATGAACGGAGACAGTATTGATGACACGATGCTTCTCGATGGCACGATTTTCCGCGATAATCAGATGCACCTGATGTTCTTTATCGATTCCCACTGCGCCCAACCCGAGCGGACATGAGCGGCCTTGTTGCATGCTGCTGTTGCCGGCATAGCTTCCCTAGCCCAAAGCTAGCGATGTCAGCCAGGGCCGGACGGAGCACCCTGTTTATATTTAAAGCATGATCATAATCAACGGGTCTTGCTTCATGCCCGGGATCACACCGACATCATGATCTCTGCCTTGCAGAGTGCGGACAGAGAATCTCGGTGCGTCCTCACAATGTCTCTGGGACTTCCATCCTGAAATCGCATTGCCTAGCTTCATTGAAGTCAAGAATGTCTCTATCATCGGGCTTAGACCAAAGTGTGAGGCCCAGATTGTCGTCGAGCATAGGTTTGGTGCGAAAGAAACGATCAAGACAACGGACGGAGCTTTCCCAGAATTCAATACGTATGGTGCCTCTGCAGCCCAAGGACTAGGCAAGGAGGGTTTCTGAACTTTGTTTTGCAGCTATTTCGACGTCTTCGCACCGCCAATTGTCCGCGTCCGTGTCCATGAAAGTGGGCTACTTCACGTAGTGAGCCAAGTTTCAGCCTGGCGCACTAATAGCATACCTAACTGCAGATTCTGCGAAGGCCCGAATCCTCCGTTCCGACGAAAAAGACGAATTCCAAGTGAAGCTAGATGCAGATGGTGGAGATCTCAAAGACTGCGAGAATTCCGAGCACGAGTGTGAGTTTTTTTTCTATTCCTGTTTCAGCCACTGACTCGCCTGCCACTGTAGACGACTGTGGGGCAATGAAAGTGAAGCTCGTGTTCGGGGCGAGGCAGACAGTAATGCAATCACTACGAATAATTTGAGTCTAAGCATGACGTTTTTACGTAGGCTACGGTTGTCGCGGACATTCGACGGGAACGAGCTATGAAGGCCCTGGAAACTAGCAGTGATATGATGAAACGGCTTGAAATTGGAACGAATAGCTTGAGTTTTTTCTTAGAATTTGGCGAAAGTCCAGCGGCAGTGAGTAACCCTTCAATCCGTTTCCTTCCATAGGTCCGTTAACTAACAACTTGTCATAGTTGAATCAAACGTCTGGAATTGTCGTGGGTGTAGCCACCACGATCTTCAAGGTGTGTTCGGTGCTTGACTACAAATTTGCATTGCTTCACATCTTTTGACAGAGGGTCGAAAACATACCTGCAGTATACATGACATTATGTGAAAGAGTGATGGACTTGGTCGAAGTTGTGGATAAAGTGCGGCGAGCCGAAAAGAATTTCAAGGCGGATGACGTTCACAAAGAGCTGAATATTATGATCGATCTCGTGATACAAACTTCCGATGAGCTTTATGAATTCTATGCGCAATCAAAGACCAGTAAGTGATTTTCCTCTGACGCGGTGATTAGCAAGATGCTAACCGGTAATGAAGAGATTGCATTGAAGGATTTTCTTGCGCCAAGAAACGACCGTCTGGAAGCTTTGGAGCGGAAACTTTCAGTTCAAAAGCAGGCCATAAGTGACGCTTACTTGCATGAAATTCAGACTGGTGTCTCGGACGTCAAGGCCAATTTATCAGACGTGAAGGACGACATGCGAAAGGTCATCGAAGGGATCAACAAGGTGATCGCCCGCCAGAAGCTCTACGAAAGCGGTAACCCCCTTACTATTCTAAGTCCCCCGGAGAATAGTCTGTTCTATGGAAAACCCCAGTGTTTGACTGGGACGAGGGCTCACGTGCTGGGCCGCATACACAAATGGGTTTCGGACAAGGATCGTACTTCTCGGTTATTTTGGCTCTTTGGGGTCGCTGGCTGTGGAAAGAGTGCCGTCGCCTCCACGGCGTCTCGCGATCTTAAGGATCAGATGGCCGGATCATTCTTCTGCAAGAGAGACGAGGACGATCGGCGCAACCCAATCCGCATGGTTTGGTCCCTTGCCTTCCATCTGGCTCGCGCAAATCCAGATTTTAAGGAGAATCTTCTCGGGGTGTTGAAGGATGGAGACGTTTTCTTGAACGTTGACTTGGACACGCAGTTCGAGCTTCTCCTTGAGGAACCGCTAAAGAAAGTCAGGGCATCTACCACCACCTCACCGGTTCTATTTACCATCGACGCTCTCGATGAATGTGTGGATCACTCAAAGATGGCCAAGCTTATAGCACGCTTAGTTGATCTCGCTCCTTGGGTTCTGTTTCTCGTGACGAGCCGAGATCAACCAGGCGTACGGCAAGAACTGACTCGCTTAGGACCCTTGATGATGGATCATGACTTGTTCAAGGATGATGCAAAAGCCGATATCCGTTCTCTCCTTGATTACGAGTTGGCACCAGGTGGAAAGTTAGAAGATCTGCAGCCACGCATACAAGAGAGCCAGCGCGCTACACTTGTACAGAAATCACAGGGTCTCTTCATTTGGATGTATACCGTGATCTTGTTCATCTCTCAAGAAGAAACGAGGCAAGTTGAGGTTCTGGAGCGGGTGCTCAACTCTGACATGTCAGCTGAATCCGAGGGAGCTCTCGATGACGTATATCGCGCTGTACTCGAGAATGCGTCCTCGTTGAAAGGAGGAAAGGAAGTTGTCTGCTTCATCGTTGGATTCATTCTTGTAACATCTGCGAACTCGCCACTGACGATCAGTGCGCTCCACGCCTTTCTTCCATCGTCCATCCCCGTCCTTCAGACAGAATTCACAGCTATATTTAACAAACTCTTACCCGTTCTCGTTGTGGACAAATTTGGACTTGTACGTGTTTACCATATCTCCTTCCTCGACTTTGCTTCTGGAAAGGGGCGCTCTCGAGAGTATTGGATCATCTCAGCAAAACTTCAAGCAATTATGACTACCGGCTGCTTCGAAATTCTGCATCAAGGAACACGCGATGCATCTCGCCAGATAAAAGCGCCGTCTGGTCTGCAGTTCAACATTTGCAGCTTGGAGTCTGCACATGTTCCGAATGACAGCATTGCGCACCTCGAGAATAGAGTCTCCGAAGTTATAAGCTCGGAACTGCGATACAGTGCAATGCATTGGTTGGACCATTTGCTGAAAGTTCTCGCTGATAAGGACGCAGTGGCATACGGTGCAGAACTCGACAAAGTGCCATCTATGCTTCAAAAGCTTCTATTTACGAGCCGCTCTCTTCATTGGTTGGAGGTCATGAGTCTCACTGGAAATGTGCAGGTCGCACGTGCCGCTCTACTACGGCTGAGTGCAGTCAATAAAGTGAGTTATTTCTTCTTCGTGTAAGAATGTTTTGCTGAGTTTGATAAAGCGCGACTTTTGGGATAGCAAAGTCATCGAGATAGCCCTCGAACTGCGACAGTTTCTCGATCAGTTTTCTGTTCCCATTTCCACCAGTACTCCGCATTTATACACTTCCACTTTTCCCTGGCTTCCGAAGGGCTCTAAACTTTGGGACATTTGGAAAAACGACTTCCAAGAGCCGCAAATTCTTTCCAGAGCCATTGGTTATGAATCACCAATTATTTACCAAATTACATTCCCAACTTACATCGATGCTATGGCTATTTCCCCCGACGGATCGTTCATTGCATCAGGAGCATATGATGGAACGATTCGCTTCTGGGACTTGCAATATGGGTTTCCCGTTGGTGAAAAAATCAAAGCGCATGAACCGGTATTGACCCTTGCTTTCTCACACGATTCTAAATATCTCGCATCCTCGGGGTGGCACGAACACGATATTTCTGTTTGGGACGTGGAGAATCGTGTTGCTTCCGGACAACCACTATCTGGACATGACAGTGCCGTCAATTGCCTTGCGTTTTCTCCCAATACATCATTGCTTGCGTCTGGCTCTGAAGACGCGACAGTTATGCTCTGGGATATAGTAACTGGTTCCCGCACCAAAGTCATTACCGGTCATACAGCCGCTGTTTATTCTGTTACTTTCTCGCCGAACGGACAAAGTATTGCCTCTGGTTGCCAAGATGGTACTTTCAATATTTGGGACGTGGAAAGCAATCAACGCGTAGGCGATGTTGGAAGGCAACATTCCGGGCTCGTTAACAATGTCGTGTTCTCACCCGACGGCAAACGTGTCGCATCCGGGTCAGATGACAGAACCGTGAGATTTTGGAATACACAAGACGCGCTGCCTATCAACGAGCCGCTGTATGTCGATGACGTGGTGAGAATCGAGTCCATAGCTTTTTGTCCGGATAGCAAGTCCATTGCTGTTGGCTCGTTAGGCGCCGTACGTATATCAGTGATAGAAACAGGCGAGACGTCTGGTCTCTACCTTCTCAATGGATGCATCATTGCGTTCGTTCCTGATGGTACAAGGATCATTTGTGCTTCCTTCGACAAAATCAACGTTATAGATTTCCTCAAGGAAACCCAACTTGAAAGGTCCTCGGAAGGTCATTCTGGGCCAGTCATGAACGCAGCGATCTCGCCCGATGGTGCTTGCGTGGCTTCCTCGTCTCGTGATAAGTCGGTGAAGTTGTGGGATCTTCAAACTGGTAACCCCATCTTTCTTCCCAACCCCCCTACTCAGGAACAGAACAAAGCCGCTCGACGACCGTTGCGTTTCACACTTAAATCCTTGCTGCCGGGACGCAAAGGATCCAAAGATGGTCACGATGGAGCACCCGAAAGACGAGCCATGGTGCTGAAGCATCCCGAAGTCGTAAACTTTGCAGTGTTTTCGCCAGATGGAAAGTACATAGCGACCGGGTGTAACGACAACGCAGCCAGAATCTGGGACTTGCAAACCGGAGCTTGCGCCCATGGTCCTTTACTGGGCCATAAGGAACTCATTTTATGCGGTGCCTTTGCGCCCGATGGAACGATGTTTGTGACTGGATCTGGGGACAATACCTTTCGACGGTGGGACACCGAAACGTACAGTCAAATAGGCGAGCCGTTGACAGAGGGAATCAGTTGGGCTAAAGCAATCGCGTTCTCTCCGTCTAGCGAAAAAATTGTGACGGGATCGTCGGACAGGCATATCCGAATCTGGGACTCACGTACTGGCGACTTGGAGTTGTGCTTTGATACTAGTCATGGTACAATTCGAAGCATTGCATTTTCACCTAACAGCATGTATATTGCATCTGGAGGGAATGAGGGTACCATCCAGTTATGGGATGCGCGCAATGGGACACCGGTCGGAGAGCACATACGAGCACATCTCAAGGGGGTAGAAAGTCTTATTTTTAGCGTTGACGGGTCCATTCTCTTCTCCGCATCTTCCAAAGACAATACAATCCGAGCCTGGAACCCTTTGACCGGCTCGCCCGTAGGGTTGCCTTTAATCGGGCATACAGATGGTGCAAATTCCATTTCTATCTCTGCAGACGGATCTCGCCTTGCTTCCGGCTCCGTCGATAAATCGATTCGCATATGGGACGTCAGTTCTTTTTATTGGGATTCAGAATTAAGTAAATGCGGTTGCGAGGTTCTTGGCCCGAGGAAAATCCCCAAGCACATCACCGATGATGGGTGGATCAAAACGCCGGAAGGAAACCTCATTTTATGGGTCCCTTTCAAGTGTCAAAACGCTGTCCGAGACATGAGTCTTTCTTGCATTTCCATGGAAGCAGAGGACTCGCCGATACAGATACTTTGGGACAATCTTTGCCATGGACAGGACTGGACAGGAATTCGGCTTTCGTAATATTCTCGTGAGTCGGCCTCTTATCTTATTGCGGAGGTCTATTGTAATATTATGTGTAACGTAGTTGTAGTTAACCATTCATCGATACCAGACATAGGAATGTTTCTAATAAATCTACATATTTGAAATGCTCGGATCAAGCGCGCTCAAGGAAGATCAAGGACTCTTCAAGGGTCCTCCGTTTCTCAGCCGACCCTGCTCCTTCCAAACTCTCCATGATTGAATTGAAAGCTCAGCTTCCCGTTCGTGTAATTCAAGTTGCCTATTCATGGTCATCCGGCCTCTGTTACTGGTGAACCCTTTCCATCACGATAACCTTTCCCTTATCGGCATAAAGTTAAATAAGCTTTCTCGACCAAAAGGACACCACGGATCTACAGATCCCGCCGTAATATCTCATTTAGCTTTGATAGTATATGTATATGTGTCATGCACGGGAAATATTCACCACTCACTTCACCAAATTTTACAGCAGACCTTCAAGTTCGACAAGTTCGACGTCGATCTTTCTACTAGTAGCTATGCTCTGGCTTTATAGTACTAGTCACAAAGACGCGCACGAAACACAGGATGCAATTCGACCTATACGGCCTTCGCACCACCTGCATCTCGAAGCCCTTTAACCAAAAACAGGGACGCGCAAAACCGAAAAATGGCAACTCAAAATGGACATCAGACACCGTTCATTGGACAACAAGACATTGATGACGTCAAATGGCTGGCTCCTCCAGACGAGAGTCTCTTTAACGATGCGGAGGGATGTCTGAAGGGTACACGGACCTTCATTCTCAACAAGCTTACCAATTGGGCCCTTGATACTGCTTCAGAGTCGAGGTTGTTCTGGCTGTGCGGGGTCGCTGGATGTGGAAAGAGCTGCGTCGCTTCCTCGATTTCCAAGAATCTGAGCATTGACGGGCGTTTACTTGGATCCTTTTTCTGCAAACGAGGACATAGCGAATGCAGAGATCCAGTCCGGCTCGTTCGGTCCATTGCATTCTGCCTCGCTGTCGCAACTCCCCCCTTCAAGAACGCTCTCGTCCAATCGCTAGACGATTCCGATGTCCTCATCAACAAGGATCTAGCCGCACAATTCCATGGCCTTTTGGAGGAGCCTCTGAGGAGCCTTCAGAAATATACACAGTCTGAACGTGTTGTGTTCGTGATCGACGCATTGGACGAATGCGAGGAGAATGAGACATTTGCTGGCTTTCTCAAGACCATTCTCAAACTCGCACCGTGGCTAACATTTATAATTACGAGCCGAGATACGGAATTTGTACGAAAAAACCTCTCGGGCCTTGATTCTCTCATAGAGCAATTCGACCTTTTTGATGCGGACGCGACGGAGGATATTTATGCTTTCATTTCCAAGGAGTTCGCGATGGGCAAACTTGTCGACCTCCAATCTCACGTATCCGAAGCAGTTAAGTCGGTCCTGGTCAACAAAACTAAGGGGTCATTCATTTGGATTCATACTGTTATCGAGCTGGTCGGTAACTCAGGAGATAGGAGGCTCGAACTTCTGCAAAATATTCTGCGGAGTCCAGATTCGTCGGATCCCGAAGATTCTCTCGACGAAATCTATCTTCTTATCCTCGAAGACGCCTCTGGGCCTGAAGGAAAATATAAAGAGCTGGTCAGGATGATTATTGGATTTCTAGTGGCGACATCACGTACCGCCCAAATGTCAATCAGTGCTTTACATGCTTTCCTTCCACAATCCTGGATCGTAACAGAGTCAGACTTTGAATCGGTACTTCACAAGCTTCTGGCCATTCTAACGGTTGGAGCGGCTGGTATTCACATACACAGTGCGCCTTTCCTAGATTTCGCATCCACTTCCCACCGGATCAAGAGTTTCTGGATACACCCTTCGGATGTCCATACCGTCCTCGCTTTGGGGTGCTTGGAAGTTATGGACATGGGTACCAGGAACGCGGAACGTCAAAATTGCTCACCGACCGGGTTGACGTTCAACATCTGTAATCTTGAGAATTCTCATACACGAAACGTCGATGTGACCGACTTGGCCGAACGAATCGATAAGAACATTTCGACGGAGCTGAAATACAGTTGTTTTCATTGGTTGCACCACCTGTCGTCTATTCCAGTAAACATGGAAGTTTCGGATTACGATCAAAATACGGACAAGATTCCAGCACTGGTTCGAGACCTTCTATGCACAAGCCGAGCGCTGTACTGGCTAGAAATTTTAATTCTAACGGGAGACATTCATGTCGCTCGTGCTATTTTGCTACAGCTGAGTGCTGTGCATGAGGTGTGTGCCTTTCTGCTCGAGTCTATGCCACGTACTTACTATGGCAAAGCATGATCATGGGTTCTGGGACATTGAAGTCAGCGAGATAGCGACGGAGTTGCGACAATTCCTTGATCGATTTTCTCTTCCCATCTCCACCAGCATCCCGCATTTATACACCTCGGCCTTACCTTGGTTGCCAAAGGGTTCGAGACTGCGCGACATTTGGAAGGATGACTTCCCAGAGTCCCAGATCCTTTCTGCAGACCTTGACCACGAATCTCCAATCATATACCAGATACAAATTTCAGACTTCGTTGACGCGATGGCTATTTCTTCCGACGGGTCGCTCGTCGCATCTGGTGGGGAAGACGGAACCATACGTTTCTGGGATATTCAATTCGGCCTTCCCATCGGCGAGGAAATCAAGGCACACAGCAGCCCAGTCCTGAATCTTTCCTTCTCTCCCGACTGTCAATATATTGCGTCGAATGGCTGGCGCGAAAAACATATTTGTGTGTGGGATGTGAAGAGGCGTGCCCCTGCTGGGAACCCTCTGAGATGTCATGGCGGCGCCGTTACATGCATTGGCTTCTCGCCTATCGCCTCACTGCTTGCATCAGGATCTAAAGATGCAACAATTATACTCTGGGATATTGCAACTGGTCTACGTGTCAAGTCTTTTGCAAATCATTCCGCTGCGGTTTCTTCTCTTGCCTTCTCGCCCAATGGCCAGAGCATTGTCTCAGGATGCAATGATGGCACACTCAACATCTGGGGCGTGAAAAATGGACAGCGTATAGGCGAAGCTGGGAACGAGCATTCCAGTGACATTACTACTGTTGTATTTTCACCTGACGGCTCGTGCGTCGCAACTGGATCGGAGGACGGCGCAGTGAGGTTCTGGAATGCACAAGATGCACTGCCAGTCAACCACCCATTGTATCTCACGGACATGGCGAGAATCGAGTCCATAGCTTTTTGTCCGGATAGTAAGTCCGTTGCTGTTGGCTCATTGGGCGCTGTACGTGTATTGGTTATAGAAACGAGTGAAATGATCGGTCTCCACCCCGTTGATGGATGTCGTATCGCATTCGTTCCCGATGGCACTCTTCTCATATGTGCTTCATTCAACAAACTCAATATCATTGATTTTTCCAAGGCGGCCCGACTCGGGAAGTCATTGGAAGGTCATTCTGGTCCAGTGTCGTGTGTGGCATTCTCTCCCGATGGCACTCGTTTTGCATCCTCGTCCAGGGACAACTCAGTTAGACTGTGGGATGCGCACGCAGGAGAACCTATCCGATCATCTAATCACATAAACAAACCCTCTAGTCTCTGGCAGACTCTCCGATCCGCGTTCATGTTTCTGATATCCCACCAAGAAGAGGAGCAGAACAAGCGCCCCAGTTCGAGTTCTGTCTTATGGCATCCCGAGGTAATCAACTTCGTAGTGTTTTCCCCTGACGGAAAGAATATTGTAACTGGATGTAATGACTATGGAGTCAGAGTTTGGGATGTGCAGACCGGTACTTGCATTCATGGACCTCTAGTAGGACATGAAGATCTAATTTTATGCGGTGCTTTCGCACCTGATGGAACCATACTCGTAACCGGATCCGGAGACAATACCTTTCGCAGGTGGGACACGAGAACGTACAGTCAACTGGGCGAGCCCCTATCCCATGGAACTAGGTGGGCCAAAGCAATTGCGTTTTCTCCGGATAGCTCGAAGTTTGTGACCGGATCGGGAGATGGGAATATTCGAGTCTGGGACGCACATACTGGTGTTTTGGATGCTTGTTTCCAAGCCTGTCAGATACCTATCCGAAGTATTGCATTCTCGCCTGACAATAAGCATGTCGCATTTGCGGCGATTGACAACGATGTGAGGGTTTGGGAGGCGCGAACTGGAACACCCCTCGGAGGGCCTTTGAGAGGGCATACAGGTCGGGTAGAGAGTCTTGTTTTCAGCGCCGATGGAACAATGCTGTTTTCAGGTTCCACTGATAGAACAATTCGGGCTTGGAACACACTGTCCGGTGAATCAATAGGCTCGCCTTTGATTGGGCACACTAATGGTATCAGCTCAATCTCCCTCTCGATCGATGGACGACACATCGTTTCCAGTTCTTACGATAAGACGATCCGTTATTGGGACACCGATGCTTTTCTATGGGAGCCGGAACAGAGTGTATGCGGTTGCGAGGTTCTCGGCCCGAATAAAGTGGTTAAGTATCGCACTAAGGATGGCTGGATTAAAACGTCAGATGGGAAACTACTCTTGTGGGTCCCTTTCGACTACCAGAATGCAGTGCGGGACCTGAGTGTCTACTGCATTTCAAAGGGAGCAGAGGATGAGCCGATACATATCCTTTGGGATAAACTTCACCATGGAAAAGATTGGACGAGCATACGACGTTCGTAAATCAGCAGATCCCCGTGAGTGGTCACCTGGACTCCCTTACGTAGAGCTACCTGACGACGAATCTTTTTACTCAGATAGTAAAAGGCTCGGATTGACCATGCCAGATCTATATCCGCTTTATTATTGACGAACGACTGGCTCAGAACGAACGCTTCAAGTTTACATCGCGATTGACCGAGATGCTTGTTGAATGCATATACCCTGTCTGTATTATACTTCCTTCCTGAATTCCGTCATCAAAAGTTCGAGCGTTCAGGTACTCGATTGCCCTTGCTTTGTATTATGTATCTTAGTCCGAATCTTACTTTCTGGATGTACTTTTGTTTTTATAGATTTTGTGATATGTATACTGATGAATATGATAGTAATGTCTCTGTATGCCCTAAGAGCGGACAAAGAAAGCAAGTAGCATGCAGAAGTGTCACAGATAAAAGATAGATATGCGGTATGCAAGAGAGAAGATGAAGAAGAATGATCCAGTGATATGTGAAAACCAACTGACCGGTCATGCCAGTGAAGCGATTGTACAATGTAGAAGACATATGTACATGCATGCTTTGAAACCCGTCCGAGCTCGCATGGAAAGCAAAACAAGTTCTACCGGCCCATTCGTTCCTTCTCTTTCCTCTTTCTCCTCTTCGTTTCTTCATGGCGACGCTCTTCTTCGAGCGCTGCTTCGTCTTCCCTCTTAGCAATACGTTCACTGGAAAACAGAACAATGGCGTAGGCAAACATTAATCATTTAATAAAAAAGCAGAAGGACACGTACCTCCTCATTTCTTCCCTCCTTAACGCAGCCGCATTTACCTCCATGTCGTCCTCATCATCACTATACACATCGTTTGCCATATACCGACTCCGATCCTTTCCAAACAATTTCCAAATCTCCGAACTGATATCATTCTTGGAGTTGTTGGCGAGTCGGCGTTTAGATGGAGGTGGAGTCATGTCCATATCGTCAGAGTCGTATTCCTCTTCATCCGAATCTGAAGCGGCGGAGTAAGAATGTGAACGCTTCTTGGGGAGTGAGGCTGAGAGCGGAGTTTGTTTGGAAAGAGACGTATCGGATCTGTTAGCCTTTGTAAATGAAATAGAGCCTTTAAGGTCAGGACGGAAAGTTTTGATTTTGGTCTTCGGAATTGCTGGTGCGGCTTTGGACATTCGCCCCGGATCCGGCGAACGTCCACGCGAAGACAGAGACACGTCCCGTTTCCCATTCTTCAACGACGCAGTAGCCTTCCTGCGTGCAATATCGTTCTGGATTTCCTCGATGGTCCGGTTGTCGCGTTTATTGAGCCCCAGTTTCGTAAGTTCCGCGGGCATAGCTTCGAGCTGCTTGCGCACGGATCGGATGTCCTTATTATCGACACTGCGCACCGACAAGCCCGACGCCGATGCGCCGTTCAGTCCGCGTGAAGCTAGTAACGACGACGTAGACGGACCAGGACCGGCCTTGTCCACAATAGCTCTCTTGAATCCCGGAGACATTGAAGATCCTAGCGGCATGCCCTTTCTCGACGACGTGAACGTCTTGCTCATATCCATGTTGAGCCTCCGCATCCTCTTCTCTTCTCTCGTGAGCGTCTGCGTGGCATTGTCCTCATCATCCGAGCCCGTACGCGCTTTCCTCGCCCTCCCACCGCCGCCCGAACTAGCCCAACCCGATTTCTTCTGCGATCCATAAATTATCTTGCGTCTTTGTTCCTCTTCCTTCCGTGCCATGAGCGCTTCCTTCTTCTGCTTCTCCTCCTCGGCCTTGCGCTTCCGCTCCTCTACGAGTTTATCGGCTTCGAGTTGGCGCTTTAAGGCAAGCGCCTGAGCCTCGCGATCTTTCCTCTCTTTTGCAAGCTGCTCTTTCTTTCTCTGTTCCTCTTTGCGGCGTTTCTCCGCGAGAATCTGTTGCGTGGCGGCGTCTGACTGAGCGGTCTGTGCCTCACTCATGGCGAGGAGCTCGGCGAAGCGACCGCCTGACATTTCAAGAAACTAAGTAGAATGGGTCGTTAGTGTCGTATAAAAGGCACAAAAATGAGCGTTAGAAGGGCAGTGAAGGAGGAAGGGAGAGGCAGAGGGAGAAGACAAGGGGAAGCTTAAGTATGCGTGGAGGACAGTCAGTGCTGGCCTTAAGTAGTAGTGATTATGTAATCGGCTTATTCTCTCGGCCGAGCTTTTCTTTGCTTTCCTTGCTTCAAACGACCATGGTCCGCTTCAAAGTACGTCTGTTGAGCCCCATTGTAATCATATATCTAAAAATTTCGCGCTAGAACAGATGGTTGCTGGTCGAGCTTATACCCTGCAGCGACGGCGTCGCATCCTACGTACCCTCCGATGGCGTTACAGGCAAACACATCTGGATGGCTCTGAAAGATAGTGTGATATCAAACTTTGGAGATGCAGGGTGGGGTGCTGTCAGTATATCTTTGACCGGTACGTTTTGTTATATTTCTTGTGTCCTTCTGTGTGATCGTTGAAAAGTTATGGTATTCCAGTCAAATATTTCTCGCCGATGACAAATATGTGCATCATCAGAGTTGCAAGAGACCACCACCGGATCGCGTGGGCTGCGGCAACGTTCATCAAAAGAATACAAGGCAAAGTCTATGTGCCTAACGTCATTCATGTTTCCGGTGTGTTTTTGTACTACTTGATTAGTTTGGCGCAGTAACTTACTATGGAGGCTAGGAACAATAAAGCATGCCCAACAAGCCGCGATAGTACACAACAGGACCACAATAGCGAAACTACGGGCGTTATCGATGATGCCTAGTGAGCCTTCTGCCCTCCTTACAATATTGATTTTGAGCATTATTCTATCCAAGCAATGTACCAGAGCAGATATGACGAATATCTCGAAACGAGCACGAAAGAAATCGAAACTCTTCGAGATTAAGTGTCGATATTTTCATAACCTTGCGACGGGTCTTGCGTTCCGGGTCCATTTCTCAACAGTGATACCATCTCCCTCCGCAATTGAGCGCTGTTGCTTGGTCCATTCTACAACACCATCAATCAACCGATCAACGTCGTACCGCGAGTTTCCAGCGTGTAAACAGACGCGCACGCGATCCTTTCCCTTCGGTACTGTTGGCCATGTTATTGGACGTGCATTGAGGCCTAGGACACGCAGGTGGTTTGATAATGGTCTGGGCATAGGCGTCATGAGGGGGATGATGGGTGCGAGGAGGGTTTGCCGATTGAGTGTCGGGATAGCGGAGAGATGCCGCGGAAGCGCGATTAGGGACGAGGGTAAATACTCGAGTTGCTGATGGAGGGATGTAAGAGTGTAATGGATGAGAGATTGGAGATCTTGGGCGAACTGGAAGCAATGATGGTCAGAGATAGCGTGGGGAGTGATGAAGGGCACAACTCACATTGCTTGCCGTCCCATCGTCTAAGATGTCCAACGAGCAATTAATTGAGACAACGTTGGCACAGCTCAGTGCCGTTGTGTAAATGAGAGGACGTGCATAGTTCAGCAAGTAGCTTTTCACGAGCTCGCTGCTCAACACAACAGCTGGTCAAATTAATGCGTAAGCATATACCCAGCAATGAAACTAAATCTCGGCTCACCTCCACTGCTCGCCAATGCTTTCCCAAACGTATGCAGCCTCAAGAACACCCTTTCTTCCAACCCATAATGTGCAACAAGTCCCTTCCCGTTCGGCCCATACAACCCCGTCGAATGTGCCTCGTCCACAATAAGCAGCCCGTTACCTCGAGGAAGAAGCTCATCAAGAACCTCGACGAAACTAGGAAGCGGCGCAAGTGTGCCATCCATGCTATACAGCGCCTCAACAGCAAGGAAGACGCTATGTTTACCCGCATATAGTGCTTCTCCACGATTTGGGTCGTTGAGGAGCTTGGTGAGGGTCGACCGGAGTGCGTCAACCGAGTTATGCGAGAACGCTATCAGCGAACTCGAGCTTGAGCTCGACCCATCCCCAGATTCCTCCTTATTTGCGCCCACACTCGAAGTCGAAGAATTCCGGACCCTCGCAATCCTCGACGCCCTCAACCCATCATGAACACTCGCATGGATCGCCTCATCATACACCACAACGTCCCCCTCCTGTGGTAGACACGCAAACACGCTCGCATTCGCGTCGAAACCGCTATTGAATAACAACGCCGCAGGTGCCCCAAAGAACTTCTTCAACCGGTCCTCAAGCGAGGCATGGCTGGAAGGGTTGACGAGTAAGCGGGAGCCACCTGAGCCGAGGATGGATGGGGCAGCATTGAAGGAAGTGAGGAGACGAGTGCGCAGGTCGGACGAGCGTGTGAGTGATAGGTAGTCATTTGAAACGAAGTCGACGAGTTCTGCTTCGTCGTCATTGAGTCGGGGTGGATGTGAGGACGTGGATGGACCGGGACGCGTTGGGGAAGGAAGACGACGGAGGATGTTGCGTTTTCGTCGCGAGTCGAGCGCAGCTTCCAGACTCTGATTCAACGACGAGGACATCTCAAGAAAACTACGAGGAAAACACCGAGAAGTATGAGACCAAACGAAAAGAGTCTAGGTACAGGATGGCGCAGGATGAAGGAGGCAAAGCAGAAAAAAGAGCAGCAGAAACATTATGCGCATATAATAAGTGTAAATAAACAAATCTCATCCAAGAAATCAAATCAGTCGTTAGGCCCGAAAGGAAGGAATGCGTCCCCGTGTCTTCCGTCTCGGGCGCAGACACCACGACTTGACTATAGCTGGTCTTAGCACCGACGATAGATCCCGTTCCGCATTTCCTCCTCTCTTCAATCATTGTCAGTATTGAAATCAGTTCAAAGTAAACGAATAGACTTACCTGTACTCGAACATGACTTGAATCGCAACGAAAATACATGCACACGCGACAACCAGAAATTGTAAACCTGAAAGGAATAATGTGAGCCAAGAAATGTCGGAGGGCTGGTCCTGGTAACACAAACCATTTGAGGTCCCAAAAACTTGCTCGGCCAGGTATCGTGTTCCATCCAGACCAAGCACAAATCCGATCAAATTGGCGATAAGCATCATCAAGCCATTCACAACACCTCCTGCGGCACATGCATGACGATACCAAGGTCTATTTCCATACTGCAAATTATGATGAGCTCTGGCCAGTCCCGTGAAGAGCGTGACTCGGGCTATTCACCTTGGCAGAGGGGAGTAGATATGTTGCGACGACCTCTGGAACGATGAAGAGGCTTATAAGCCACCCCCATGCGAGGAGTTTAAAAGTAAGATCGTGCCATAGTGCGACAAAGGTGAATATAAGGACAGTGGACAAAAGGAGGTTTTTCGTTCCACCAAGTGGGATGTAAATATATCTGAAGAAATGCGAGACCAAAATTGGATCATATATAGTAAGTCAACAAGAATGGACACTTACCTGACCAGCCAAAGGTTGAAAGAACGGTGCCATGACCTCCAGAACCCATACGTTGAGTAATTATTTGCCATGCACCTGATCATGTTTTCCTGTGGCTCTATCCCATCTGCCAACGCCCATAACCGGAAGAAACGCCAGGGTAGAAGAAGCTTCGAACATAGACATTGTAATGTCAGACATCCATATCATCAACAAAACTCTTTCGAAATACCTTGAGCCAAACTATGATGAGGTTCCAAAATCCAATCATACTCAACTCCATCGGCGTGTCTCCCCGCCAAGCTGAAGAGTCCTTGATCGCCACTACATACATGAAATGCAATACAAGTTCCATCGTCAGGAGGCAGGACACGAATCGAACGGCATAGTGAGCGACGCTTTTCAAGCTTGGTGGTTCAAATGGACCTATATGCTAGATTAGGCATTAGCATAAAATTTGCTGAAGATCGAAGACAACGTTTCACCTGCCACATGAAATCATTAAACGTCATGATGGGGCCCGCAAGGAACAGAGGTGGGTACAGCACGTAGGCTACACAGTTGATGAACGAATACGTCTGTAGATCCTGAGGGGTGGTTGTCCGCTGCTTATGGTTCATTTCCTTCTCCGAAGATACATCCTGCATCCCAAAGTGAGCAAGCTTCACTCATAGCCGAAATTCGGGCAAATTACGATACGGAAAGGGACGATGCCAGAGGCTTTACACGCCCAGTAATAATCCATATTGAAAGACACGAGGCGTAGCATAGTGAAGTTGAATGGAATGAACCATCGATGGTATGCACCTTGCATAGCATCCTAATACTTATTAGTACCGTGCCGTGAGCATTGGTCGGCACTCACCAAAAATTCCAGCGATGGAGACATTTCACTATACGGAAAGCCCGAATACCGCTCACTCGCGAAAAGGACTGAAATATTCCACGCCCATGTCAACACGGGCGTTGCTTTCGACGCCCCAAATGTTTTGGCAATCCCATAGTTGACTCCAATAATGAACAGAATCTTAAAAATATTGGTCCCGTGTAGCCCAAATACGTACGCAAGTGAACAGGCAAACGTGAAAGGTATTAAATGCGTCCGAGAACTGTTGGTATTGGAGGCGGAAAGTGTAGTACTGGGAAAGACTCGAAGGTAGAGGAACTTTAGGGCAAAGAGGGCGACAGCAATGGCGGAGAGGAGCGGAACGTTGTTACGGAAGGTTCGAAATTGAGCATCGCTATTGTCCTGAAAAATGAGGTTAGCCTTGAGATTGCTCTCGAGTGAGCAAGAAGCAACAGGCAAAGCGCACGATCTTTCGTCCGAATAGCCAGCCATCCTCCAGTCTGTGGCTATAAAGATTATAGTTCGGGTGTGATTCTAGACATTGAACCGTCTTTAGCTATCTGCACATTATTTGATGGAAACATCACGCTCACCTCGACTTAGTTGCACTGGTTTCCACACCATGATTGGCACCACAACCACAAAAACCACATAGTAAAAGTAAAACTCCGGCGTCTTCCATCGAGGCGCAGGCCTCGTCTGAACGAATTTCGAAGCTTGATTACCCCCAGACACGTTAACTGTAAGGCGAAGAATCCCTTTTCTTTCAGCGCCGGTGCCCATGTCAGAGTTGACTTCCTTGAGGAACGGCTGTTCGTCAAGACCGCCTTGTACAGGTTTACTGCCACGTAGTTCGGAAGGCATTTGTAGCTCGAGGTCGTCAGAGTTCATTACTTACGAGCTTGTCACTCTCTTTTGGACGGGGTGTAGTCAAAATGAAGAAAATCTGCTCATGGTTGTTGCTGGGTACATTGTGAAGTGATGAGGATTTAGGTCGAAGGACAGACACACGACGCGGTAAGGAGCTTATGGCGACCAACTGTGTCGTCGCACTCACGCGAGCATACAACTCAACTGACGTTCTTTTCAGATTCATACCAATATCTACTACATCACATCGTAAAAAATAAAGTGGAGACACAAAGACCTCGCATAAAGAAATGAAAAAAAAAACTTTTGTTGCCTTTTGTTACGGTCAAATAAAATAAGTGTCAAGAGAAGAAGAAAAAGTGTTTAAAAAATGAACATTCATGGATAAGAAATCGAATATGATTTTTTTCAGCTCTGGTCCATCCTATAACGCTTCCTGGGTCCATCATTTCCGAATTGCCCTCCACCTTGGTTCTGCATGAAGGCAGGATTGAAGTGTCCACCGCTACCTTGGCCGTTCATGCCTCCTCGCATAGGACCGCCGCCCATCATACCCATGCCTATCATCCATACGTCAGTACGAGCATGTGCTTGACGAATAAAGCCATCTAACCCATTCCGTTCCCCATCATGCCTCCACCCCTCCCATTGAACCCGCCTCCCATGTTTCCACCCATCATTCCCCCGCGATGACCTTGTGGGGCCATCCCACCTCTTCCAAATCCCATTCCGCCATTCATTCCACCTCCACCCCCACCAAACTGGTTCATATTTGACATCATATGCATGAGGTTCATATTCATCGGCACGGCTGGCAGCCCACCCATTCCAGGGTTTGGCATTCCTCCACGCATCATGTTCCCTCCAGGACCACCGCCTTGACCTCCACCACGCATTGGGCCTGCGTTAGTAGTGTGTTGTTGGCGGAAACCTCCTCGGCCTGGATTTCCGTTCTGTACATTGCCTGGCTGCATGCGGCCTTCGCGGTTTGGCGGATCTAAATATCCGGTTATAATGACATGTAAGATAAAAGGGAAGCATACGTACCTTTTGGTAGGGTACGGAACGGGTTTCCTTGAGCTGCCAAAGCTAACGTCGAATTTGTAGGCTTTCCCTGAAATTCGCTGTTCCGCTTGATCAATATACAGTCTTTTCTTAGATGAAACGGTCGTACTTATTGTCGAACCACGACTTCAGTGCATTCGCGTCGTCGGCACTGTGGCACTCGATGTACGCGACTCTGAAGTACATCATGAACAGCGACTCACGGACACCTCGTTGGAAAGTACAACGTACCCTTTACTCTTGCCATTGACCTTGTGCTCGGAGAATGTGATATCTCTGTGGTCAATATTCACACCTACACCCTGCGCAACTTGACGAAGGTCCTCATCAGAAGTCCACTTTGAGCAGCGAAAAAGACAATTCAGAATATGGGCATACAATACAAATGGTATAGAAAGACAGACCCATTGTAAGTCATAAATGTATAAAGCGTCCATATTGGAAGTCGAACTCGGTGGTCCTAAAGTTGTGTTACTGCTCATTGGACGACTGATCGGGGTGGTACCCCCGTGCTGCTGAGACCCAACACTCTGAATGGGAGCACCAGCTTGCTCGCCGTTGTCCCTTTCCTGCGTCGACTCTGTTTCATCTTCCTCACGTGGTCGCTTCACACCGACCGATGAATCGTTCTCCTTGTTAGGCGAAGATGGTTCGTCATGTGGGGAATCGTCGAAGTCGTGTGCACCCTGAAGGTAAGACTAAGCCGTGTGTAAATCAAATTTGAAATAAGTTACTGCTCACCTCGGGGCCCATCGCGGAGTTGAAGCCGTCATCTTCACCGTAGATATCGATGTCTTCTTCAGTCATAGTTGAGGTTTGCGACGATGGTTCTCAAGGCTCAGACAGATGAAGTTGTGGGGTGAAAAAACTTCGTTGTAAGCAGCTAACGAAGACAAGAGTGATACGATGTATCTGGACAAATCTGGGTACAGTATATGCCCATACGATGGGACAACAAGAGGCATTGTCAGAACAGAATGGTACATAAGGAACACACATAGGAAAGAACGAAGACATAAACAGCGACGACACAGAAAACCGACGTACATGATATCTCTTCAACAGAGAGCAATACAGGCAACAATGAAGGCCTAGCTAAGATACACAGTCGTCACAGAATATCCCTTTTCCTCCTTGGCTGCTGTCGCTCTCGCTGTCGTTGACGATGATGGACCAATCTTGATGGTCGTCGTGGTCGTGGTCGAGAAAGAACAATGGCAGAGTGCCCCCAGCCAACTCCTTGATCATGGTGTCACTAGTGTCACACATAACAGAGTCACGTGTTGTATAAGCTTGTGACAGGTAACATTGTGACATACATTCATTTGCGTGATTTGTTGGTTCTCTTCTTTCTTTCGAACCGGCTCGGCGGAACCTAAGCTTAACCAGCGTTTTATCGTCTGTCTGCTATTACACGATTGTTTCCTTTCGCAGATAATCTACGTGTACAATAAATCAGTATGGGTGGCGCAAATTATATGGGAGGTAAAAGGTGAGATGAACTAGATTTGTCATAGAAGGCTAGCTAAACGGTAGTAGAAATTTCGCGAAAGCCAAGTCGAAGGACGTTCTAGGAAAAGTTCAAAAGGGTCACTTCATGCAGAAGAAACACCAAATTCTTGTTAGCAGTCTTCAAGGATCTGGGCAGAACAAAGATGCGACCAATACATGTAATGCGGACAAGTCAAGGCAACATGGGCTGAACAGAATTGATTTTGCCCATGCTCGAAGGGACCTCAAAAGGAAAGAAGCGCCTACATCTCATTTTGCTCCTTCATACTATCTTCCATCAACCTCTCGTCTACTGTCTAGCTCTAGCCCTCATGCGAGCAATACAAAGAGTGTTGAGAGATTCAAACGATCGAAAATACTTGAGTCATTGGATATCAATGAACGTAAGTCACGAAGCAGATATATAGTGATTTTTGCCTTCATAATATTGCTCATCTAGCAACCTCTCTCAGAAGTACTATCGATCGTCTTCTCAGACAGCCTGACTTTGCTGGCCTGAATCATGCAGCAGGACAATTTTTTTTAGAAAGCCCTCAACTTCACAATCAATCCAGTACTTCACTCTCACCGTCGTATTCGTCGAGAAAGGTAGGTTTTCTTGCACTTTACAACACTTGCAACAGATTACTAAACTCCATTCCAGATGTCACAATATAGTGCAGGCTCTTCCCCCTTGCCTTACGAGTCTCCGACCCGACGCTTACGGTCAGACCGAAGACCTTTGCCAGAGATAAGGACCGCCTTTTCGAACCAAGAACAATCACCAGCGCTAGTCTCAAGTCATTCTGCTATGAGCACCTCGTTATTGTCCATTCACTCGTCGGAATGCTTCTCCACTGCACTGAACCCTGGTTTGAGCCATCTCGATGAAGACTTCTCGGAAAGCTTCTTCACGGACGATGAACAGCACTGGAAAAGTCACAGCGATTCTGAACGGCTGAGACCGGTGTTGGACAATGGCGAAGGACATACTATGAACGATCAAGAGAGTAACCGCCACAATCTCAACGATGGTTATCGGACATCTTCCAGTCATATCAAGGGTTATGCTTCTAGCGACAGCCTCTTATCTGAAATTTTGGATCTTTCAAGTCCCAACGAAGCTCTTGACAACTCTGTGTTTTCTAATGACTTCGAAACAGGCATTAAAGGAGGGGATCCGATCAATGTATTAGGGCTCAATGACAGATATGGAGTTGGTTATGTTCCTAACGCGGGAAAGAGGTACCGACCCTTCGTACCACTAGCAGTTCCTCCTATGATATATTCCTCGGATGAAGCGGTCAGCACTAGCCATGTCGATTCGAAGCAACCTGAGAGCAACGCTTGTGATCTACCCCGTGATTACTCGCTAAATCTCTCTTGCCCGACGAATCCAGACCTGCCATCTTATCATGCAGAAGCAGAATATTTCCAAGCATATCCTTCACCAAGCTTTCCTTCTGTTTCAGCTCAAAGCAACATTCTTCATGCAGGCAATACTTCTTCGAATAGCACTTCGTCTTCAGGCTCAACTGGAGAAAATTTGTCGCGAATCTCGGAGGTCGGTTGTCAAAGCAGCAGTTCAATCGATTCTACGTTCAGTTCCCCACGTTCTATAGTCAGAAAACGCCAACCGCAAACTTTGACTCTTCTCAGGGACTTCGTCCAACGTGAAGCGGAGTTCGATTCCCCAACAACCTCGCTTCAACCCTTAGCGACCGTAATCCAGGACGAACTGGACGTGTTCCAGGGCAGCGAGCCACCTGAAGAAAGTCTAGAGCTTGTTGACCGAAATGCAGAACCGGTGCATATTGAAGGTCCAACTTTATTTGACGAAGATGACGAAGATGATTGAACTATTAATGACTGCGATGTATGATGCACTCCACGAAGAAACGCCGTTAGATTACTGTTTTAACCAATTTCTATATTGTACAATTTATCGTTTACTTAATAACGTGTCAGAGCGAAAGGAATGAAAGGTATAATTGTTGCGCGTAGTGTGACGTGTTCGAATGCAAATGCAATCGTCATTGGTATCGTGAAGACATTTCTGTAGATTGAAGCCTTTTCTGTTCGATGTGCTGCTTCGAATTCGCAAAGGCTTCACGACATTGATAATGCGTGACCTCACCCCGAGGAGCGTGGACAGCAATGACGCTCGTACCGAGTCTCTTGTGACATTGCGGACACCTATGTAAAGGTCTAGTAAGCTTTGATCTTGCAGACAAATAAAAGCTGAACATTACATTCTTGTGTCATTTATGCGCACCCTCTGACTCTCGAGTATCATCAACTTCCGCTCTACCTGCTCCTTCCATCCCTTCCTTACCTCCTTCACAACGTGTGTGTCAAATACAGGTGAACGTAAAGCATCATATAAAAACGATCGAACATCTTGAGCTGGTACTAACGGCGGCAGGAGCCTCAGCGTCTCAACAGTATCGAGATGCAAGCTTTGCCGCGCAATGAGCTCCAGAGCTGCCCTGTGAAGCTCCGCCTGCTGTTGCTTTCGATACGCAGCAGAGGAAGGCTCGAGGTAGATTTTAAGAAGCGATAGGAATATTTCTTGGGTAGGGGAGTTTGGAAGATAGATACTCTTGCAGTACCTTCAAAAGTCTCGATAAATAACGAAGACGTGCATATAGTGGATTGATATGCTCACTCCTCAGCTTTAATGTAGTCGGCAAGCCGATATGCATATACTTCTAGGGCATTGATATGTTTGCCAAGGCGACCAAGTAAAATGGCACGAGCCTCAAACATATCTATCGGATATTTAGTGAGCAGTTACAAGAGGTTGAAGAGAGGAAGATATACCATCAGACGGAAGCAGGCCGAAAAGGCGATCAACTCTATAGATATCTGAATTCTCGATGAACTCAAGAAACTTTTGATATGATGCTTTGTATGCGTCTGATGGATGATGAGTGCCAATATGAAGAGGTTGGTAACTAACAGTAACATACCGTCGTCCCTCTTCTTCGCCTTTATCGTCATATCAAGATACAACTCTGCCAGGCGATCATGGAAAAGTGTTGACATTTCTTCACGTTCATAAATGAGATATTCGAGGTATCGAGCGCAAAGCGAAGAATCAAGTTCGTCTTCTAAGAAGTCAGCGACTTTAGAACGGGGAAGTTCATGCATTTCTGATGTGAAGATCTGAAGATGCGTCAAATATGTTCATCACTGTTAGTCTATTGGATTTTTGTCACGCACATCGAATGCGGCGTTGCAATCATACTGGTGGATCCAACGCGTAGCTTCAAAAATCTGGTCAAGGTATTCCTCGCTAAGATTCTGGACATAAGAAACGGTCGGTCGTATCTTATCTCCCACGTCATCTTCCTTTTCGCTTAGCCTTCTTAATAGACTAAGAGCTTGTGCGTGCATCTTATGTCCTCGGTATAGAGCTACGAGTTCATTGAATTTCTGCACATGTATCAGACCAATTGCACTCGGCCAATCACGACAATTATTTACTTACCTCCTTTTCCATTAGTACCTCCTCAACTTCCTGGACCTCACACCAATTCTCTAAGCTACATAAAGGCCCCAGCAGACCAGGTCGGACAATCAGATACGCCTTGAATAGAGCCGTATCTACGATCTGAGCAAAGCGCGTTAACTGTTCAGGCGTGAGCGAAGGAAGGGGGCTGCTTGGTAGGGCTAACAGATCTGCGACGGACGTCTCGGAAAGAAGTGGGAACTGATGGGCTTGCGCAGGGGATATATGGAGGGTTTCTAGCTCTTTCTTGATGCGAGGGCGCCTATCCGTTAGGTAGCGTAAGAGAGTCTCGACGGATCTCGGAAACGTATCTACCACACGGGTCAAGCACTGCAAGTTTCGCAGAAATAGATCATGCTTACCACCCGATTTTAGCTTCGCCTTGCTCACAACACGTCCCCGTATCGATGGCTTATCATCATCCTTGTCTTTCATCAGTGACCCAGACATTGAAGCAGGTAATATTGCATCGAGAGTACTTCTTCGAAATGGTCCGACCGATCGAAAAGAACCAGCTGGAGACGGCGTGCGAACGATGGAAGAACGTCTCTCTTGAGATCCACCGGGTTCTTCACCTGATTTTGTCTTTGCAGGGACTTGCTTTTGCTCTGGGCCGCCAAACATCGGTATCCACCGTTCCGGAGGGACATGCAGGCGACCTGCGACATTCTCAGGATAAAGAGAAACGACTTTCGCCGGGTTCACTTGAAGTTCAATGAAAGCGTCCATCGCTTTATCGAAATCCCCGTTTTTAAATTGAGACACCGCCTGCAACGAGCGTAATTTCGTTTTTCTTGATGTCTATGATGTACTGCGATTAGGCATAAGTCAAGTAGAGTCGTATGGAATGGAACTGACTTTATCCGGGAAGTTGGCCTCATCCACGCTCTCCAGTAGCGTGAGAGCGTCAGAATAACTTTCACTCTCAACAAGCTCGTCAATTTGTTCGTTCCAGCTTTGCATATTCAGTAACCAGACTGTGCTTCCTTGCGATGCCGCTGCTGTTCTGTCGCTGGGAGTAGACACAACGTAGATCGGCGCCTTTGAAAAAGGCGACGCTGAAAGAAATCGAAGCGCAATTGGCGTCGTGCTTTCTGTAGGAAGTAAGGTGGTCTGAATGGCTTGATGAGTCAACGACGACTGAAAATGCAGAACTGGAGCCTGAATAAGTCCATTGGCTCCTAATGCTGGCACCGCGGTGGGCTGTACTGCAGTAGCAGGCGTTGTTCCACTTGGTTGAATAGACACAACATATGGTTTCGCATAGACTACTGAAGCGTTAGCATGAAGGACATGCGTAAGGTTAAAGGGACATCTCACTGATATCCTCCGGCGGAGCAGGCCACATGAATGCTTGATCGGATGCCTTCCCATCTGACCCGAACAGTAAACCAGTATCTTGAGAAATGTCAATTATGGACAGACGAAAGCTTTTCTTAACTTACTATCTTTCGGAATAAGTACGTTGTCCCCAACTGTTAGAGCCATAGCTTTCGCTTTTGCGGCAAGCCCTAAGGACATGTACCCTCCAAGTCCAGTTAGGGCATTCATACCGTACCCGCCGGCACTTGGCGCAGTCGGGATATTGTCAGGCATTGTGACTTCACCCGTGGTCATGGTTTCTAGATAGAAAAGTACGTGTTCCGTGGCGGAGTAGGCGAGGCAGAGTACGGTTGGTCTGAGAAAAGTAATGACCCTCGCAGAGTGCGGGAGGGGCGCTTCCTGTTTGTCTTTGAATTATACAGGCGACAAAGTTGACTGGAGAAGCCCACCTTGACTTCTTGCGCCTCCCCGTCCCGCCAAGAATACTGAACAAGCTTTCTTTGCGATCCTATTACGAGACTTGTGATAACCATAGACATTCCCGATGAAGGGCTAACTGGATCATCAGCAAATGAGAGTATTTTCCCATCCTCGGATACTTTTTCGACCGTTGAATTGATAGCAAACGAGAAGGCTTTCCGGCTCTGCTGGAGCGGGGTCGGAGGGACAAGGTCAGGAAGAGGGTAAAGGGTCACGAGAGAGTCTATGAGACGCTCAAATAAGTCAAGCAGTTCAAAGGGATTAACCAAGGACGCACCACTGAGGGCCACCAGCGAGTTGATATCTTTGATATAACCGAGTTGTTCTATGGGTTTTTTCCCCAAGCTCTTGCTAGTGACGAGTGAAGTATAGTAGTCCCCGTCCTCCTTGAGGTCGATGTCGTATATAGTCAAGTTCCCAGCTACCGTTCCTATGAAAAGTCTGCCTCCTGGTTTCAAGAGTCAGCGCACGTCATTCCGCAACCTGAAGGAGGGAAAGAACCTTGCACATGAAATGCTTCTATTCGTTCCTTGATACCCGAGAGGATATTCTGCGGTTCATGGAATGGCGGCATTCTGTTTGCACATTCCTCTTCTTCCTTCGGTCCGTGCCAGCAGAGCAAATATCAAAGACTTCAGTCTGATGGGTTGAGCTTGTGATAAGATTTGACGCTGCGTAAGCAGCGTAACTGGAAGACTCGGAGAGAGTTGGAGAGAGTTGCTCAGTTGGCTCCTTCGGAAACGATCGACACTCGTCAGTCTCGTGACTCTCTCTTTTCTATCTTTGTTCAAGTTCACTGTTCACTCAACTTCAATGATGATATTTGCTTCCTACCATCATGTCTGCATATTTGATAGTTAGGCTTGAGGTTATGCAAAGTTCCATCGTATGCGTCACACGTGTTCTGGGCCGAAATATCACACTGCAGACTGTGAAGATGTCCTTTATGGGTCCCTGCCTATACTAGTCTTATAAAGGAAATGATATGGACTGAATGTCTTTGAACGTGTCGCATTGGGTATGTTGCCGTTGCCATTACCTAGCTTATACTAACAAATTTATCCAGTCTAGTACCTTGTTATGCCAAAGAGTGTGGTCACTTTACTGGTTTTTTTGGTATTCTAGTTAGAAGTATTGGACCGCAGTCCTATAGACGCAACGATGCTCTACCTCAGTAATCTGTTGGATAATACGCCCTTAAATCCTGCTGGTCGTACCGGGATAACTCAGAAATTGTCCATCCACTGGCATCAATCAGTTCTTGCGTTGGCGTGTGATATTCTTGATATCTCATAACCGATCGCTGGGCACGCTTGTCCAGCTGGAGAAGCTCGTGTCTAGAACGGAAACTAAGCGGTCGGAAAGGTGTCGTATGCCTGCCTTCGAACTGGTTCTCATTTCACACTGCAGACATATAGACTCGCAGTTTTTTCCGCGATTGGACGTGAAACATATTCGGCACTTCCTGTTATCGCACTTTCTTCCGCGAGACGTAAGGTGTTACTCCTTTTCTCACTCGTTGACCGACATTCACGCACTGAAAATGTTTCTCTGATTTCTCATCGTACGTTTTCTTCTCCCTCGTTGTATGCCGCTAAGATCAAACATTACTTTTACAGGAATTCTGGTCACGGAATCGACTAGACGCCTGACAGCGCACCCATGCGAACTCAGCATCCTAGCTATCGGAAAGCCGATCTTTCCATTTAGCTAGAAACGACGGCAATTGAACAGCGAAAATTGCTCGCTAAATCGAGAGGGAAATATAAAAGTGGAGTCTGGATTTATCGAAGGTCATCATTGCAAGGTATTCGTAGAAGGCTCCGAAGGTCTTCTCCCTTCGCGGCCTCCCACACTCTTTCCCACTTTTCTGTCCTCCTCCAACAATGCGCCTGAGCATATCCACTCGTTCTACTCTCTTTGCATTCTTGACGATCGCCGTTACTGCTCAGGAGAATCTGGTGCTTAACACAACGTCAGGAACCTTTCAAGGGTTCAGCGACGATAGTGGAGTTGAGCGATGGTTGGGAATTCCTTTTGCTGAATCTCCAGTCGGTGATCTCAGGTTCAAGGCGCCTGTGCCAGTATCAGTGCCTCTACAAGGCATTCAAAATGCCACAATGTTTCGTGATGCGTGTCCTCAGCCACCGAGCGATCTTGGTGCACCGATGAGCGAGGACTGCTTGAATCTTAACATATGGCGCCCTAATGGCACTGATTCTTCGGCCAAGCTCCCCGTGTTGGTATTTATTTACGTGAGTTTCCCATTCAGACAATTTGAGATAGGATTTGACTGGCTTCGAAGGGTGGCCAATTTACTACTGGGTAAGAATAAACCTACCGACAGTGTCTTTATCATCGCTTATCATACAATTAAAGCGCGGCCTCTATCTATATCCCGACTCGTAAGTCATCACCATTCTGAATTTACTTTGTTATATGTTGATTTGGACCCAGGGATCATCAGACGCAGTGTAGCGGTCGGTAAACCTGTTGTCTTCGTTGCGATGTAGGCCGATCCATTCCAACTATTAATTGTCTCTGATACTTGATACGTTTCAAAGGAATTATCGAGTCAACACCTTCGGATTTGTGAGTGTTTACTGGCCATTGAGAGAAACAACCATCCAACCCATCATACAGTTAGCCAGCTCCCACGTCCCATCCGAGGATTTAAACGCCGGTCTCCAGGACCAACGGCTCGCCCTTCAGTTTATACAAGAAAACATAGAGTCATTTGGAGGTGACGCCAGCAAGGTAAAATTGGTACACAAAAACAACTTGAATCCATTGATAACACGAGTACGTTTTTTTTACCAGGTTACGATATGGGGACAGGTGATTCTCCCGGCTTGTTTCCTTGTCTACACAATCTTACTTTGTAATTTTGAGTCTGCTGGTGCTGGTAGTGTCGAGGCGCAAGTGTTATACTCCTCGGACACGCCTTTGTTTCGGGCTGCGATGGCAGACTCACCCACAGGCCCATTGTAAGAGTATTACGTTTTAATCGACATGCCATCGTCTTATTTTCTTCTTCTCCAGCAAAAGTAGTCCGTTCCCTTTCCAATACGATGAACCGGGCAAGCCGTTCGAGAGACTCACTAAGGCTGTTGGCTGTTCTTTGGATAAGGATCCCGTCAGCTGCTTGCAGTCAATTCCTTTTGAGGTACGTGCCATAGGTTTCAAGGACTCGAGCAGCATGTATTGACTCTTTGTGTTACATATAGACACTGCTCAATGTTTCTAATTCAATGATTGCAGAGGCCTTGGGCGGTCAAGTTTGGGAACCTACTGTGGGTCCGCCAGGGACATTTATTGATGAGAGGGCTTCAGCTAGGATCGACTCTGGAAACTTTGCACATGTTCCTTTCCTCGCCGGAACGAACGTATGTAGAAAAAGTCGCTTTTTTTGCTTCGCTAATATTAAGATTTTGCAGCTGAATGAAGGAACCTTGTTCAGCACATCGCTTTTAAATGCATCGCACCCAGGTTTAACAGAAGACGAAGCATTTGACGAGTTCATTGGCAGCCTTATTCTTGACAATAGGACCTTGACTC
This sequence comes from Hymenochaete sp. R1, assembly GCA_019400425.1. Taxonomy (NCBI): domain Eukaryota; kingdom Fungi; phylum Basidiomycota; class Agaricomycetes; order Hymenochaetales; family Hymenochaetaceae; genus Hymenochaete; species Hymenochaete sp. R1. The sequence continues at coordinate 75,454 of JAFREE010000031.1, forward strand.
AGGATGTTCTTCAACGGATTCATGAACTGTATCCAGCAAATGATTCTGCGAACGGCGGCCCCTTCAACACTGGGAATTCATTGTTTGATAGGGCCTCTGCGTTCTATACAGACAACATGTTCCTCGGCCCGCGAAGGCACTTCTTTGACACAGCCGCCTCATTGCAGCCGCTTTACGCTTATTATTTTACAGAGTTCATTCCAGGAAACAATAAGATTGTTGGCGGTGAGTGACTCCTCGGTGTGTTCATTGGATAAACTGTAATTTAATTTCGATAGTCTCTCACGCATCCGAACTTGCCTTGCTCTACGGTCCAATCCCCACGCCTGTCGAGGAGGATTTCGCCAATACAATGCTTGATTTCTACATAAACTTTATCAATGATATGAATCCCGGAGGTGAGGTTCGGCACCAATGCGTCGTTATCGTTAAAGATTGATTTTCTTCGTGCGTAGAATCATGGCCTAGGTTTACGTGCGATACGAAGCAGGTTCTACAGTTAATGCGAGATAACATCACGGTAATCGATGATAGTAAGCCATTTACATTCTGAAGGTTCTTATTCAGGATATTGACCGTACAACGCAGATTACAATCTCGAGATGACAACATACTTGAACTCACCGCAAGTCCTAGACGAGTTTGAGAAATGATTGTGCGCGCAATCGCGGCGGGCGAAAATATCAAGTTACTGTCAACGAACACTCGTCATTCGTGTTCGTTACCATGCATCGAATCGGATTTTTTTTGGTACAGCGCCTGGGCCGGTCATACTGAAGAGAGGTTATTCTATTAAAGATACTTCATCGTAGAACGGGGGGAAAGTAACATGACCTTTATCTAATATATAACTTCAGCATTTTCGCTTTCGTAACGCCGACACATTTTCTCTTCTAGCTACTGGTAACTTAACACAACTTTTATGGCGAAATTATCGCTTTTGGCTAAGAAGCAAATAGTCTCAAGGCTCATCGTGTGGCTATGCATAACCATTGACGCGCGGCTTAGACAAATTCGGTGCGCAAGTCGTCGACCCTTCTCTCCCTTCAATGAACTGGGGCTTAATCAGTAAAATCAATAAACTAAGTTTAAGCTTGTAAAAGCTTGCAAGGGAAGGTTGCGCCCCGAGCGTGTTAAAATAGGAACAACCTGACCGATCGTATGCGCAGGATTTTTGTTGCGACAAACTGGCAAGTCCTCCACCGAAGACGCAAACATCTCGAGCGCCCAAATGGCATCTACTCAAGCAAACTGGAAGACATTCTTCTCGGGAGCCTCACCTCAAGCAATATGAAAACATTTGCCGTGACACTCACAAATGTTGTGCAGCTCAGGTCCGGCTGCCGCTGCTCCTCGAACGTTGTATCGATGATTCGGGTACCGTTGATTATCTGCTTCTTCAATTGGTAGTCAACGTCCAGTCCGCTGAGCTTGGCATCGGATGATTTACGGCACTTGCAGAACTCGCTAAGCATCCTCTTGGACCATCCCGTAAGCTTTCATGGAAGCGTCATAGCGAATCCTGAAGTCGTTGAGATCAAACTTGAACTGGTCTCTTCGGATAACGCTCATATTGCCAGTAATGACCAAGAACGTTATCATGACGATGTAGTATCTTACTATGCATTAGTGCTGAGATGGATATGCGCACGAGTTGAATGATAAACGCTTACTTTTCCGGAGCCAGAGTTTGAGCACAAACTTGAATTTGAAGGATTCGGACGGAGTAGCAACAGGCGACTCTTCGACGGACGGTAGGACGGCAATGATCGACACTCGATTTATCTCTCACCTTCTCCTTCTCTTGTTTCTCGCTCAAGTTCTTGAAATTCAAGTTGATCTTTCAAGTTGCTTCCGATCACTGGCAATAGCACCATATCACAAGCTGAACTATTGATTCATTGGAACACTTTTCATGTCTAGAGACGGGTCAACTCAGTACCACGAGAGTTGTATATGCAAAGTTTCACTGTACGCGGTCGCTGTTTGCCTGGAAAGCTCACACTAATTTATTATTTATAGAAGGCGACACGTATGATTTGGCCTGAAATATCGCATCGCAAACTACATCGCGTCTCTCGGCCCTTATGCCAGTTATGGGTCCGTCATGTAGTTGTCGCCCTTCCTTCTAGGTGGGCGTTAGTGTGGATCAAACGCCTTTTCACGGGCCGTATATATCAAGTCTTCGGGTCATGCCACCGACAAGCTACCTGCTTTTCGTCCCGATTCATTCGCGGACCTACTACTCGACATGCCATGGATGCCAAAGGGAATGCATATTTTCCTGAATCTCCCGTCCCCCTCCCTTTCTCTCTCCCGTGCTACATTGGAGAACTAGAATCTTGGGAGAGACTTGATTCACACTCAATCGAGTACACCAACGTCTTTATTTCATGCTCGTCGCCTTGAACGTACGCGATGACCTGGCTATCATGTTTCTTTGCCGACTCGTATTTTCTTCCGTGAATTGCCAGACAACATTTTCGGCATCTTCCTATCATTTCAACTTTGTCCGCAAGGTGTGCTTCTTCAAATAAACTGCTTGATCTCCCAATCAATGCCCAACGTTCACACACCACTACGGTTCTCCGAATTCTCATGGTACCTTTTCTCCTTCCCCATAACTTGCTGCTAAAAACAGATAACAACTCAATCTGATCGGTGGATCGGCTGTCTGTCTAACAGCGCATCATGCGAACCCGACTCTTAATCTATTCAAAGGTCGATAAGTCCATCTCTCCCGAAGGAGCGGCAGTTGAATAGTTGATGTTGCTTCCTAGAACCTAGAACGAGGTAGGAATAAAAGTGGGGAGCGAACCTGTCAAATCCCGTCTTTCATCGCAGAGATCTCGACGGTTCGGAACGCCCACTCCCTTCTCCCTTCACTTATATCCTCTGTTGTCCCCCAACGATGCTCTCAAGTACTCTCATTTATCTCTTTGTCTCTGCATTCTTGACGATCGCCGTTACTGCTCAGGAGAATCTGGTGCTTAACACAACGTCAGGAACCTTTCAAGGGTTCAGTGACGATAGTGGAGTTGAGCGATGGTTGGGAATTCCTTTTGCTGAATCTCCAGTCGGTGATCTCAGGTTCAAAGCGCCTGTGCCAGTATCAGTGCCTCTGCATGGCATTCAAAATGCCACAATGTTTCGTGATGCGTGTCCTCAGCCACCGAGCGATCTTGGTGCACCGATGAGCGAGGACTGCTTGAATCTCAATATATGGCGTCCTAACGGCACTGATTCCTCAGCCAAGCTCCCTGTATTGGTATTTATTTACGTGAGTCTCTATTCACTTCTTTTGAAACTGATACTAATCTCCTTTCACAGGGTGGCCAATGGACTACTGGGTAAGTTCAAATTATCGCCCGCGATTACCCTCTGTTCATTCATATCTATCACATATTTCAAAGTGCGGCTTCCCTCTATGATCCAACTCGTGAGTCTTTTCTATTCAAACACTGCTTCTTGTGCTGAAATGGGTCTAGGAATTATCGGCCGAAGCGTAGACATTGGCAAACCGATCATATTCGTTGCAATGTATGTCGTCCCATCCTAATTATCTCTTATCTCTGCTGCCTAACGCCGTGTGTATGAAGGAATTATCGCGTTAACGCCTTCGGATTTGCAAGTCATCACTAGCTACCGTCGAAGTCCATCTGACCCATCGTACAGCTCGCCAGCTCTCACGTCCCGCCTGACGATTTAAATGCAGGTCTGCAAGATCAACGCCTTGCCCTACAATTTGTACAGCAAAATATAAATACATTTGGAGGTGACGCAGACAAGGTAAATCTAGTGCACGATGCGGACTTAATCTATCTATCAATAATACGTTTGATCTATTGATAGGTCACGATATGGGGACAGGTGACACTCAATCTATATCTTTATATCTAGAAAATCTAATCCTGGAATTCAGTCTGCTGGTGCCGGCAGCGTCGAAGCACAGGTGTTATACGCCTCCTCGAACCAATCTTTGTTCCGGGCCGCGATGACGGACTCCCTCACGGGTCCCTTGTAAGAATATTCTCGAGATTTCCCCCCTGATATCTCGCTGTCTGACTATCCACATACTCCTCAGCAAGAGTAGCCCATTCCCTTTCCAATACGACGAACCCGAGAAGCCGTTCGCGAAACTCACGGACGCATTTGGTTGTCCCCTGGATAATAATTCCTTCAGCTGCCTGCAGTTAGCTCCTTTTGAGGCGAGCACCATAGTGTTCCTGGAAAGACATGCACGCATTGACCTTCGATGTTGCATATAGGCACTGCTCAACTTTTCTAACGGAATGATCGCGGAGACCTTGAACGGTCAAGTTTGGGAACCTACTATAGGCCCACCCGGGACATTTATCGATGAAAGGGCTTCAGCAAGAATTGACTCCGGGAACTTCGCACACGTGCCCTTCTTCGCCGGCACGAACGTACGTATCCCAATTCTTCTTTACTTCTAGGTCGCCGACATTCTCCGTAGCTGAATGAAGGAACACGATTCAGCACAACGCTTCTTAATGATTCTCACGCCGGAATGACGGAAGACGAAGCGTTTGACACGTTTATTGGCAATCTCATTTTAGACAATAGGACCCTGACACCTGACGTCCTTCAACGGATTCACGAATTATATCCAGCAAATGATTCTGCGAATGGTGGACCTTTCAATACCGGCGACTCGTTGTTCGATAGAGCCTCGGCATTTTATACGGATAATATGTTTCTCGGTCCGCGAAGGCATCTATTTGACAAAGCAGCCTCTTTGCAGCCGCTTTTTGCCTATCTCTTCGCGGAATTCATACCAGGAAACAATAGGACTCTTGGTGGTGCGTAGCTCTTCAATGGTCTTACAAATTAATCATTAATTATTCTTATCGAATAGTCGCTCATGCATCTGAACTGGCCTTACTCTACGGGCCAATCCCGACGTCTGTTGAGAACGATTTCGCAAATACGATGCTTGACTTCTACATCAACTTTATCAACGATTTAGTACCTGGCGGTGCGTCATGAAACTTTCGCTATATGAATAAATACGATTTGCTCCCTTGTACAGATCCATGGCCTAGGTTCACGTCCGACTCCAAACAAGTCCTGCAGTTGATGCGAGATAATATTACGGCAATTGACGATGGTGAGTTGGACGCTTCTCCGATCCTTTCGACCGGACTCTCTGACCGGACAACAGACTTCAACTTGGAAATGACGACATTCCTTAATTCCCCAAAAGTTTTGAATGAGTTCGAGAAATGAATGTGGGTATTTGAGACTGAGAAAGAGACAAAACGAGATTTCGTTATGCATCGGAATGGAATTGAATCAAATATAGGATAGTTTGTTGTAGCGTTATACTCTATACGTACGCAGATTAAAAGGAGATAGGAGGTGGGTTTTCTAGTGTCTTAAGCATAAAATAGTCCATTAGGTGTTTTATTACTCTTCAATCACTATCCTCGATAAACACACGACTCTTGATACCACGCTTAGCATCAGGTTTTGTAAAACGCAAGCTGGCACGCCCCGAAGTCGCGGCGTTCATCTTCTTCGATACTTTTAGTTTAGCGACAGCATTGCGCTTTCTCTTCTGCAGCCGCTTCTTCTTCAATGCTAGTAATTTGTCGCGTTCCCCACTCGGCCCCTTCTCGACATCCTCCCAGAACATATCTTCTTCCACCTCGTCGATCTCCATGTCTGCAGCATCAAGCTTTTCTTCCTCCAATAGCACCTGGAGATACTCCTCTTCGTCACTCTCGTACTCGTCTTCTTCCGGCAATTCGGTGTCTTTCATTCGAGGGACTGGGTCTGTGTAGTTGACATCGGGATGCCACACAAATGGAACAGACACGCCATGCTGAGACATCAAGTTGGTTTTGTGTTCCCTTGCGTGATCTTCATCGCCTTTGCTGAGAGGACCATCATCCTGCTGATCAATGCCATCCTCGTCGCGAATTGTCTCCCCTTCGCCTCCCGATTGACCACTTCCCGCGTCATCCACGTCATCTATGACGTCTTCCTGGTCGTCTTCTACATCTTCAGAAAAGGCATGCATGCGCTGCATAAATTCAGCGAAATGCCGTTTCTTAGATTTCGAAGCATTCATCATATCAAGTACTGCGTGGATCGTAGCAGGACCAACCTGGAGCATCGTCGAAAAATTAAAGGACTGGCACTCTAGGGTGCTAAATACTCAAACCCTCACCTGGTAATCGTTGGCACCCCAGACTCTAGTCTCGCCTTTCAGAGACCTCTCTTGCTCGCGGAGAGTGATCACCCGGAGCATGACACCTTGAACGAATTGAAAAACCTCGGCGCGTAATGCCTTGATGACAGTCAACGAAATGCTCGCCTTGGGCTCGGAAGCGAACGCTCTCAATGATTCATAAAGACTGGATGATCAACATTAATCGTCATCAATTTGCAAAAAAAAAAGTTTATTTAAATTATAGACGTACTCCGAAAGTCCTATCAGCTTTGACAAATAAAAAAAGTCGAGGCCCTCTGATTCCAGCTTCGTCGCATCAAATCCTAGGTCAATAAGCTCCTTCATCGCCTTTGACGGCTTAGGGGGAATGGTGGCTGGTGTTCCTGAACCCGAATGAGAGATGACGGGACCTTGCATCTTCGAGTTAAAGGACTCATTGTGCTCGCGCGGAGCAATGCCATCGAAAGACGTTTCAAATTCCTCCTTGCCTCCGTGCACGTCGATTAACTCTTGCTCCTCCTGATCGATTGTATGCTCTGCCTGGGACAGTACCGCATCCACATTAGACGCATTCTCCGTTCTTTGCACAGTGCCTATCCGCTGCTTGCTTGGCTTCGGAGGCGGTTTTTGACGTAGGAGCGAAGTCGAGAAGGCACTTCCATTTTTCTCGGCGCGCTTACGTCGCATATGCATCTTCTTTAGGTATCGGCGACGTGAGATGGGTGACAGAGTCGCTAACATTGCCTCGTCGCTTTGAGGATTCGAGTTGACGTCTTGGTTCTCTGGTTGAGCAGAAGTGGATAATTGGCCTTCAAGTACAACTAGCTTTTCCCGTACGGCGTAACGAATGATAGCGTCCATGGTCCTAAGTTTACTCTCATCAAGTTCTCTAGCGTGATCCTCTCTTCGCCACTCTTCCTTGCGCTGCTCTCGTATCGGTTTCATTAGCTCGTAAACCTTTTTATATTCCGCCCTGTACTGTTCTGCGCTCTTTCGCACCCCGTCAACGCGTATTAGAGCCTTCCGCTTTTCATCGAGTTCTTGCACTCGATCGGCCTCAAGACGCTGAGCGCTCCAAATTTGCTCCGATGTGGCAAGAACAAGCGATTGAGCATCCTCGTACTGTAGGATGTCATCTGAAATCTCTGAGGCGCCCTCACGCTCTGAGCGTTGCCATGTCAAGGGAGTATCGGCTGCTGCTACTGCTAGCTTTTCTAGGTAAACGCATACGTCCGCCACCGACTTTCCTGGGACTTCGGAGGCTATGAGATCTGGTCGAAATCTCGAGTGTATGGAGAGAGCGTGGAAGAAAGCATCTTTGTCCTCTGCAGTCCAAAAGCCTGCCGGCGGTATGAAAGAGGGATCGAAAGGTTCGGCGTCGACGTCACAGCCGGCAAGATGAGACGAGAAATCTGCGACATGCGTTGCAAAAACCTTCAAGTAGTTAGGCTCGACGATTTTGGGCCGCTCATCGTCCATTCGGGGTATCCGGGAGTCGGTGAAGTGTTCATGGAGAAGGTGAGAGACAGAGTTTGAGCTTGAGAGCCCCGTGAAACAAAGGAAAACCGGGAAACTCATGTGGGTCCACTTCTTGCCATAAACGGACTCTCGGAGGTTCGGCTCGCACGTTGGACTCGGGCCATTGTAACCTCTACTCAGACTACTGCCACGAAGACTCGAGAAGAAACAGAAGAGAGACGGCTTCAGAATGGTCAAAACGCTAGTCACCAATCTGCCCCCATGGAGAATTCTTGTGCAACACTGAACAGATATAAAACTATGCTCTCAGGCGAGTTTAATTTTAACATCCTCGCTCAGGCTCTCGTACACAGTGACGGTAGAACTCGAAACTACCTCACCGTTCACAATGGATACTCCACGGATCAATGTACCTTTCCTCATCGACAACGGCACTAACGTGATTCCCAACAAATACAGGCAACTCGTAGGACTCGTCGACCGTATGTTCTGCCCCTCGTGACTGCTTGTCGAGCCCCCTACTCGTCACTGATACTACCTTTAACGTAGACATTCGCAAGGTCGGCCTCTACGAACAAGGCTACAGAGTCTTCATAAAAGAAACAGAGACCATCCTTAGGGGAAACAAAACCAAACTGGTCATGATCTCCGGTACGCTTCTTCCCCACGTTGCTCCGGCAGTTTCATTCACGTCGTCTCGCTTCCTTTAGTCGATAAGATGAAGATAATCCCAGAAAACACATATGTCAAGACGGACTGGAAGAACCTTGCGGAATCGAGCTCCGCTCTTTCCGCTCAAGTAGAGGCATTGAAAGCGAAGATTGACGAAAAGAAGTGATGATTTCAAAACAGGTTGATTAGTATAGTAGGATGAGACATGCATGTATGGAATCGAATTAGTAGAGAGGGCTGGCATTTATGCGACAAAATTAGTCTAAACGGGCATTACAGTCTAGCGAAGAGCCTACCGCCTTGGGCAGGGGTTTCGAATAGGGTGTGGAAAATGCAGATATAAATGCTAGCGTGCACACACTGTAGAAGCATGATGAGATGATGTTAAAGTGAGATCCAGACCATTTCAGAAGTATTTCAGAGCGATTATGTGGCTATGTGTACTCATCACATGACCGCGTTGAATCGGAAAATGGAATCGACGCGCCTTTATGCCCTTCACTACTGACAACCACCTGCGCCTGCTATCTCCTTTTCGTGGGTCAATTCAAGGCATTTCGTGCGACATATAAGCCGTGTAAAAATCAAGCTAGATGGTGCAACCCCAAATCGACAGGTGGATACGTAGGGCGTACCCAAAACCTCGCGTAAACCAAGTGTGTGCTTTAAAAGGCTTTTAAACGACTGCACCGTCTCAAAGAACCTCTCGCCGTAGGAATGGCTCGAATCTTGTTCTGAATGGATTGAAAATGATCTCGGAATAGATCCAAATACCCAAACCGATGTATTTCTACAGAACGTCGAGATACAACTTCTCGAATCCGACCTATGCGACTCCACGGAACCCAACACCGGCTTCCCCGCGCACTTGCCCGAAGTTCAGAACGAACGCATAAGAGGCGCCCCGCTTCTCGTTGAAGTTACAGCTTTGACAGAAATTGGATCTAGCGCTTTCAACCTTTGTAATGTGCGACAGGCGCGCGTGGAACGTGCCGATCTGGCGGGGTTGGCCCAACAAGACGAAGGTGCGGAGAACGACGACGGTCCTGTTCCAAAGTATCCGAGATCCATGCTTAGGTTGGAAATATCCGACGGGTCGATGATAATGCCTGCCATTGAGTTCAGGAGAGTACCTGAATTTGATCTCGCCGAAACACCGCTGGGCTGCAAAGTTCGTGAGCGTTTTTTAGTTTTTGTTAGTATAAGCATATTGGACTAAAGTCGGCAATAGTTGCTCTTGAAGGATGTTGCAGTGCGAAGAGGCATCGTGTTTCTTGAACCAAAAGGTATCGAAGTTCTTGGCTACAAAACAAATGCTCGAGACGCCAACAAAGAGCGGGACTTCGTCAGAAGTCTCTTCAGAAGAATGATGTGAGTCTTGGATTTTATTTTCTACTATATGCTCTAACCCTATCCATAGGAAACCCATGCCAAATGACAATACCGATGATGAGACAGACGTGAACGGCGGCGGTCCTCAACCACCTCGCTCCGTACCTCAAGCACCTCTCACGAGAGCTCGTGCTCTAGAAGCTGTCTCTCCCATGGCTAGCCGTCTTTTAAGAACACTTCCTGAACCTTCGAATCCAGAAGAAATGAGGCTAGAGCCAGGCGATATTCCACCACCTCCCCAAAATACCCACGTCAAATCTTCGTCTGTAGTGTCCACTTCAGCACCTCCGCCCTCCTCGTCGAGCACGCTCGTAAACTCTCATTACTTCTCTACCAGCGACAGAGAATCATCGGCAGCAACGAGAGTCGCAACTCCCAGGCTCGACTTCCTCTCCAGAACTCTACCGCCCACGAGAGAAGATCCTTACGACATCATGGATTCGTCCGTAGAGGAGGAACTTTCCGCTACAGCGGCTCCTACGCATTCACGTTCTCACAACTCGCGCGGGAAACAACGTGCGCGGTCACCGAGTATTGACGAGTTCGACATGGACGGGAGCAGCGATTTTGATGCCGCCTTCCTCGACGAGATCAACAAAGCCGAACAAGAAGCCCTGCGACAAAAGCCTTCACAGGTAAATCCTCCTCACCCACGCCCTATAGAAAACCGCCGTGAGAGTCCCAGAAGAGCGGACGTGATCACGATCGACGACGAAGAAGACATCGATGGCTATGTTGATGATAAAGAGAACGTACCCATCCCTAGGCCAACGAGTACGCGTCGTGTTAGGAGGAAAGTACCCGCCGTACCGTCCCACCCAGTTGATGTTATTGATATTTCGGACTGAGGACTACCATAAAGATACCCATGTACCTCTCTTTCGACCGTTCTTGGATGCTTAGGTGTAACGAGCTTTTTGATATACACTGGACCTTTCTGAAATCCATACTTCGTCGAGAGTTGATGAGAAAATCAGGGAGCCGTGCCTCATCGGAAGAAAATTATCTCTTAGACTGCCTTCTCGACGCCACTGAATGCTGAGTTGGAAACACAATAGAAAGAAGGCCTACCTAGCGGCACTTCCAACTAAAGCGGACCAAGTGAGCAATTTTGACGATCAATCCAAAAGCGTTGATATTGGAGAATACGCTACATACGGGGATAATCCGCAAGCATCTCTCATCGACATGATCGATGTCATCTCCGACCTTCTTCGAAGTCCAATCTTATACATCAATTCGAGAACGAATCCCGGTTCAGGGACCAAGCTGAAGCCTATTCCATTCCAATTTCATAAAATCGAACCAAAAGCAAAGCAAACGACGTATGGGTAAGTTCTGATAACCTGCAGCACAACCTTTAGGTATAATATGTACTACATCGGACAAAAAAGTGCGCATTTAATGGCGTTCCCGGAACGACTAGACACTAGCGATATATAGGGCACAATAAGTTTATGGACAACACTTTAAAAAAAGGTGTGTGCGGTGTTTCTTTGGGTATGTTATGTCACCGGGAGAAAAATCGCCGCAAGAAGACGTGAGTAGTTTCCATTGGACCCAGCGTCCGGCCCGTACTTGCATCAAGCAAAATGAAAACAAGCAATGGAGAATCCACACGAAGGGGGAAGAGAGAGAAAAGCGTATAACCAGACAACAAAAAATCAAGATGAGGAATGAGAGATCGGAGATGGAAAAGAAGGGACGACGACTCCTCGCGTAAGGATCGTTGAATGAGATCGTCAGGGTATCATTTGTAGGAAGGGTTGGATAGGTCATGTTCAAAGAACCAGCGCAGCCGATACAGCTAGGAAGGACGCGACGAATGTCGCAGCAGTCGACATCTGTGCCGTTGACATTGCTCCAGAGATGCCTCCGAGGTTGCCAGCGTTGGCGGCACCAACGATGGTGGCAGATTCGCTTTGCGCCGCAGACGACGCAGTGCGCGCGGCACCAGTCGTAGGGAACGAAGTCGTGAGAATGAGCCTATAAATAGGAGAAAATTTCCGTCAAGACACTATTCCCGAACAGAACAGTGATAAAACATACGATGTTGCGGACGCAGTAGCAGAGTCAACGGCTGACGAGGCCGCACCTGGGAGACATGAAGCATCACCGTCACCGATAGTAATCTAGGATAAGGATAATCATGAGCCTCCGTTCAAATAAATTCAAAGACTGAACAAGACTAACGGCTCCCGACCAAGCTTCAGCGTTGGTGGCGTCAATAATGGAGACCATAACAGACGTGCCAGCCGGGACAGTGATATTGTCCCATGTTAACGACCATTCATTGTGGTTGTCACCAAGATCAGCACTAGTTCAAGACATGAGCCATGGAGTTTCGCGTTTGATAGACGTCTGATACTTACAGGACTTCGTTACACGGGTCGGCAGATGGAACGATGGCAACATCGAAAGGTGCCGAACCGTCATGCCAGGTGAGTGTCGCTGATCCACACTGCGAACGCGAAGGAAAAGTAAACAATAGTCAGTCTCAGTCCTCGACCGTCTCGGAGTCATGCAGCTCTCTGGCTGAAAAAAATGCAACTGACTTGATTGATAGCGACGGTATCGACGGAAAAGTCTGCAAGGGCGCGCTGGACAGAGAACGCAGAAAGGACAGTGGCGGTAATGAGCGTAGCGTACATCTTTAAAAGATGGATATTCGCGGGACGTTTGAGAGCAAGGAGAGGTGGGGAGAGAAGTGCGCGAGGAGGCGAGGGCGACGACGAGGAGAGGAGAGGAGAACGATGTGGAAGGAAGAAAAGAAAGAAGAGAAGAAGAGAGAGATGGGAATCAATTGGGCGCGCGGGAAGTCGGGGATTAGTTTCCCACGCTACCCATTGGCTTGGCCATTCAGTTCAGTTCGTCGGCTTCGGCTCTTTCCTCTTCCAGAAGCTCACCGACCCGCGCTGTGGGGCTAATCAAACTCTGTTTCACTCCGATTTTTCTTTTCTTTCCAGAGACAGACAAAATCATTGAAAAGCGAAAACAAGAACACGAACAAGACTCGACTAGTTAACTGCTCTTATAATTTACTCTTCCCAATGTATGAAGCCAGCATCGTCCGCTTGCTTTGGCTGCAAATCCCGCGATCAGTGTCAGCCCAGAGAAATCCCGCGGAAAAATCGCTCACCCCGTGTGGTTGACCGGCGTCGGCGTGTGCTTGGACTTCGCGCTCTCTTCTGCCGGACGGTCGTTCATGGGAACATAGTCCCGTCTCGAAGGACCAACATAGATCTAGGAGGCCTTCAACAAATATTCTGAAGGGAATGAACAACAAAGGATCACCGACCTGCCGTGGACGCCAGATCTTGACTCCTCCAGGTTGAAGCATCATCTACAGGACGGTTCACAAATGATACTTGAAGCCATAGTATTCGAAATCACTCACTTGTCTCCAGTGCGCAAGCCATCCTACAACTCGAGGAACTGCAAACAATACCGGGAAGAAATCCAACGGAAAACCTGGCGCGCCGGTACCGCATCAAAATCAGAAACCCGGCCAATCAGGGACTCCACTTACCCATGGCACGGTAAATCAGGCCGCTGCCAAGGCGTCAGTTGTACCTTACGATCTTGTTGATCAATTCAGATTTCATTTGAACGCACCTCCTGCGCACCGTCGTCAGTCTCTATTGCTATGACGATGATTGAAAAAAAAAAACGCACCAAAAGTCCACGTTAGGAGCGAGCTTGCGCTTGACGAAGTACTCGTCTTTCATGGCAACTTCATGTAACCGCATCGCCGTCTCGAGTAGTTCGTCCTTGCCAGTCCTACATATTACCGGTTTGAGAAAGCACAAGGAACAGAATACCTCCAGACTTACACTGCGAACACCTCATCGGCGGTCTTCCTCACAATATATGATCGAGGATCTGTCTGGTCTCCGCCGTTAACGCACGGTCCACTTCTGACCATGTACAACATACCGTCTTATAAACACTTGATACAAATTTTGAGTATGTCACCCCGCAGCAAAACACAGAAGCTCGTACCGATGTCCAAATCCTGAAAGCGTCTTCTCCTTCCGCTTTACAGCCTCAACAAAAGCCGGCACATTGCCCGGAGACCCGATAGAGATCAGCATCCTGATCACGGCCTCGTTCGCGCCACCTATATGCATTTTCATCAGTGTCTCATTCTCCCATACCTATCAAGTTCAATACCATGTAGGGGTCCGCTATGGAACAGAGTCAGCAATTGTGCCCATCCGCATCTACAAAGAACCTTACTATAATGAAGCGCATCCCGCACTAACAGGGTAAAAAATCACATTAGTTTCTTCAGAAACACAAGCTTTTTTTAACGCTTACGCAACAGCGGAGTATGGGTCCACAAGTGAACTAGCGGTCTGCAATACAGTCGTACATGATGCATTGAGTTCATGGTCCGCGTGAAGGAGGAAGAGCACATCTAGTGCTTTGGCTAGCACTGGCGAGGGCGTATAATTCGTTTCACCGAGATGGTCCATTTGATAGAGGAATCTGAACGGCACTCTTAGCGACAATTATCAAATTTTAACTATAGAGGTCACTTACGATGCTGTATAGCTCAATCCGGCTGGGGGAGTAACGAATTTCCGCCCTTGCCTCACACGGTAAGCCATCCTAAAAGTCCAGAACTTTAGATCACCAGCGGCAGCCGGAATGACTGGACAGCGTACGAAGCAAGAGTGGTAGCCTTCCCAATGAGCCTATAAATCTGCTTGTCCATGTTCGCGAGTGATGCAGCGTCACCTTTGGTAAACAGGTTTTGCCCTTGCAAAGAAGGATTCGCCTAAGAGGGGTCAAGTTTTAATGATGCGCAATAGGGTTCAGCGTAACATGAAGACTTGCTTCGCTATACATAGAGCCCAGCGAGGAGATGGCACTCGTCAGTATGGACATCGGATGAGCATCGTATCTTCATAGTAGCATTAGCTTTAAGGCATTTACACAACATGCAATGCGACGGCGACGAACCTGAATGCCCGGAAGAGTCCCTCAGCATCAGAGTGCGCTATGCTATGGTGCATCACTTCGCTCTCAAAGATGTTGTACTGTGACCTCGTCGGTAGTTCTCCATAGATTAGGAGATAGGCCGTCTCGAGGAACGAAGAATGTAAAGCCAATTGCTCAATCGGGAAGCCTCTGGACATCCGCATTCATCATTAGTCCTAGTTTAATAATGGTTCACTTGGTAGCGCCAACCTATATCGAAGCACTAAGATCAAGGATTCAAGGGAGTCAGACGGAGAATATACGGTTGATAAAAGGGAGCGTACCTCCTGCTTCTCCGTCAATGTACGTGATTTCAGACGTGATGACTGCAGTGTTCATAAATCCCTTGTCTGCAACACGCAGACCACGCTCTGTTTCATTCTCTTCGCGTTCGCCGGGCTCACGAGGCGCCGAGATGTCTTTGAACGCAGTCGCAGGTACGGTGTTATTCTCGATCCTTTAAAACAAAGTTAACAATTACTCGACACTGGCAGCTCTTCCTTATTCGAGTACAGACGCACGGAATGGTGTAGACCTTGCTCGTCCTGTTGTCCCGCACCGTCAACGACTCTGAAGGTGCGCTTGCAGTCGGTTGGCCCATACTTGCTCGATTCTGTTGTGAAATGTGAGGGGTAGATGAAGAAAGGAAGCAAAATCAAATGTGCTCGGCCAGTCGGGATTGTGCTAAATACAGTAGTGGACGCAGAGGCCGAAGTGGCGTCGATCAGTCCTCTTTTTCACATGTCAAATGAAGCTTCGAAGAAAGCAAATAAAGCCAAATAGTCGCGTCGCGTCGCGAACAAACTTCACGGCGACCTTTTAAGTGAGCACTTGTACACACTGCTGCCTACGTTAAAATCTTGCATATCCTCCACTTTCTTCATCAGATGCTCATTAACTCCAGCCCCACGTCCTGAAGTTGCTCTTGTCAAACGGCTCGATAGACTCGAGCGTATCTGTGTGCATCGCTGAAATACATTTTCCAATCTGTTTTCTTCAGTGACCTTACTCTAAATTTAGCGTGCATTGAAAGAGGCAAAAAGAGGGAAACGACGATGAACTTGATTATCTCCTCTTTGCTTTATCTATGGTGATGGATCCATTCGTGGCTTCCGCTATAAGTCAACAACAGCTATGTCAATGTTGGAGGATATACGACGTCCTTCTACGACAATGAATTCTCCGGTACGCCATGATTTTTGTCCTTTGTGAGTACCAAGGTCTACAGTATACAGCTGCCAGAAGATCAGTCAAATCTGCTGCGATGCATATCATATCCTGTATATCCCCTGACACAACCTCACTTTCTCGTTTTCGGGATTGTCGTATACTTTTTCAACAATAAAAAACAGGATTTCACGCACGCTTCTCGCTGAAGCATACTGCGATACTGCGCTCCAGAAAGGCGCAAGAACGGGAATTATAATTTTCAGCAGATGCGTTTTCGCGATAATCTGGCGGAGGAGTCGTTTTAATTGCGTCTTTCGCAGGATCGAGAGCATAGTGGCAGAGACGGATACGATACGAGCGCGATGAAGCTTGGATTTCGATTTCGTTATCGTTCTGGCTAAATTTGGTTTTGAATCACATTCGTGTTGCCGGATACGAAATAGTCCATGCGTACTGTTCAGATGCCAGTGTGGGGTCAGCTTCATTTTCTCCGATGCGGAAATGAAACTGATCCCACTCGGCATGTACAACTACGATGCGT
The DNA here is from genome assembly GCA_019400425.1 of Hymenochaete sp. R1. NCBI lineage: Eukaryota > Fungi > Basidiomycota > Agaricomycetes > Hymenochaetales > Hymenochaetaceae > Hymenochaete > Hymenochaete sp. R1. The sequence continues at coordinate 91,893 of JAFREE010000031.1, forward strand.
CGCTCTGAGCCGTGAAGGACCGACAATCTTGCCCCACTTGCCTGTATTATTAATGAGTCGGATCTTTTCGATGACCATAGGCCTATTCACACAGATAAGCCATGGGTTACTACCACCTCTTTGAGCATTCACCTACGAAACATTGCATTAGCTTGCAGACAAAGCAATGTATCGGATCAGGTGCTTCTCAACATGACGCACCAAGACGTTCATGCCTTTACTTTTCTTGATCCAAGGTGGACCCAAAGGCTCTACTCTGCGAAATTCAACTGAAGAAGCCAACCATATTCGCTGCTCTTCAATGTCGAGATCCTGCCGCTGCGTCCAAGCCTAGACGAGTATTCAGTCGGGCACCAAATTTGTATAATTCATCACATTTCCTATAGCAACCAGAAGAATGCGACTGCGTCGTCATTGCCGGGCTTTGATTAAGTCCGGGGAAACGACACAGCTATAGTCAGTACAGCTCTTGTACCCAGCTTGAGACGTTGCAACAAAAATATGACATCCGGTGGCTTAGAATAAGGTACAACATCTGCTAAATTTTCGCTGGAGGTATACAGCAAATACGCCCCTCAAATTATCTGTCCGATACTTGTGAATGCGTTCCCGTGGTACAAGGAATATAGATGGGTATCTATGACGTTGCCTTTCAGCCAAGAATGTTGGTTGACTTCTTCTGTTTCTTTTTCTTTTGTTGAGCAAAGTTCCGCCAAGTCCCGACACGTTCTTCTCGAGTTTCTGCGTCACTGCATATTAGCCGTTGAAAGAGATCTCAAACCCCGAGAAACATACCTTCCCACACCTTCTCAGCTTCCGCTTTGCGTTTCTTCGTATTCTTCTCTTCTTCAACACGTTGCGCCTCCAGACCTTCGTTTGCGAGGTTCATTTTAATGGCCCTAGAAGTGAGCGCATAAGCTCTAGGTGAAGTATAAGACTAGAACAATAACCCACTTTCGTCTTCGGACTTCTTCCTCTATTAAAAGATCCTTCGACTTGGTCCGTAACTGTGTTTTGAAAGATGGATTCAGCTTCTTAATTCGCTCGTCATCATCCGCTATGATTGCAGGTAGCTTGTTCTCCCGAAGTATAGTCACTCGGGCTTGTCTGACAACAGCATCGATCTCTTCTCGTTTCTTCTCGTCGCTCAGTTCGGACTCGGCCTATAGACCCGAGTTTATCAGTCAGCAAAGGCTACAGCACTGGTATGAACAGCAGAGGAAATCGGACCTTCTTTAGGAGATCAAAGGCTTCTGCGGCGCGAGGGTGTGAGGTCTTATCAGGGTGAATGACTGTCAAGAAGAAAGAATGATCATTACCAGAGTGTCGTACGCAGATGTTATGAAACAGCTAACATAGCGACAGCTGCCTATAACGTCTCTTGATTTGGTCGGCCGTGCACGATTCTTCGGTGTCAATGACTTCGTAGGGACTGAAGTTTGCATTAAATGATGGATATCATTAGCACCCAATCGACTTGAAAGCGGATGAGGCACTGCGGACACTCACTTCAGCTTGAATGCCTTTAGTATACGCTCGCATTCCAGTTCCCTATTCAAAGCTGAAGCCTCTCTGTGGAGAAGCTTCTCCAGATCGGTGTCGCTGATAGCAAGGTCCGGAGTCGACGATGGCTTTGCGTCCGCCATGGCTTGCTCGTGGTAGGCGAGAGAGTGTTGTTGAAGGACAACCGCTTGAGTCGACGGCCCGATGATACTTGCGTATAAATGCACCGCCACTGCCGATCTCTGAAGCATGAACCTCGGAAACCAGAATTTCTGACGGTGTTCCTTCAAGTTGCTGTAACAGACATGCCCATCCAAAGACATCCCTCTACCATTCGATTGCCTCAGAGCATACGAGATGAAATATACGGCACTGGTGAGTTAGTCTGAATGCTCTGCGGTTTATCTCATTTAGGTTTCAGACGAAACAAACACTCGTACATCGAAGAAGCGTAAGGCGGGCTCTCAAGGACGGAAAGCGGACAGGAAAGCGGACAGGAAAGCAGAACGACAACTAGCCAAGCAGAAAAGGGCCCGGTTTTTCTCTCAAAGACCTGTACACCATGTACGAGAAGTTGGGGAAGCCGCATCGTCTGGATCGACTGTAAATCCACCTCAGAAGAAGCTTCGGGCCCAACCAATCCTCGAAGCCCGGCAAACGGAGAACGTCACTTCTAGCTTCAAATCGATTCCCAACCCCTCGAGCAAAGCAAGGGGGAAAGAGAGGTCGACCACTTCAACCCCCACCCCAGCTCAAAATGCTGCAAAAGCGCGACCTTCGGTCACTCGAACGAGGCGTGAAGCGGAAGAGGACGCATACATGGCTCTCCTAGAAAAGAAACTCGGTATGGATAAGAAGAAAAAGAAGGGAAAAAGAGCCTACGGTTCGGCATTTGAAGGAGATGGATTGCTAGGTTGACTCAAGTTCTTATGTATCTGTAAGAATTTCTTTGCTGACTGAATGTTGCAGATCTTCTGGTTGACCTGGACGAAAAGATCCTCGATAATGTCGATGATGGTTCTGTATGTGATCAATAGTACTGTTCCAGAACATCTAGCTTACCCTTAATCAGAAAACATCACAAACGAACGAGGAAGACGAGGGTAATGAGTCTCAACAAGCAGATACGTTGCCGTCTGACGGTGAACGAAGCTTAGAGGAAGCTCGTGAAGACCATTGGACCGGATTTGAGTCCGAAGGCTCGAATGACGACAATGCAAATGAAACTCCTAGAGGAAACTTTAAAACAACTTCTTCAAACTATAATAATACTGGTGAGTTAACTGACTTTTGAAATATCTTTCATGAACTGATTTTCCGGTCAGAGGAACGCTATGTACCACCTCATCTCCGCCGACATTTATCGAAGGACGATGAACCTGTCGATGGAAAGCTTACAAAACAGATGAAGGGACTTTTGAACCGGTAAGGAAAGGACGCACGTTGGTGTCTTAGTGTGCCCATGTTGACTGAGCCACCTAGTCTGAGCGAGCAGAACATTGACTCGATTCTGAAGGAAATCGAAGGACTTTATAGATCGCACAGGCGACACGGTATGTTCAATCGTTTGATTTCTATTCTCTATCTGACCCAGGCTCAGATATAACCACAAGTCTAACCAATACCATTATAAATGGAACTTGTTCACATTCGACTCTCTTGGACTCCTACGTCGCTCTACACGCCGGCCTTATCGCCTGCTTGCACAAAATCATTGGAATCGAGCTGGGTTCGTTCACGTCTTTCCTTTTGTCAGAAAAAAAAAGCGAATTTACGGCATAACGTTAATTTCCTACTTTCCAACAGCCGCATCATTCGTACAGACAGTTGTAACCACTTTCGAGCACCATTACTACGAATCCCGGCAACTCCTGCAAGTCAAAAACACTGAGCTTCCGCCTGATGATATTGGAAAAGAGTGTTCAAATATTCTGGTTCTCCTGTCGGACCTCTATAATTACCGTGTCATTTCGTGCGTGTTGATGTACGACATCATACGCTTGATATTGGAAGGGGACCTTTCAGAATTCGACGTCGAACTAATTTTGAAACTTGCCCGAGGTTTGTTTTGTGGAAATGTTCAAAGGAAATTTTACTCAGGTATGACTTACAGGATCTGGGTCGCAATTACGTCAAGACGACCCGTCTGCTCTGAAGGACATCATCCAGACTGTTCAAACGAAAGCTGCAGACCAAGAAAATACAAGGTGATTGACTTAATTTTCTTTCCGCTTACGCAAATGCTTATACTGATGAGCTATAGTTCGCGGACGCGGTTTATGTTGGAAACTCTGAATAACCTCAAAAACAATAAAGTGAGGAAAGGCCAGAGCTCCGCGCAGGGAAATAATGAGTCGAAGGACCGCATAAGCAAATTTGTCACAAATGTCGGCAAGAGATACCACGGTACGCAACCTGCAAATCTAAATGTTCACAGATTGATTACTTCGTGCCCAAGTCCACACACACGAACCACTTCGCGTTTCGCTAGAGGATATGCATCAAGCAGACTCTAAAGGCAAGTGGTGGCTCGTCGGCGCCGCTTGGGGTGGGGATCCGTTAGTCGAACGACAGGCTTTGGCACCTGAACCGAAGAAGAACACGGAGAACGTTCTGCTGAAACTTGCGAGGAAACAGGGAATGAACACAGATGTTAGGCGGAGCGTATTCGTGATGCTCATGAGTAGCGATGTGAGAAATATTTGACTTCCCGTGTGATAAATTTGTTCTTACTTGGCAATGTTTCCGCAGGACTATGTTGATGCTTGCGATCGCCTGACCCAGTTAAACTTGACGGAACTCCAACAGCGCGAGATCATTCGCATTCTTCTTCATTGCTGCGGGAACGTACGTCAGTCTTTCCTCCAGCGTTCATTTATCTCAATCCTTTTCTCTTTCCCTTTCCCAGGAAAAATCATACAATCCTTACTACACCCTCGTAGGCTCGCATCTCTGTCGACAATCTCACTCGCACAAAATCACTCTTCAGTACTGCCTGTGGGACTTCCTCCGAAGTCTGGGTGAGACCAATGTTGGCGGCGCCGAGATGTCCAAGTCGTTAGCGGATCCTGACGCCGGGCTAGGATTTGAGCTGGATCGAGTGTCGAGCAAGAGAATTACGAACGTCGCGAGGGCGTTTGGGTATTGGGTTGCTCGCGATTACGTGTCCATAGGTATTCTGAAGGTATGAACACCTTTTCCCTTTCGTAATTGTCTAAATGCTAAATAAATGCATCGATATAGACGCTGGACTTTCTCTCCCTCAAACCAAAAACCAAGAATTTTTTGAAGCAATTCATCACGAACCTCTTCCTCAGTACCCAAGATCCTTCACCAATTCCGACCCTCAGCGAGAATGTTCTTTCACAACGTGACGACAAGGCCATTGCGACTGTCTTTGGCAAGTCGAAGCACCTGCCCGCCCTCGAGCAGGGCTTACTGTTCTTCATGAAAATCGAGTTCACGGAGCTCGATCACACGGACGAACGAACGACCGAGTTCGTACGTTGGGGATGCAAAGTAGCTCGACGGACGCTTCAGGGCGATCCGGATGCATGATCATGATGTGGTACATATGAGATGATTTTGGTTTGTGGCTACTTCTTATCACTATTTGGGATTCTTCTTGAACGCTATCGTACAATATGTGCTACCTCTTAGTCCTCCGAACGATATACTTTGATGTTCGATCTCTGAACTAGCGTAAAGAGTCAGTATCATGAACGGATGAAAAGAGAAAGAAATCATACTGAAACTCCAATCCCGTCTCCGGAGTGACAAACGCCTGGATCAACTCTTCCCTATTGAAGTTACACGCTTTCGAGTTGAGTTCTAGGTATCAGTGACCAAATGCATTAGTTAGAAAAAGGAAGACTCACAGAACAACAAAAACAACCCCTCATCTTTCAGCACCTCCGCCACCCGGCTCGGATACCTCTTATACACCCTCTTCCCTTCCGCGTCTACCAGCTCCGAAAGCGCAATCGCATCATACGTCCCTTTGTCCATCACCACATCCCACCCCTCACCCCTCTTCATCCCCCTCACTCGCGGCATTCCCGTTCTCCTCTCCTGATCAGACAAGAAATCCGCCTCAGAGAACATGATATCCTTGTACCGGACTTTCTCCTTATTGTTATTACCGTCATTACTACTTATATCTTGGCCTCCGTCTCCGTCGTCTGATGAGTCGGAGTTCGAGCGCGACTCCGCGATGGTACAGGCCAGCTGGACTGCATCGGACGAATAATCCATTCCTGCGAGACGTGTAGGCGCATACCCCGCTTCTGCTAGCGCGAACAACAAATTCCCATTTCCCGAACCGATCTCGAGAATGGATGGTGAGGAGAGTGGGTTAGGTTCTGATGTTGAGGAGGAAGTCGATGAGTCGGGCTTGGGAGGCGGGACGTGTTGGAGAGCCCAGCGGACCATCTTGTCTCTGCTGTCTTCACCGAACCTAGAGTGACGGGAGGTATATGTGCTTTGAATCGCAAGGATAAATTGAAGCGTACCATATCTCTCCTTCATCTCCGATCTCCTTGAAGTTCTCCAACTCGTGTCCATAGAGTTCATCCCAGCTAAAAGAAGTATTGCAATGTCAATAAGTGTATGTACTAGACATCACTTAGCTGCCCTTTTGTGGAGGTGAACTAGAAAATACGGTACTGACTACTCTTTGGTACCAAGTTTGGAGGGGTTGAGTTCCGTCTCGTCGGCGTCAGAGGCAGACATAGTGGTGGTACGGTGTTAAGGTGCTCGCAGTCATGGATGCAAGATGTATGCGCGCGTCTGGACACAAGTAGTACTAGTAGTGGTCACAAGGAGTGTCTCATTTATCCTCAAACAAATATTAATACTTAAGTTGAGTGGCATACGCTGAGTTACCAGACAGTGAAAATACAAGAAAAGTTGATTGAAAAGAGAGACACTTTCCTGTGCAAGGGGCGGGTATTTACATAGACCAAACTACCACGTCGGATATAAGGAGAGAGCATAGTTTTATGAAATATTGAGCTGGATAGACTTGGCAGGAAAAGGACAAAAAAGAACACCAAAAAAAGATTGAGCGGTTGGAGACAAGTTAGAGTCCAAGTAGAATTTTATGGAAAGAAATAATCGGTGAAAATGGATGATAGAGATCGACATCATTGGAGACAAGAGTGAGTCCGTTGAAATATACGAAAGGAAAAAAATGAATTTATAACGAGATGACTGCTTTTAAAGCAAACTTCCAAGACTTGATACGACTGTGAGTAGGGGCGCCCGGTTTATTCTCACTGACCAGGGCCTGCACCAGGCGCAGGCGATCCCGCCGGGCTCTGGTTATACGGCGACACCCGTTGACTCGGCGCCTGGCTATTCGCAGGCGGCGTCGTCAATGGCCCACTCATACTCCCCATCCCACCACCCATACCCATGCCCATTCCACCCATTCCACTCATCATCTGCATTTGGTCAAACGCAGCGGGGCCCATCGACATCCTCGGGTCTCCACCACCAGGCATCCCACTCCCACCCGTCATCTGCATCCCCATCGGCATCATGCCCATACCTCCCATACCCATCATCATTGGGTTCATCCCCATCCCGCCCATGCTCATCATGCTCATCCGCGGATCGTACCCACCCATCATCGGGTTCGGACTCGGACTATTACCAGGTCCAGCACCAGCTCCTGGTCCAGGCGACGCGCCCGGGCGCATATTGGGGCTACCGCCCGGTCCGGTAGGCGCACCTCCGTTGTTGTCGCCAACTTGCGATCCTGCGGTGGACATGGCGATCATGGCCTGCTGGTACGCCTGTGCGGCCTGTTGTGCTGCAAACATGTGCTGCGGGTTGCCCATCATCATTGGGTTCATACCCATCATCGGGTTGAAATACGGGTTGCCCATCATCCCCGGATAACCCATCATACCCGTCATCTGCGGACTCAGACCACCACCGCCGTACATTCCACCACCTCCTCCATATTGAGCAGCCATCGCTTGCTGTTGCTCAAGTTGTTGGCGTTGAAGATCGTCGAGACGGCGTTGTCTATCTTCCGCTAAACGACGTTCGCGCTCACGTTCTGTCAATGCAGCACCCACACCACCTTCGCGTTTCCTCTCACGCTCGTGAGCGGTGATGGCACCAAGCAAGCCCACCTGAGGCGGCGGAGGCTTGTTCGGAACATTGATCAACGACGCGCCAGACTCTCTCGCGAGCTCTTCCTGACGTTTGGCCGAGCGATCTTGCTTGTCCTGCATCCCGGCCGAGAGAAGACCTTGCGGCGTAAATGCCTTCGTCATTGTCTCTGACGGCGCCTCCATTTGCACGAAAGTATCACGATTCGATGATGGCTGAGTCATGTTCTGCGGTACGCCCGTGTCTCTATTCGCATCAAGTACGGAGCTCCACATACTCTGGCGGGGTGCACCGGGGTGGGGCTGGGGTGCGAGCTGTTGCTGCGGCGGCATCTGCTGCTGAGGGTAGGCCTGTTGTTGCTGTTGGGGATATTGGGACTGCGGGCGACCCATGCTACTCTCTCGCTGGGTGTCGTACTCGGTATATCTACGCTCAGAGTCTAATAAATTTCAAACATATGTCAATGTCATAACCCTCGACGTCAATCGGAGTTTGAGTTACGCACCTCCGGGCGAACGACCCCGCTGCGGAATCTGCGGGAGCGTCCTCGAGCCCCTCTGTTGCTGCATCATTTGCGACTCCCTCACATCCACCGACGAATTCGAAGGCGACAGTCCACGCATTTGCTGTTGGTAGACGGGGTTCCTGGCCGCAGGCTGTGCGATCGCAGGTCCGACATTAGGCCCGCTATTCTCGCCTGTTGCGTTCGAGCGTGCACTGCGCGCACCACGCGAGGATGCTCTTGGCTCCTCATCCGTGTCCGCATCATCGTCTTCTTCCTCATCTTCTTCCTCTTCCTCATCCTCGCTACTCTCCCATCCACCCTCGCGTTTGGCCTGCTGTTGCCCTGGTGCCTTCATACCCTTTGGCCGTCCGTTCGGCCTCCCGGGCTTGTGTACCGCTTCATCATGCACGGCCTGCTGAGCCTGAGAACGTGCCTTGCGCTCCTCAGCCTGTTTGGAGGGTGCGAACGAAGACCTGTACTTTTGCTTCCGTGCTTCCGAGGCACTCGGTGGTGAAGGTGCACGGTCCTCTGGTTCCATGATTTGTGGCGGAGCAGGGATAGAGGATGCCGTCGACGAAGGTACCATCGCGGATTTCTGAGTGAATTGAGGTGACGCAGCACGCACAGCTGAAGAGGTAGAAGAAGGTACGGCCGAGATGGCGCTGGGTTCGTCCTGCTGCTCAAGGAAGCTGAGCGCTGCCAGCGCGTCGACAGTGCTGTCGTCATGATCTGCAGCACCCATGATGAAGCTATTCCTCTTCTGTTGTTGTACGTTCACGAGCTGTTGCTGCTGCTGGGGTGGCAGAGGCGGAGGGTGCTGCTGAGGGGAGTGGGTCGTGGAAGGAGAAGAGGAAAGATCGAGTTCGTCCGCCTCGCGCGCCAACGGTAAAGAAGAGGGCTGTGCCTGCGCGGCAGACTCGCTTGGACCGAAACGAGATCCACGTGACTGCGGCGCACGTGCTCCAGATGGCCGACGACCCAGACCCCGGGTACTCCCGGACCCAGAGCCAGACCCGGAGGCGGCACTAGCGGCACTCATACTCACATTGGGGCTTAAAGTCTGACTTTGACTTTGAGTTTGGCTTTGACTCTCCATGGATCCAGTGAAGGAGCCAGCAGAACGGGCACTACCAGGACCAGAGCCAACGCCAACGGAACCGGATACAAACTCGAAACCCATGGGCGTCGAGCGCCGTGGGATGGGCGACGTTGGCGAGCTTGTAACCGGTGCCTGGTGCGGATGTTGCGACGGCTGCATACTTCCTCCCATCGGGTTTCCCATTGACTTCACACTCATCGGATTCGTCAACACCGAATGCTCAGACGACACCGATTCGCCATCTTCGTCCCTTTCTTCAGCTAATAACTTCTGCCTCTCGGTAGGTTGCTGACTATGACTACCCTCTCCTGTCTGTCGTTGCTGCTGCTGCTGATGCATATAGTACAACGCGCCTGGTTCATCGAACACATACTCGGACTCATCACGCGACTTCTGTTTGTACTGCGGCTCCCAGCTCTGTCGGCCTCTGTGGCTCGTAGATGGAATATCCTTCGCAGGCGGAGCTGGAGGGGCCACTTCCTTGCCCATTGACCGAGTATCGTCGTTAATCGAAAATGGTGAAGTGACGGAGGTCATGTGCGTCATCGCGGTCGCCGGCGATGGAGGCACTTGTTCATAACTTGTGCGAAGGGACCTAGGCCCTGAAGGTGATGTCGGAGGCGACAATTGAAGAGGTGCCGTTTTGTCCTGTTCAACGGGCAATGGTGGTGGAGGGGGAGGCGCTCCTCGAGGCGGGGTGCCCGGAGCCGCGAATGAGCGCTGCTGCTGTGGCGGCTGCTGGGAATGGAACTGCAATGAACCCGACGTCTGACTGTACTCGGAATCTGGTGATTGCACCGCCGAATTGCGCCTCTTCGAACCTCCCCCTACTTTACTCGGGCTCGCAGCGTTGACGACTGCACCTGTCGACTCCTCGCTGGCCCTTCTTTGATTCTGAATACCAGTTATTGGTGGGCCCGTGTGAATTCTAGGGCTGACTCTCTCTGTCGCTGGAGGCGGCTGTTCATGAGGTGGTGCATCTCCCGCCGGACTCTCGACCCGCCTATTTCGTTCGCCGATTAAGCCTTCCTCTGTGATAGTTGAGGGCTTGCTCGTGGTCCCTATACGCATCGATGCAGATGCCGAAGGCGGGGATTGCGCATGGCTTTGCGTACTTCCACCACGCGATTGATCTTCGGTCTTCTCAGTGACTGGTGATAGTGAATGCCCTTCTCGGGCACGGGGTATCGAATGAGCTGGAGCACTACTATCGGTATCAAAGCTGAGAGGAGGAAGTTGAAAGGTGGTACCATCTCCTGAACCTCTATGCTGCTGCGACGATCTCTGCGACTCTTCTGATCTCCGTTCCGCTATGCTTTGTATGGGCGGCAAAGAGGGAGGACCGGCCGACGGAGGCCCTCCATTCGCGGTATCAAAAGGCATTTGCTGGGGAGAGCGAGGTCCGCCTTCCTGCCCAAACATGCGGTCAACAAGGATATCCTTAAACCTTTGTCGGACGACGGAACCCCTATCTTCGCGGGGATCAACGGCCTCTGCGAGTTCGCGATCAAGAAAGAGATTCTGTTGATCAAAAGTAATTAGATGCGGTCAACTCGTAGATTGTAAGTTGAATCTCACGTCGCGGAATGGACCGATTGGATAAGAGAACATCAAGGAATTCGGATCGCGAGGGTTCCAAGAATAGCCTGCAGGTCGACCTGCGAGGCCGAAGACATCATGAAGCCCTTCAAAGCGCAACTTATCAATCGAGATATCGCGGTAGATGAAATCAATGAAACATACCGACAAGCCACTTGAGCATTTCCAAAGAACCCAGCTTGCCCGCCTCCGCCTCAGGCATCATCAACAACCATCCCTCACGACATCGCCATTCCCCTGCAAGCTCCTCTTCACCGATATAACCTTCCATCTTGATCAAAGTGCTTCGACTGATCAGTTCCGGCCTTTCCGGATACACTGCAAACACCTGCGTCACCGCAGAAAGCGTGAGGACCGGTTTCTTCCTGTCGCGCGGCTTCTGGGATGTATAGAGAGAGATACACGCTGATGCGCGGGGAGAGCCATCTTGAACGGAGTTGACGCTTGAAGAGTGTTCGTGTGATGATCGGTTGAAGAGAGCCGAGACGCGGTTTTTACTCTTGAATGAGTCTGAATTGGAGGTGGAAGTAGCTTCAGCGTGACCTAGACCTGCTTGAGCGCACATCCAGAGACGTTTCCATTCCGTTTGGCCGCTAATACGGATGGTCACCCATCCTTCAAGTCGGCCATTGCTTAACGGAGAGCGTGGGTCTTTCCCTATCAGACCAAGACTTAGTTCTGTTCAAAATGTTACAGAATGGATTTACTTACAACTTCCCTGTTCGCTCAATGACATGCGCAACAAATGCGCGGTATATATTTCCTCCAGTCTCGACTTCTCGTATGCGGACAGCCTCAGTGCTGCAGTCCACGAGACGAGAAGCTGTGGGCTAGGGCACGAGAACAGCAGCAGGTTTAGCCCGGCAGTCGTGAGTGTCACAACATTGGTATATTTGACTGGTGCGCCGTTTGGTCCTGGCATCGTCACCGCTCCCAAGACATGTATACTAGCATCTGTGATATTGATGTACGTCGGAGGCACCTCGTCGCCTCTTTTGCTTGCCTCTTCGATCTGTTGCATGTCCCAAACACTAAGCGTCGTCCCGCCCAGCTGTGCCCAGACACGACGCCATGGCTCGTCTTTGCCCACGATTTTGCCGTCGGTCATTCGCTCGGTATGTTTAACGAGCTCGCCGGACATGTAGATTTTGTGGGAGTGGGCATTGGATAGCTGAACGACGGAGCGGATCTCAGGGTGGAGCTGGCGTCCTTGAGGTTGGCCTGGGATGAGTGAGGAAGTAGTACTGGGTCCGCCGCCCGAGCTACCTGGCCGTTGCTGAGAAGACGACGACTGTGACGGTGCTAAAGGAGGCTGTTGCTGCAGCTGACTACTTGGCTGTTGCAGAGGCATTGTAGGGCTCGATGATGACGTCGAAGCAGACGGGGCAGAGCTCTGTGCTTGCCTAACGCCAAAGTCGTCGGCGCCATTGCTGTCTGGCGCAGTAGCTTCTTTCACTGTATTAAGCAACGAAGAACCGGTAGGAGAATTGGTATTTGGGATCGAATTAGTGCGGTTCCTGAACGAGAAGTTGTTAAAGAAGGAATGGCGGCCCTGGGAAGACGAAGAAGAGGTGGGACGGCCACCAGCGGCAGGAGAGGCGTCGACCATGGTGTTGGTGTTGGTGGTGGTGGAATGAGGAGAAGGTCGGGTTACGTCGTGCGCGCCAGGAGTGGTGTACTCTCGGCTGTTTTTCGAGAATATCGATCGCCTTTTCGGCGCTGAAAAAAACTTGTTCGTTGTCGTCGTCGTGGTTGGAGTCGTCGTAGTCGTCGTACTAATCGTTGAAGTTGAGGCACTCTCGATGCTTGGGCGCTGTTCGTATGTGTCCGTAGACATCCTACCGACTGATCGCGGCATTATGCGGTCGTCCGAGTTGTCGGCTAGTTTTCTAGTTCTGCGCATACAAACCGGGACTTCCTTCGACTTTTCCCTCGTCGTCGTCGTTGTAGTCGATGATGAAGCAGCAGGACACAGTGACTGTGAACAGTCTCACATGATGTTGTCGCTGATGCAAACACAAAGCTCACGGCACAAATAGCTTCTGCGTGCTGCTTTGTTAGCATTGCCCTGATGTCGTATTTTTATCTTTGACCATCAGAGTTGACTCAGTCTGCTGTGAATACTAAGTTCTATTCCACGCCAAACTTTAGGTTGCTTATTATAAGGTTCTGTGTCTTATATGAGAATAGAATATGGCTTAGATATTGACAATCAGGAGTAGCTTGGAAAGTAGTCTGCCTGGCTTTGCCCGCGGGTAATCCATTACAAGAAGGTTGACTACTCCAGCACAGAGCTCAAGTTTTTTTTTTAAAAAAAACCCTTACATTTCCATATTGACCAGATGTCGGGGGTGCATTTGTCTAAGCAGGTGCGATATTTCAATATTTGCGCTGGAAAATGGATGTGACACTTTGAAGCAGGATTTCTCTTGGGCGGAGTTTAACGTGTAGATATTCTGAGTGATAAGTGGCGTGTCATTCTCGTTTATTATACCAGCTTGTAGATTATTACTCTTCACGAGTCTTTTGATTGTGTCGATGTTGCGTGCTCGTACTTGTCGAATCCAAGCGAAGTCTGCACAACATCATCGGGAGCATCCGGCTCGAGGTGGCCACGTTCATTTCGTCGCGCCCTATCCAACCATTCAGTTTACCACCAAAAACTATGAAAAGACGAGGAGCCTACTCACTTGAAGAATGTATATGAAAGCACGATGTCGTCGACGTTCCGACATGCTGGGTCATCCAGGACATCCCGGTCAATGAAAAACAGTAAGGGCATATCCACTTCTTCATTGGCCAGCAACTTTTGTTCCTCGAAACAAAAACATTCAACTTTAGCAAAATAGGGAGCAATCTACCTCGTCGTCAGATTACATATCCCAACATGTGCCATAGCAAAGCACTTACCCGATCCGGCGTCACATTATACGTCGCAATCCCAATAACATCCTCGCTCGACCGGTTCCGCGCCTTATAAAACGCCAGACTGGTCTCACCAGGGAGCACGCTCACGAACCGCTGCTGAGGTGTGAATGACCACGGTAAAGCTTCGCTCGTATCGGCATTGAACGTCACTTTGATCCTTCGTCCCTCCTTTTCGGCAGGGACAAGGCGTTCTGGGGCAAATTTGCCTGTGCCGACGACCGGGGTACCAGCGAAGCCGGTTGCGGCGCAGAAGACGCGGTAGAGGGGGACGGCGGCGTAGGAGAGGCCTGAGACGAAGAGGATCTAGGAAAGGTTTTAGGTAAAGAAAATACGGGATAATGGAAATGGATGGGACGTACCACGGCGGATGTATACATGAACAAGGACCTGTTCCTCTGCTTGAACATCTCCTGGCGCTTCGCAAAGTGAGCATGATGATGACTTTGCTGTCTCTGTCGCATCTGCTCAATTGCATCGGGCGGCCGTTCCGTAGCGTACGGTCGTCTTTGACTGAAATCGAGGCGGGTTTGTGTCAATCGAGCCTTACTCATGCATGGTGTCAGGCGAGCTTCACGTATCTATGATCATTCAATGTGTCCATCAGTCGGACAGAATCAATAAATAATCGTACATACCAACCATGAACGAGTTGGCGTCGAGCACGCCGCCCGCTGTGCAAGACGTCCGAGTGAAAGGTTCATCGGGAGTGACGGCGCGTTTGCCCGACAAGTGAGTTATTATTCGTGGGAACATTCAAACTACTTGACTTGGATTTACCCGAGTACCGGACCCGTTGTCGCCAGTGCGCTTTCAAGGAGCTCCTTCTTCATCGCCGTAACATACTATTACGGCCAATCGAGAGCAGGTGTGTATAATTCACTTGATGACATGAAGATTAAAGCTTGAATATGCGCATTAGCCCTTTTGTTCAAAGAGTTGCAGTCCTCGGCCAAGGACTGTAAGCGAAAAGGTGCAGCCTGAGCACGAAATTGAGCAACATAGAACGGCAATCCGAGATGCATTTTTCATTGAGAACCAAAGCGGAGTCATCAGTATCTAGAACAGCGTTTATGCCATTTCAAGAAGGATTCAGAGCGTCGAGACTGGCGAAGGATGTGCAGTGCGAAACGCCAAATGAGTCCGCCCTTGGGATTGAAGTTCGACATGTGCGGCTTGGAGTAGTCCCAGGTTCTCAATAGCGATATCGCGAATTTCGAGAAACGTCTTGTAGGGAACGTCTCTATCGAACTTCATCACAGCGCTCGATATTGGTTAGACCATACTGTCCAGGCCTGCGCTTAAAAGCATGATGGAACGCATAGGTCAAATTCAATCATCATCCTGGTTTACGAGCACATCGAAGCTGTGGGAATGCGTTCAACACAAGCTACCCGGGGCGCTGTTTCTTTCACGAGTAATCAAAGAGAGCTCGCCGGTGTTGTAAGGACCCCCGTATCTCCCTATATGTCCAGAGTTTATCCTGGGAAGCAGATGCAGTGCTGAGCTGAGTGTATGGACCTGGACGAATATCGAAAATCGTTCGTATCAATGATTGCATACGGACGTTGCAGGGCGAGTTTGTGCTATGGGTGCCCACTCAGTATCGGAACGCTATCTGTAACATGAATCTGGAGAAGGCCATCCGATTAGAATACGATGAGATGAGCTCTGCCGTGGCAGAGATTGGACAAAGTTATGCTCAGTTAATATTCGTACCGATTTATGTGGCTATATGCTTTCATTTAAGTAGACTGACTCGTAATGTACCGGTAAACAATATATATATATACTATTCATGGACCACACGCCGTAGTTTACAGCAGGTATAAATGATCTTTGAAGTATTGTTTGTCGGAGTGAGCAGCGTCAGATTGACCCAAATCTGAGAGCAAACGTGTCGAGATTCCGCGACTTGTTCACCAGCAGCCACGGCGGATGCCTCCTCAACACCAAGCAATCAAACCCCACGCACTCAAGGTCCCTGGACTCATCAAACTTAGCGGAAAACGTGTCGTTCTAGCATCCGCAAGTCCTCGCAGAAAGGAAATATTAGCAACTTTCGTGCGTTCCGTGTTTACATATACCCGATTCTATCGACACGTTCCCTCCCTGCTGACTCATTTTACTATGAACTGCGCTTTACTCGACCGATTCAATGTGTGCTGAACGGTGCATTTATCGTGGGTTGGCGGAATATGAAACGCTTTAGGGTTTTGAACCGGAAATCATACCATCGACCTTCGAGGAGACGCTGCCGCACGATGAATTTGAGGACGTGCACGAATACCCCGTTGCAACGGCCTCACACAAAGCCGTAGAGGTCTACGAAAGGTTGATTGTGCGTGACACTTTTCAACTTCATCTAAGTACATGCTAACGTTCTTGAAATGCTCTAGCAAGAAAACGAAGATGACCCTCCAGATCTCGTCATTGGAGGTACGTCTGTATCCTAGATGTCAAACAGCCATTTAGAGAGCTGATCGTAATGCGCCCACTCCTAGCTGACACCGTCGTCTTGACCCATATCCTCAACGCACATTCTGGTGTACATGAGTCCCTATTACCCCAACAGCGACCCGACATCCTTGAGAAGCCAATCTCGAAGGCTGATAACCTTAGGATGTTACTCGAACTGAACGGGGCGGCATGTGAGGTCGTGACGGGCGTTTCGTTAGGTATAGGAATCTGTTTAACATCCTGACTGGCTCATTTAGCATTTTACTTTCTCTTTTATTCTTCAGTGTACCCAATTTTAACTGCTCCAGGCTATGCAATCAAGTACGCTAAGTTTCTCTATTCTTCCGGACAGGAATATCTCTAATAAATGTGTCCCGCTAGATCAATAGACGAACGCACAATCGTCCACTTCGCCCAGAACAAGGCCGAAGTCCTTCAAGCGTATGTAGACAGCGGCGAAGGGCTCGACCGTGCAGGCGGGTTTGCCGCGCAAGGTCTTGGTGGCATGCTCGTGAGCAAGGTTGAGGGAGACTATCACAATGTTGTGGGGTTCCCGGCTGCGTCGTTCTTTAAGCTTTTGGATTTGCTTGTGGAGGAGGAAGATGACTTCTTGGACATATAAAGTGTATATTTTGTTATAGGTTTGTCGGATAGTCGATTTGTAAACTTAGATTATGAAGTGACCCCAATGCGCTTTACCTGTAAGGAGGGAAGGCCAACGTTACAAGACGCACGCATAGCTCCATAAACATGTTGTAAACCGTAAATAACACAAATTGCCCGATGAAGAGCACGATCACAATGATTAATCAACTCTAAGAACCTTCAGTCTTTCTTCTTCTCTGAACTCCATTCTCTTCTCGGCGGCGGAGGCGCTGCGGGCGACGCAGGTCCGAATACGCTCGGTGTCGCAGGTCCAAGCGGAGAATAAGGTGACGTGGCCCCAGCAGCGTACGGATTCGGAGTAGGCAACGCTCCCGTTCCAAGGTTGGGCGAGGATCCAGTCATGCCACTCAACACCGGCTGTTGCTGGGACGCAAACGACTGGGATCCGGACCCTCCTAGCCCGAGACCATATCCGTTCCCTGTCGTAGGCCCGTTTCCATACGGAGTGGCAGAAGCAGGAGCAGGTGAATACACGGAAGGCGTTGTCGGGGCGTAAGGCGACGGAGCGCCAAACGACCCACCAACAGGCGTACCCGCGTAGCTGCTATACGGCGACCCATTTTCGGACATCCAGCTACTACCTTGCCTCGTTGCGGATATACGGGAGCGTAGTTCGCCGCCACCCCATTTGCGTTTGGCTTGGGCACCGGAGGATTCGGCGGCGACGAGGCCGGGGGTTTTGTCTGCACCTGAGACGACGTCGTAGGCCTTTGAAGATATGCGGAAGGCCCAGCCAGCGCAGCACCACACACCACCAACGACGCCCACAATACTAGAAAATAAGAGAAATGTGCGATGTAAAGAAAGTGAGTAGGGGAGAACGCAGATGATGGCACTCACCGAATCAGGAATTGAACGAACGACGTTGTCTTTTGGTGGACCGTCATCCTGAGCGGTTCGATGTCAAACTTGAAGAAGATGCCAGGTGTTCCGGAGTCATGATCGAGGACGCGTGTGTAGTGAGTAACGCTGTATTGGTTCGTATGTAAAGGTTTCGTGCTTGGGGCGATGTATGTCGTAGGCACGACGGACAAGAAATACTGGTATGCAACGAATGCTGTTTTATCATCAGAATGTAGCCCGTTCTTCCAAGAAAAGTTCACGTACGCTCTTTAGCGATCTCGTATGTGTTTTGCAGCGGTTGAGTCATGTCGGGGAAGTAAGGGCCAAACGAGAGGTCAGTGACAACATGCGATAAGTTCATTTCTAGTCTCGACGTGTTAGCTGCGAGGTGTCAAAAAAAGTCACCAGTAGACGAACTTGAGTGGTCGACATGCTCCCTACTTCGATAACCATGTCCGGCGGTAGTGATGTGCAGGTTCGCTATCAACCGACAGCTTTAGCGCTCTTTCTTTCTTTAAAGAACGCATACGCACCCGTAACCTTCTTCGTAACGATTGACCCATAGACTCGACACGCAGAACCATCCGGCTTATAGTTGTACGTGGGGCGGAAGCTACTCTTCCGCCTGAAAATTACGTCGAAGAAACCTCTTGACTTCCGTGATTGCGCCACCGCTTGACGAGCATCGAGTTGCTGAGTGTGGGCCCTGAGAAAGACGCCGCTGGTTTAGTAACATGCATGTATCTAAAAAATGGATGACGACGTACTGCAGAACTTCAGCTTGCGCTACGTCAAAGAGAGTCTATAGTTGAAGTGGGTCAGAAGGTACTACTTTGAGCGAGGGACTCTTGGTCAACATACACCATCTCGCTTGAAACCATCGCTCAAGAATAACCTATCACCCATAGCGTCCCGAAGGTCCACGCTCAGGACTAATGGCACATGAGCAGGTTATCGTACGACTTTAAATTTCAAGCACGCTCACATCGACAAGGCATGCCTACGACCAAGTCCACATTAATATCCATATAACTCTGCTCGTTCTTGTCGATTCCATATCCATACGTCGGCCATCCAAAAAAGTATTCTCCAATATCATTCAGAACCAACAAAAACGAGATAGCTGCGACGAGGATCGTGAGGAAGCCGCGCTCGCCTGAGCGAGCCTTGTAGGTTGTTGGGAGCTTGGGAAAGGCGTCGAATTGTTTCATGCTGGGCGGGGCGATGTTATCGAGCCGGTCGAGGATGGACTCCTCGGTGGGTGATGCTGCCATCTCTCGACAGCACCAGCGTTTATATTAAGAAATAAAAGAGTGAGGTAGGAGAGAGACGTGGAAGGAAAAGGCCGGCGTGGTCGTCGTTGCCAGCGGTAGAGCTTGCCCTTGAGTCGAATGCGGGCATCACGCGCGTAGCTTTACTCCGGCTTTCCTGGACATCTCATACGTGGCATTCTCCGGCATTTCTTCGCTCACCAAAAGTTTCAACTCGGTATTTGGCCATTTCAAGCGTTGAACTGTGCACCAGGTAGATCTTGCAAGAAACACTCAAATCTATTGAGTAAATCATACAGAGTACTTGATCTTGGTTAAAGTGGTCGTGGGAACATATCACATGATACGGTTTTGCCTATCTTAGTCTATCCCGCGTCGATCACTCACATATTAATATTTGCGACGCGCTCGGCTTAGCCACGTTAGTATCGTTCTTTCTCTTCGACCACCTTCTTCCAACCAGCCTGTTCATGTCCAACAGCCCCTTACCCGTTCCAACCACAGCTTCAACACATACTTCAGCCTCTCGGATACTCCGCCATACTTCACGCTCAACTCACATTCCTCAAATACATTCTACCACAACTTCTCGAGAGTCAAGCCGTGCTGCCGACCACGAGTCTCTTACCGAGCCCGATGATAGTAGTCAATCCTCAAGTATTTCTTCTTTAATACGCGAGATTGAAGAAACTACATCGTCAAGTTGTTCTGGAACGAAGCGACCTTCACGGAGGAGGAGAAATAGCAGCAATGAGCGCCTTTCAGATACCTCGTCCGCTCTGGACGTCCAGTTCGTAGACAAGTCTGAATCAAGGCTGTCGCTCCAAAGTCCACCGCGCAATAAAGTCAAACGGGAAGGCACGGAATTTAAAGAAGAATCAGACGTGGAAGTACTTGAACTACCCAAGGATGTCGTCGAAAGGAAATTTACTCCTCCACCCAAGCAATCTAACGCTACGGACACCCCTCCAGTCCCTTCCGAGCCAATATCCGACTTCATGTGTCCCATCTGCTTCTCTACTCTAACGAATGCAACTTCGACACTGTGCGGACATGTGTGCTGCGGCGAGTGTTTGTTCGCCGCCGTGAACGCAGCCCTGCAGCGAGGGACTAATGGGCGTGAACCTAATGTTGCGAGGTGGGCATTTCTATTATCTAAAATGATTGGTTCTAGTGTTTGTCTGAACAGACTTGAATAGATGTCCCGTATGCCGAATACCCCTAAAAGGTTGGGATGGACGAGGCGGTGGGGTGGTTGGCCTTGTGATGCGTACAATCTAGACATGGAAACAGGCGCTGCATTCAACTTTCATCCAAAATACCGGAATGTTGGATCCAAAAATCATCTCGGATCAAGTCCTCGTGAATGACTCGGATGATTTTCTTGGTTTTCTTTCGTCGTAGCTCCGGGACCTGGAATTTAATGTCCTTCGACGGAGTGGTGGTGGTGAGCTCTTCCGATATCTGATTATCTACACTGTTCGTTAAAGTGATGATTTCTACTTCGGATGTCTAGACGAAATTAAATCAAGGTTCTTCCAAGGCAGATTGCATCTTACCTCACGTATCAAAACGCTTCCTTTGCGAAAACGAGCATCAATGTTGTTGTAATTTATACCAAATCGAGAGTAGAGTATTTCATGTTTCTCGTTGGAGACCGTACCCTAATTACAGCTAGATCAGATATTTGTCGGATTTGTTGCATTATTTTACTTACTCGTAGCGTTGCATGAGCTTCAGTGGTCGTTTGCCCTCCCTGTTGAATCAACGCCCAGAAGGCGGTATTGTACAAGTTGTTTATATGCGCTATGATGGAACGTCAGTTCGACGGGTAATTGGCTCGGAGTGACGCAACGCACTGTCCGCTTGCCGCCAGGCGAAGTAGTCCCGAACCTCGCCTTCTGTGGGATAAAGAACTATACGGCCGTCAAACGTTGGAGGATACTTTAAGGGTGTGTCGGGGAAGAAGGAGGGCCAACGGAAGATATATGCCGCGGTGAAGTGAGATACTAGAGTAGTTAGGATTTTGGACTCTCGTCGGTTGTACAGAGGGGTCGAGCGTCTCAGTAGGAAGCTACGATTACTTTGAATATGATAATGCACTGATACACACTAGCACAACTTACCTGAACTCATCCGACTCGCCGAAACCAAGAACAATGTCCTTGTACTCGTTCATGACCGATTTCGCTGCTTCGTCCATCAATTTCAGACCACGCTCATCATTTGGCTTCGAAAACCCGTGTAAATCGGTGAGCCTTAGCGAGCCGAGATCTCTCGTCAGTCCTGGATACTTTGACTTTGGGGAGAGAAAGTGCGGTGGGGGTAGATTCACCGATGAAATGCGTGGCCGTCGATACGACATACGATGAATGTGTTTGGGAGGAGTGGATCTGGACGTTCGAATTCTCTGACATAGGCATACTTTGTTCCGGCCATATTGCTCGTCAATACTAATGCTCGTCGTCGTCGAATGTCTAGAGAGGAGTGAGTCGAAGAGGGTGGCCTGAATGTCCCTAAAGCACGTGCTGTGACTCACCCCCTTCCTCCTTTCACGACCTTCCTCGCATCTCTTCTTTCCTTTCGACGCCCATCATCTCCATCCCTATCCTCGACACTATCCGTTGTTCACCATCCCCCTCACAACTCTACATCCTACACTTCATATCTCACTTTACACCTGCAAGTTGTCATCGTGATGAGTACCACGACCTCGACTTATCGCCGCCGCTTTGGCCGTGCGCCTTCCCCTCCGACCTGGCTTTGGTACGAGCAGATTCCTTACGACGAAGACTCCAGCTGCTCCGACGACGACATCTCAGATTGCTCTGACGACTATCGTGATCGTTCTTGTTCCGAGGACGACGAAGAGTACCATCATAGTCATTCCCATGGCCATGAAACCCTCTCCGTGGCGGCGCCTCCCGCCCCCGCCAGTGAATCCGGCTCCAATACAGACTCGGCCGAGTCTCGTCCTGGCTTGAGTGCAAGGAATGCCCAGTCGAGCGTTGTCGGAGGCGTATTTGATGAGAAGTCGGGCGAAGATCATGGTGCTGGTGGCGATAGTGATGCGTGCATCAAGAAGGACCTCAAAGGGAAGCAGCGAGCTGTTGAGCCTCCTGAAGCCGCCGAGGAGAGTCCGAGGCGCCGTGAGCGGGAGCGCAGGCGAAAGAGGGAGCCTGCCATTACGCTTAGGCCTATTCTGACCATTCAGAAGAGTCAAGGCTTTGTCTGGAATCAGGTGCATCGATAACATTCCCTCAGATTTCTCTATCGCGTTTGTGCTAACTTCTGTTTGACATAACGAAGGATCTGTTCGTCCCGCCTTATATCAAAGACCGCTGTAAGTTGTTTCTCTTGCATTGGCCCACATTCGAAGAAGCTCGCTGACTTCAGCTTTCCAATTGCGTTTTCCTTTTTGGGGCATCTCCATGGTACCGGTACCGATGACGTCGCGACCTCTCAGATGTAGCATCGACCTCCCCTCCGGACGGTAGCAGCGGATGCTGCCCGACGCCCGCATCTCTTTACAACGGAATGGGTGGACATGAGGTCGATGTTGTCGAGATAAATGTGAAGGAAGGCGAATACGCTCACATCATCCCCTAATTGAGTTCACTTCAAGCTTACACGTTCAAGAGCACGACTTTACCCTTTTACTCAAATACGGCGCATTTAGAAGGACTCCTTTATTGCATTTCCCTGTTTTACCAAGCTCTGTCGATTGCATTGCCCCCTTCTCTTATTCCATTTGTTCTCAGAGTACCCCTCCGCCTTTTTTGCGATGACTTTATGGTTTTCTAATTTTGTGCTTCTTTCTCCTGTTACATTTTTTCTCACTTTCTCCATAACTCGACTGGCTTTCTCTTTCCGTCTGTTTTTTTTTTTCATTTTATAGTCATAAACAATCAATAAAGTCTGTTTGCCATTTCTGATCTTGTGAAACTGCATGCCAGTTTCTGCGAATGCTCCGTTCCGAGTCCTTGAGGAAGCGGCACGTGAAGCGGATCCGGCGGTAAGCGTTCAGAGAGTTGTGGCGGGAATGTCGTTAGTGTCCAGCCTGCACTTAACCCACCACCATGGGTGCGCGCGAACGCTTAGCGGCCATCTTTGGCTTCACAGCGCTGCCAGTAACGGTACTATCATTAGCAGTTTACGCTGCTCTGTTTATTTCTATAGCTATCCTCGACGAGTTGCCTGCCGTTCCAGGCAAAAATGACCAACTCGGACTGGACATCGATAGGGCGTATGCGGACCTTCACAAGGTATTTCTAGAGCTTTCCCTCAATCTCCTATGAGGAAATTCTGACGGCGCTCATAGATAGCTGGCCTCCCGCACCCTTACAACTCCCACCAAAACGACATCGTACGGGACTATATCCTCTCTCGCGTCCAGTCCATTGCCTCCAATTCCTCCTTCACGCACGTACACGACGACCTCACTACCAACGTCACATTCGGTATAACGTCAGGGACCTTCGGCCAAGGAAAAGGAGATATACAGGCGTATTTTGAAGGTTCGAATGTTCTTGTCAAAGTGGATGGCACGGAGCCTGAGCGCGACGCGGTATTGTTCTCGGCGCACTTTGACTCGGTGTCGACGGCTCCGGGGGCGACAGATGATGGGATGGGCGTGGCAACGCTCCTTGCGCTCGTTGAGTACTTCTCGGAGAGGCAGCCACAGAGGACGGTTGTGTTCAATATTAACAACGGGGAGGAGGACGGGCTGTATGGTGCACATGCGTGAGCATCCAGCGCTTTTTTCATATTTGCATGACAAATACTGAAATGAAAATCACCAGTTTTATCGAACACCCGTGGTTCAATCAGACGTCTGATTTTATCAATCTCGAAGGTGCTGGTGCTGGAGGGTATGTTTATCTTTTCTAACCTTACGTGTAACACCATCTCTTACATCTTTCGCAGCCGACCCCTCCTTCTTCGATCCACCTCCACCCGTGTTACGCAAGCCTGGTCTAAAGTACCGCATCCACACGCCCTCGTTGTCAGTGCAGATGCCTTCAACCATGGCTTAGTCAAGAGCGGCACCGATTATACCGTCTACACTGCAGCAGGTCGTGATGGTTTGGATTTTGCGTTCTACCGGCAGAGAAGCAAGTACCATACCAAAGAGGATGCAATCCCTTCGTTAGGTGGGAAGGCAGCATTATGGAGTATGATGGAAAGCTCGTTGAAAGCGGGTCTGGATCTCGTAAATAGTGATGGTTCCGGGTCGGGAAGCACACCGGTTTACTTCGACTGTGAGTATTCGAGAAAGGACCAACGCATAAATGCTTAAGCTTCTTGCAGTGTTTGGAGAGGCTCTCGCGGTGGCACCCTTGAAGACATTCTATATTATCAATATCCTTTTGCTAGTGCTCGGTCCCTTCGCAGTAGCTCCCCTTCTTTTCTTTGCATCATTGCACAACAAACTGTACTGGGCGCCGCGGGGGTGGGGTCGTGTCCCAGCTGCAATTATAGTCGGAGGAGGGCTGACCATAGGCCTCGGAATGATTTATGCAAGAGTTAATCCTTTCGTAAGTTTATTCTCACCCAATCTCTTATGCAAAAAATTGTCGATTAATTTTTCGATGCTTCCCAACAAATAGATCGTGTATTCCTCGCCAGCAGCGGTGTTTGTTTCGACGCTCGCAGTGAACTTGCTTGCTATCTTCGCCGTCTTCGAGCTATTCACATACTTCTTGCCCATTCCACAGTCGCGTTCTATGGCCCTCCTCGAGAACTACATCTTTTGGTGGGTTCTTCTGGTGGTCGACACGGCCCTTATTGGGAAGAGCGATCTCGCTGGGCTGTATTTCTTGACATTCTGCCATTCGGGAGCGCTCGTTGCACTTCTCCTTGACTTGGTGGGACACTTTACACTGCCGAGTGCTAGAGGGAAGGGTAACAGGAACGCAACAAATGCTGTAGATGACGGAGAGGATGACGATAGGCCCGGACTCGAAGAATCCAACGAACGGACGCCTTTGCTCGCCAATGATGGACACGCGATTCGCAAGAGTGAAATCAGCGAGGACTACGGTCTCGGGCTTTGGATTTTTGAATTCCTGTTTTCCGTCCCCATTCCCGTTATTCTGCTTACGCAAATGACTGTCATGCTCCTCAACGCTCTCAATCAGACGCTTGCAGACGGGAGCCCAGCGTCCACCGTGTACCTCTCGGTTTCGATCCTTTCGACTTTAATCTTTGTCCCTTTTCTTCCGTTCGTCCACAAGCTCCATCGTGCAGTACCATACATCGCCGTCGTCGTCGCTATCATCACCATCCTCTACAATGCCCTCGCATTCCCTTTCTCTGTCAACTCTCCCCTCAAAGTCTTCTTCCAGCAAACAATGGACCTGGACGCGGGCAATAACTCCATCCAATTCACCGGCGTCGACCCATGGCTATCGAACAGCATCGTCCCCGAGATCCCCTCGTCTTGGGGAACAGACCACAGATGCTCCCACCGCGACTCCCTCCGAGCCGGTCTTCCATCATGTCTCTGGTCTGGCCTCACCCCACACATCACAGCAGACGACCCCTCGACCTGGCTCTCCGTCAACGCAACCCAAACAGCGCCGGGCATGGGCCTCATTTCCATCTCCGGCACCCAAACGCGCGCATGCAGACTCTACTTCGACGCACCCGTCAGTGCTGCAAGCGTGCGCAACGCGACAGGGGAGATACAAAAGGAGTTCCCTGTGGATGTGGATGGTGATGGGATTACGGAGGTGAGGCTTTGGAGCCGGAGTTGGGGGAAGGTGTTTGAAGTGAGCGTCGCGTGGGACGTGCAGAGCGGTAATGAGAAAGGGTTGAGGGGGAAGGCGGCGTGTGAGTGGGCGGAGGAAGGAGTGATTCCGGCGATGGAGGAGGTGGTGAGTTTCTTGCCAAAGTGGGCGAGGGTGACGAAGAGGACGGACGGGTTGTTGGAGGGGTATAAGACGTTTGTGATGAACTGAGTGGGGCTTTGGCGAATCGAGAATACGCGTATGAGGAGTGAAGTCACTGCGGACTGTGGAATGGGACTGATAAAACGATGAACGAAATGTCTACTATTTGACCTGTTTGAACTCGGAACATTCATATAACGCTTTTGCACTTATACTCATAGTTTCTGCGATGCATGCTGTAAGAATTCATTGCCTAAGTTAATTTCATTTGTATAATATTTGAACGTCTCGATGCATTACTTTTATGGAATATATTTTCGATGATTGATCACTCTGGTCTCTTAGCCAGTGAGGATGAGTATCCTAGGTCCGAGTCTACTGTATTGGTTTATTCTGCATTAACTTACCTCATCTCCTTTGTATGCCCTAGATTTCATTCAACAGTCCTACTTTTGCTCTTCTTTTTACTTTCGATCACGATAAACGACCGGTTTCGAGCCTCAGTCGGGAAAAAAGATTGATTGAGGATAGCTTGGTTCAGGAAAACATCAAGAAAGATTCTTTAAGAAAAGATACAAAAGTAAACCGTGGTAATATGATGAGAAAAGGGAGTGAGTTATGGTATATTTCCAATAGTACCGAATATGAAGGGAAATGGGACACAGTAGAAGCTTTCCAAAGCAGCAAGTAAAGCAAAAAAAAAGAAGCTTTCGAGGAGAGGAACCACATATTCCATATTCCGGAAAAAAAAACAATCCATTTGATTCAAACCCAAGCTTGTGGAAATCGGTAATTGAATAAGCAAGTGTTGAAAAGAACAGTATTGTATTAGCTTGGATGGATGTCGAGCAGGGCAGCGTGGAAATCCATGACCGAATATCAAGCTGCACAACATTGTTCGAGGGTACAGTGGAGGTACAATGCGCGAGGATCGGCATTGACTGAGTCGTAAACGGCGCCTAACCGTCTGTTGAGCCGCCCTGCCTCACTTTGGATTTTCTCAGCATACGGATTTTGTACGCCTTTCGTCAACTGACATAAAGCTAAGAGTCAGCAGCGACAATGATCATAGGGAGTAAAGTGGTCGCACCTGTTCGCCTGCAGCAATCTGACCGAGGATGAGTTGAGAGTCCTCTAATTTCTCGGTAAGCGCCATAGTCTCCAACCATTTCAATCTCTGCTCTGTACATAGCAAGTCGGCGAGCAGCGTTGGGAACTGTTCTACGTCGATGTCATAGTCTTTGACTAAGTCGTGTTGATGGGTATCCGCGCTGATATGATCGAACCAGAAACGCGAACCGTAGGAAAGCTCAGGTGCGATTGTAACACTGGACGCATCCGTGTGCGTGGTCGAGCTATCCTCTTTGGTTTCTTCCACCACGGAGTTTACGGCGGCCCCGTTTTGGTGGGGAGGATCAGAGTCAACGGACTGAATATCCTGGGTGTGGTTTGCTATGACTTCAAGACAACCTGCTGCAACGATGGTATTGATTCCTTGTACAAAGAAGCTCTGGCTTCGGACTGGATCGGAGACGAACCCCCGGAAAGCCTGGTGTACAAGCCGTACTGTCCACTCCACCGCATCTACGAAGAAGACAGGGGACAGGTCTCCAAGGACGCGTTTGAATTCTTCGAGCCCCATGGCAGTTCTCGGAGTTGGGGGTAGGAACGTGTAAAGGACGTTTGCTGTCACTTTCCTGAGAGGGTCATCCGCGCGGGCTGAAATTACGACTGCGAGCGCAACAATCAGCTGAATAATCTTCTTGTCCAATGGCCTGTTACCCGAAGCGGTTTCGAGCACACCGGTGTACCTCTTGTCAAGTTCGATTTCACATTCTCTGGCTCTCCCGTGTTCGATGACGCCTTTGATAATAGCTTTCTTCTCCTTCTCAAACTTCATCCCCACAACGGCGTCGACGAGTATGCCGATCCAAACGAATAGCCCCTCTGAAGCGTCCATGATTCTCGCGAAGTTCGCTGCTTCCAGCAGTGAGCTTTTCAGCGAGGAAAGACGGGGTTCGGTTAAAAGTTTTTGTCGGAGAAAAAAATCGATGTCCTCCGCAGCGTGAGAAAACAGATCGTATTCTTCTGTTAACACCTGCCGCGATAAACCGTTGCGGATTGCATGAAGGTCGTGGCTCGTGACGACAAGGAGGAGCCAGGGTGCGAGCTTGACTAACCTCGTAAGAAGGCCTGCAAGCGCCTCGCTTTCTTTGATCTCATTCAGACCGTCAATGACGAAAACGACGCTGCGGTTCTTGGAGGAAGAAGCACCTTTGCTAGCCTCGTGAAGAGGGGTTTCAAGGAGGCGGGCAGATAATGCGGACAGACTGCCGTTGACGAAGACGTCGAACTGTCTGAGCTCGGCGAGCAGAGCTTCCCTGAAAGCTGAATGTTTTTGAGCGAGGTAGAAGGCGATGGTTTGAATGAGGCGAATCGGGTTGCTTCGGTCTGGGTCATCTCGTTTGCAAAAGAACGAACCTGCAAGCTGTCCTTTCGTGGCGAGGTCTTTGCACAGTGATGCAGCTACGTAGCTCTTCCCGCATCCGGAAACACCGTACATCCAAAAAAGCTGAGATTCTAAAGTATTGTCTTCAACCCAACCACGAATCTTTGAGATCACGGGTTTTCTAGTTCCATCGAAGCATAGAGGTTTTCCGTGATGAATGCTATCGGAAGGTGGGAGGAGACGGGATAGAAGCTCGTTAGCATCCCTCGCCTGGCTTCTCATGTTCAGCTCGTGAAGGTTACGGTGTGTCTCTTGAAGATATATGCGATTTATATTCTTTCGCTCTTCTTCAAGTTTTGTCTGTAGCTCTTTCGCCCTGTCCTTTCCCGAGGATAAAAAGCCAGATATGACGATTTCTGGGGAAGAAAATTAGCCATGAAGTGGAAGGACGATAACGTAGGTCAACAACACACTGGGTTTTGAGCGAGAATAGCTTTGGACGATCTCCAAGGAAGCATCAATGACAAGTTCCGTTAATGTATCGAATACACGTTGGCTGAACGTGGTATTGAATATCTTTCTGCCCTCGATCACGCTTTCAAGCTCGTCGAGAAGACCCCCGGTAACATTTTTAAGAGTCTTATGTGTCTCCGGAATATCTTGTAGATTCTTAAGAGAGATTAACAGTAGGATTAAGCGAGAATGGAAGCACACATACACGTAGAATAGCACGCCCAACTTCGACGACACAAGCAACCACGTCGTTCAGCTTAAAAGAGAGAAACGGCATTGGTTAATAATAATAAAAGTATCCTTTGAGATAGCGTTACCTCAGATGCGGCTTTTCCAGCTCCTATCAACAGCTTCAAATACCCGTTCCCATTCGATATTTTTTCCATGAGATTATCTTGTGAGCCCAATGCGTTCATAGCCTGGTCGAGGCGGAACCTTGCTACGTGGGAAGCCTGTCGAAATCTGTCAACTACTAATGCAATCCATGATTCTGAGTACTCGTACTGTTCGCCTATCTCCAAGCTTCAGCAGCACGCGAAGGCCGTACTCTGAAAGGTACATTGCTATTAGCCATGCATCAATGCCGGAACTCCAAAAAGTGTACTTGCTTGGTGGTAACGGAAGCTCAAACATTCCAACATGTTCCCGAGGTATTTTAAGTAGAGATGTAGGTGCAGATCTGTCATTCTGAAGTTTGTCTGAACGGAACACTCGAATGTTGGTCTCGGGACAATTGAGTCTGACGAAGCTATGGAAATGTTATGGTCAGTTATGAGCGAGCCGCACCAGCGTCTATTTTCATAGCCATACGTTTTACAATCAACCTCCACATGCCTGCCTGCACTCGTCGAAAGTGCATTGAAGGTCTCCTGCGCCCTCGAAGGATGTTCGATGATGATTCTCAATTTCGAACCCTTAAATTTCTCAACGATGATCTGCTCGATCCAAACGAAGCTGAGGATAAGTTAAGTCAATAAAGACGCTGTCTTCTGTGCTAAATCGAAGGATAATCCCACTTTTCCTTTTCACGCGAATCATGTCGCAAATCCATTATCGAGGACTGTTAGAAGAATGTGGAAGAAGTGAAAGGAGGAGCTGCTGGGGTGCAGGTGTTGTTATTCGGAGGGTGCGCGTCTAACTTTCCTTCTGAGAAAACAATGCGGTGCCAATGCGGTGAACGTGCAGTTCGTTGTTCGTCGTCGGTGAAAAGACGTCGCCGCCATCGTGTCCAAGTGTGATATATGAATCCCTGCTGTGATCTGGCGCTTGCATTGGGCCAATCGAAGAAGACTCTCGGACCGTTGACGTGCGCCCAACAACGACACGCCCATCGACTGTCCGCAAAAGGAAAAGTGGAACAGACGCGAATTCAACGGGTTCCTAACTTGGCCACTAACCACTACCATCATCATCACGGTTGCGGGACAAATAGGGGCTTATCCTGTTGGCTTTGGCTTTGTTGCTGTTGCATTTCAATCCGGCTCCCATGAGTCCAGGTGGCTCCGCATTCTCTCCCTCTTACACCCATGTCTGTTGCTCCCGAAAGCTCGAGCCACAATGCCCACGAACACCAGCAAGCTCGGTGAGGCCCAGATTTCCCCCCCTTTCATGCCCCATATACTCACTGAGTCATTCTTAGGTTCGTCGAGATCAGACAAATAGTACTCGTTAATTACAAGAGGAGGTCGAGTTCACGCTTTAGGGTCACCATTGAACATCAATCAGGCGTGAATATTCGCTCGGAAAGCGCAGTAGCGATAGGCTTCGAAGAAAAAATTCGTCTTGACTTGAGAACGTGAGCTACTCTTATTTAAAACGATGCTAGACATGTCTGATTTTGTGGAAGATTCGTGGACGCGAGACTGATTTCGCCATCAACAATAACAATTGAAAGGATCGGCACGCTGCGAAACTACACCATCTACCGCTCATCTTTAGAGCTACCAGAGGAGAGTGGTGGAACGTTTGACTTGCCTCTTCCAAAGGGTGCGTATATGACTTGATGTTGGATGTCAATGGCTGAAAACATTTCCAGATTGTGGGATACACACACGTCTTATACTCGGTCGTAGATGCTCTGTTCGTTCAATATATCTTTTGTCTACGTGTAATCTCGCGCTTACGATATTCTAGGCGGAGACGATGGTGGTTTCTCGCCTTGAACAGGACATGGAAGCACTAATTTCGACGGAAAGGCTGAATGATAAGCTCACAATCGGTATTGACAGTCTAAAGACTTTCACGCAACTAGACTGCTTCGCCATAAATGTACTTTTTCGGAATTTTTAATTCAAGGGTACATGGTTATACTTAATCATTTTATTGTTCAGTTAGGTACCGTAGCGCAAGCCATTTCATCTGTTGTCCATGCAGCTTTGAAGGTATTGATCTCTAACAATTATCGATTGCACAGCTTTAACACCTCGTTTCTCAGGAGATCAACGACGTTCCTCATATCTTCATGAGGATACGGAATGCCACAATATCACTCGTAAATGAACTAAGTGGCGTTTACGAAATACGGAATAAAGTCAGGAGCGAAGGAGGTGTGGGGATACTTGTAGAGACAGGAAGTTTGGTTATCGAAGCATTTCAAATGCTTTCTAAAACTTCGTTCTCTACTGGAAAGGGCGCGTTTCTCAATATGTGATCCTTGCCAGTCACTTATTTCCTTTCTATTAACAACAGCTATAAAGGTTTCAGATGGAAGATACGAACAACTGGCCGAACTGGAGCGTGGCCTGCTCCGCCACAAAATGGGCATGACTGGCGTACTTTTAAAGGAGGTGCAAGACATGTCCGCACTGAAGGTCGACGTATCAGAACTCACAGGCGTTAGACGTAAGATGAGTGAAGAGATGAAAATCTTCGCCCAACAAAGGTTCGAGAAGTTGGCTCCTCCAGCAGCTAGCTCATATGAGGATAAACCGACCTGCCTCAAGGGTACGCGAAAGCCTGTTCTGGACAGACTTCGTACCTGGGTGCATGATACATCTTCATCATCAAGGTCGTTCTGGTTGCATGGGGTCGTCGGATGCGGGAAGAGTACTGTTGCAGCTTCAGTCTGTCGACTTCTCCATGACGAGGAGCTTCTCGCAGGATTTTTTTTCTGTGACAGGGATCGAGACGGGTGTAACGATCCCGTACGTGTTGTCTGGTCTCTCGCCACCCATCTCGCTCAGGCCAATGGATTCTACAAGATGGCACTTTACGAGGCTCTCATTGAGCCGGATATCTTCGTTAGCTTAGACGTGTCGACACAATCAAGCCGGCTCCTGGAACGACCCCTGAAGGAAATGATCCGAAGCTATTCGGGCTCCACTCGCAGTGTCGTTTTTGTGATCGATGCTTTGGAAGAATGTAACGAAAGAAACACGGTTTGTAACTTTCTATCGACGGCCGTTCGTCTCGCACCATGGCTTCAAGTAGTAGTCGCGAGCCATGACATACCAGATATTCGTATTGGTCTACGCAACATCGATGGGCTTGTAGAGTATGACTTGTTCAAAGATGACACAGAACAAGATGTTCGGATATTCCTACAGCATCGACTCGTTGATACAGGACAGTACCCAGGCATTTCCGCTCTCGCAAAAGGCCGATTAATAGACGAGTTCACCGACAAATCTCAAGGTCTTTTCATTTGGGTAAAGGCGATAGTCGACTTTGTCGATAAAGATGAGACCAAGGACCATGATGCTTTGCAAGTCCTTGAACCTGAAAGCTCACGACAGTTCGAATACCCGCTCGACGACAAATTTCGCGTTATCCTCGAGAATGCTTCTGGATTGTCGGAAACTGGACGGGAAATTGTTCGTTCTATCGTCGGGTTTATCGCCGCAACTTCTTCCACAGCTCCTCTTACCGGTTCTGAACTACATGCATTCTTCCCACCCTCCATGGATATCACTGAAGGCGACGTTGAAGTGGCTATAGGTGACCTGCGACCTTTGTTGACGCTCAACGAGGACCGGGTCAGCTTCTGTCATGATGCTATCGGAGCTTTTATTTCTGACCCATCACGCTGTGGGAAGTTTCACATGGGTGCATCGAGCATCCATGCCGAAATGGCGGCTGGGTGCTTGGAAATCATGGAAAGCGGAGCTCGGAGAGGAAGTGATCGAAAGGACAAAACCCCTGGGCTGACATTCAACATCTGCAAATTGGAGACATCTCACTTCTCGAATGCCGAAGTGAAAGACCTAGATCGACGCATTTCGGACAACATACCCAATATTCTGCGCTACAGCTGCTTGCATTGGATCGATCATTTATTGGGAATGTCAGCCGATCCGGAGCTTGTAAAACCGGTTCATTTTCTTGAGGCGCTGAACAATTTCCTTCGTTCCAGTCGGTCTTTATATTGGCTAGAAACATTGTCCCTCCTGGGTCAATTGAAAGTTGCGCGAGAGACTCTTGTGAAGTTTGAATCGAGCGAAATGGTACCGTCTTTTTTTCCCGTCCCTTATGTTGGCTCGCTAATTATGTTGTTCAACAGCGCTTTTACTGGAACAGTAGTACCACAGAAACAGCGTACGAGCTGCGCCAGTTTTTGGATCATTTTTGGACTATCATCTCAAACAGCGCTCCGCACTTATACGCTTCGGCGTTACCATGGCTCTCAGACACATCAAAGCTATGGGATGGGTGGCGTATTGAATTTAAGAGAGCTCAAATACTATCCCGGTATATAAAGCAGGAGCCTCCCATTCAACGTGAGGCATTCGTGAATGCAGGGGCTATCGCTATTTCGCCCGATGGCGCATACCTCGCAACTGGATCTAAAGGCGGCGCTGTCCAATTGTGGGACATACAATCTGGAGCTGCCGTCGGTAACGCTATGCAAGTCCACAAGGGCGAAGTCGATGCCCTCGTATTCTCGCTGAATGGAAGGTACCTTGCTTCCGGAACGAGATGGGATAGTCGAATTCATTTATGGGACATAAGCTCCAGGGCTCCAATTGGCGAACCACTTCGCGGGCATTCAGAAGGCGTGCTTTGCCTTGCTTCGTCACCCAGGGGCGCGTTGCTTCTGTCTGGATCCAAGGATAAATCGATACGAATGTGGAATACACTGTCTGGTGCTTGTATTCGGGTTGTTTCTAACCATAAGGGCTGGGTCTACTCGATCGCGTTGTCCCCTGACGCCAACTCCATCGCGACTGGCAGTGATCTCGGAGTTGTTCATCTTTGGAACGCGAGGACGGGCGAAGGAAAAGGGAGACCCCTGGAAGGTCATAAGAAGGAAATCACGTCGGTTGCCTTCTCTTCCAGTGGGAAATCTCTTGCATCCGCATCAGAGGATGGTACAGTGCGTTTGTGGGACGTGGACAGGAACGTTCTCCTCGACGAGCCTCTGGTCTCTGACAAAGCAGTGTCTTCCGTGACGTTTTCGGGCGACAACGCCAGCGTCTTTTTCGGGGCTGGGACATTACGTTTCTTCGAGAAAGGACACGAATCGTCTCGATTCTCCCGCAACATTGATAGCCATCTTGTGGCTCTGTCTCCTGACGGCACGCGATTGGTTTGCTCGTCATCCTCCTCCTCAGTTCGCATTCTCAACCTGAGGCATGGTTTGCCGGACCCCAGTGAAGAAGAGGTTAAGGAAAGGGGTCTTATACCATCTGTTCAAGCTGTCACTTTTCTGCCACATGATTCTCGTATCGCAGGAGTGTACGACAATTCGGAACTCAGGATCTGGGACGCGCAGACGGGACTTCTCAGCGTGTCTGCTTTCCTTGGCGGTTCAAAGGATGATTTATCGACAGCAAATGCCTCCGATTCTTCTTTAGATAGTGAACCTCGGATCCGAGAGCGAGCTCGTCGTAGGTCGGAAAGAGCTCCGGGAGGTCCTGCATCCTCCTTTTTCAAGAACACGAAGTTTACTGTATTTTCTCCTGATGGAAAATATGTCGCGACAGGCGTTTCGAAGACAGTTCGAATCTGGGATTTACAGACCTTCGAATGTATAGCAGTACTGGATGGTCATACATCCATCGTTCTGTGCGCGGCATTTTCCCCTGACGGTGCCACGGTCTTGACTGGGTCGAAGGACAAGACGATGCGTCTTTGGGATGCGGAGACAGGAAGACCGATAGGTGATGCGAAGACTGAACACAGCGACAGGGTCAATTCTGTAGCCTTTTCGCCAGATGGCTCAAGCATGGCATCTGGGACGTTTAAGGAAATTCACATATGGGATGCGTATTCCCGCGACCCCATAGGCACGCCAATAAAACACATCGATGGAAACAAAGGCAATCTCGCGTTTTCACCGGATGGGAAGATGATCACGTCTTGCAGAGGCGACTACAAAGGTTTATATATATGTGTCTGGAATGTGGAAAGTAAGGAGTTGTTGCATGAAATCCCCTTCGACGGTGGTGGTCCGACCGTATTCAGCAAGGATGGCGGGCACATCCTGTTCTCTACAAACGACGGGATACGCGCTTGGGATCTACGTATGGGAAAGGCCGTCGACTCGACCTTGGTGGGGCATACACCCAATAGGGGGACCATGTCCCTATCCTCCGACGGCACGCGTCTCGTCACCATTTCCTCCGACAAGAGCGTCCGCGTGTGGGAAGCGCGACCGGATCGATGGAGGGCGCAACAGACGCCGTGGGGGTGTGAGATGGTGGAGTGCGGGGCCGAGAAGGTGCCTGTGGTCTCTGGGGACGGGTGGGTCCGCACGGGGGACGGCGGGCTGGTGTTTTATGTTCCGGAGAGGTATCGGAAGGCTGTGAGCGATATGAGTTTGGTGTGTATTTCGGAGAGGGAGGAGGATAGGCCGGTGAGGGTGAGGTGGGAGGAGCTTTGTCATGGGACGGAGTGGACGAGGATACGAAGTTCGGAAGTGCTTTAGTGTGTGGTGTGTGGTGTGTGGTGTGTGTGAGATCGGGGTGGGGGTCTGGGGGTGTATGTTTTAACGAACATTTCTTCTTGCCTTTTTTTATTACCATTTTTCGTTGGCTCGTAGGGACGATGGGGTTTTAGCTGGCTGGTCTTTTGTTCGAATGTTGTTCGCACCGATACCGATTCACTGTATTTATCGCACTGTCTATTAGTATCGTTCATACCACGTATTAGAGTAGCATATATGTACATGTATGTATGTAGTTTTACTGGAACTGTAATGGATAAAAACTTTTTGTGATTCTCTGGGGCTCACTTTGGGACGAGAGAGGACAGAGATGTCGGTGGGTTGTTGCTGAGTTAGCGACTAATTTCGAGGTACTCTGAGATAGTTGATTTGAAGATATGTGTGTGAATGGATCCATAGGTATAAGACATCATCATGCATGCTTACTTGGATCAATGGATGAGTCAATAATAATATCGAACCTGTGAGATTCGTCGAGTACGAGTACGAGTACTCGTGCGCAATGCCTGCGAGAATTCCGTGTCAGAACGCGGCTCGCTTAAAAGAGACTCCTTCCTTTTTGGGATTGAGGAAGGTCGAAATTGTGAAGCCCGCAAATGAAAGACAGAAACTATGTACTTAACATATGTACACACAGCAGGCATAGTCGAATCATTTGGTCTAACATATTCATCCAAAAGTGTGAAATATATTCGTTATATGTTTTGGGGTTTTCAGGGTCATTAAAATTCGAAAATATATTCTAATCCCCCTGCCAAAGTAAGGATATATTTTCGGATTTATTGACACAAAAAGATCCCAGAACATATAATGCATATATTTCACACTTTTTGACGGATATGTCCAGCCAAATCATTTGACTATGCCTGCTGTGACATATATGATTATGAGTTTGGGATCTCAAGTCAGAAAGCAAAAGAGCCTGCAGACAAAATTTGGCTTGTTTTCGTGCGTCAATACCCGCTGATGCTTCCTGGGTGTCTTCACAAGCTGGTCCATGAAGGCAGCGTCGATGTTTATTTGTTCAAGTTCTGCCCGAGTCCGAGTCACTGCTCATCCAAGCCCTGTCTTGCCTCGCACAGTGCGCATTTGCAGTGCATCATCTCTTTGCTGCTTCCGGACACATGTTAGGCTGATCCGTCACTTGGTGGTGCAGGCTGTACAGCAAAATAACCATCTTCTCTCTGTTAGTCAAGAGTTCGAGTGATGTTGCGTGGAATCGCCCCACTCACATCTGATTTAATAACACTTTCAACTCACACTTTTTTTCAGCTTATGGCCGTAGTTAAAGTTGTTCATAATGTAGTTTAGAAGATTCTCTATAAAAAATGATAGAATGTTTTTTGTTGAGGAGATAGAGTCATAGACTTTTTTTCTCACTCATTTTGCCATATTTCTACTTCAAATTTTGTAGTGTCACTCGTCTACTCTTTTAATGTCTTTCCTGACCATTTCTGAGTATCTTTTCTATTATGTGTATCATTTTATCATGGCCAAATGTTGCACTATCTCCGGGCTTCAAGCCTTCGTTGATCGATACCCTCTGAGTAACAACGATTACGTCATGTCGGAGTTTAAAAATTCCTGCAGTGGCAGACGCAGACACAGATCAATCAAAGTTGAGGTCGCGGTTGTTCCCGTCTCTTCTGTCCCTCTTGACACTTGAACGTTAAACGTTAAGCAGCACACGCTCCGAGTCGTCCCTCATGCTCATGAAAACCTTTCTCTCGAACTTCGTGGGTTTTAATGTTCCTGCCGAGACTGCCTGTGGTGACGGGACTTTTCTTTTTTACTCACTTCCTCCAGGGAGCAGGACGAGAGAGAGAGGGAGAGGGTCTGTGTTCTTGATGGGTACATGAGTACGTGAAAGGGATAGGTACGGTACGTTGTGGGGGGAAGAGTGTCAGAATGTTATTAACATTATTATTAACTGACACTGTTTCTGTTTCTGTTACAGTGGTAGTGTTCCCGTCCCGTCGAAGGAGGTTTAAAATCCCACGCCAAATTGGCTCGACTCCTTTTCCACGCGCATATAGCTAGGACCAGCTAGCCACAGCTCGCAACGCACAACGTCCGCAGGTTACACAACTCGCAGCAAAAGAGAGAGAAAAAGTCGAGCGATTTGGTCGGAGGGGTAAGAGGGGGGCCTGGTATACATATGAAGCGTTGGGTTGTGTGAGTGTGTGCATCTCGCTCGTTTTAGAAGGAGTGGGAAGTGGGAAATGGGAAAGAGGGAAAAAGAGCGGGGATTAGTGAGCAGAGGACGTGGATGGGGATGGGAGACTCGGACTCGACTCGGACGCAGAGAGAGAGAGTGTGTGTGTGTGTGTTGAGAAGGGAGGGAGAGAGGAACGACACGGTCTGCTGTTGCTGCTGCTCGCTGCTTCTGTTGCTTCTTCTCTCTTTCATTCACAATGGGACAGCTGGCTCCCTTTCAGATATAACCCTCCTCCCCCTCTCTTCCCCCTTCCCCTTCTCTTCTCCCCCCTCTCTTCCAACACAAATCCCCCTAACCCCTACTTACCTACCTGCCATGTCCCTCACAGACCCCGCATCCTGGGCCCCTCCAGGCGAGTCCCCCTCCGCCCTCTGGGAAGAACGCTCCAACTTCGCAGGCATCGTCCTCTCCTCCGTCGCCTACGGCGTCCACCTCACCCTCTACCTCTTCGTCGCCCACCACCTCGTCCGACACCCCTCCCGCCGCTCCCCCGTCGCAGGCTCCGGCGCACGCTCCCACGTCTCCTGGGCCCTCGTCGCGTACATCTCCTGGAACTTTGTCCTCGGCACGTTCGGCATCGCCGCCGAGGCGCGCTTCAACCAGATGACGTTCATCGATTCGAGGAATTATCCGGGCGGGCCGGACGCGTTTGTGGCGGCGCGGTATGGCGACTTTGTGAATATGTTTGGGACGGTCGCGTATGTGATTTTGAACTGGTTCGCGGACGGTTTGGTCGTGAGTGTATTTTGTACTGAGCGGGGTTTTCTTTGAGGGGGGATTTATATCGAAATGTGCAGATTTATCGGTTTTGGCTTATCTACAACTTCAATTACTGGATTGCTCTCCTTCCTTTCCTTCTTCTCCTTGGTTCTATCGGTGAGTGCTGCGAGATCGGAGTGACCTTGACGTGAAGCTCAATGTTTTCCTCTTTCCTCCAGCGATGGGCTGCATCCTTCTTTTCCAACTAACACAACCCAACGCGAATCTCTGGTCTCAAACAACAGTCAACTTCGGGATCCCCTACTGGTCCATCTCCGCCTCCCTCAACATCCTCGTCACCTCCCTCATCGTCGCCAAACTCTACCTCATCCGGCGCCGAACGCGCGCCGTGCTCTCCACGCACCACTCGCGGACCTACACGTCCGTAGCGGCGATGCTCGTGGAGAGCGCGGCGCTGTACTCGGCGACGGCGCTGCTGTTCATCGTGACGTATGCGGAGGACAGCAATATTCAGAATTTGGTGTTGCCGGTGCTGGGGCAGGTGCAGGCGATTAGTCCGTTGTTGATTATGTGGAGGGTCGCGAGGGGCCAGGCGATCTCGCGTGCGTCGATCGTGCAGGCTGCGTCGGACCCTGCGGGGACGACACCGTCGAAATTGTCCTGGCGGCGCTCGTTCTCGACGACGTACTCTGGTAACGGCGGTAGCGGTGGGGGTG
The DNA here is from genome assembly GCA_019400425.1 of Hymenochaete sp. R1. NCBI lineage: Eukaryota > Fungi > Basidiomycota > Agaricomycetes > Hymenochaetales > Hymenochaetaceae > Hymenochaete > Hymenochaete sp. R1. Next base: position 131,279 of record JAFREE010000031.1, read on the forward strand.
GGGGCGGGTACGGCTACTCGCGAAGCGGGGGCGGGGGCGGAGGAGGAGGCTTCGGCAACAACAGAAACGCCAACCAAACGCGGAGCAGCGCGTTGGACGCTGGGGGCGGCGGTGGCGGTGGGTACGGCGGACAGAGCGAAGACGAGTACTACGAGGAAGAGTTCGTGACGCGGAGCCGGACGACGATGGGGACGACGACGAGCGGGGGGGCGAGCGTGATGGAGCTTGATTCGACGTTTAGCACGGGGGAGGAGAGCGCGCGGACGGAGGGGAGTCGGGTGCCGCTTGCGCCGTCGGGGATGGGGATGGGGGCGGGGGTTGGGGGAGCGGCGAGGAGGGTTGTGCTCGCGCCGTTGAAGAAGGCGAGGTTTGGGAGCGTGGATCGGAGTGCTACTGTGGGGAGGGGTGGCGGGGGCGGGGGGTACCAAGACCGAAGGAGTCACGTGGATGACGAGGACGAGATGGAGATGAAGGAGGGGGGTAGGGTAGGTGGTGGTGGTGGTGGACGTGCTCGTGCTCGGGGGATGGAGGGGGTACGTGTGTTGGTGGAGAGGCAGGTGCTGACGCATACACATACGGATCCGGTGTTGTGGGATACAGAACGTGTCAAGTCTTAGGGCGGGCGTAAGGGTGTGTCACGTGTTTCTGTCATTGAAATATTAAAATTGTTAATTCGATCTCGATTCATCTCCATCTGTACTCCTATCTTTTTCTTTTCTTTTGCATCCGTTTCTTAGTACTAACAGTATATCCTCCCTTCCCTTCCCTCGCTCGTCCCATCTCACCCACCCCCGCACACTCCCACTCATACCCCTTCATCCTTCGTGTACGGTACGTCGTCGTCGTCGTCGTACCTTCCACCAACCACCAACCACAACCACCCATCACCCATCCACCGACCTCATCTCTATCATCTTTGAGTCCCCCTTTCACCTTCTTTTTATTCATATTGCTTGCTTCCCTTCCTTTCCTTTCCCTTCCTTCCGTTCCCCTGCCGCTGTCTCCCGTCTCCCGTCTGTCTTCTGTGTTCTGTACCTGTCGTGTCGTGTCGTGCCGTGCCGTGCCGTGTCTTCTGTTCGTGTCCTCCCTCTTTCTCCTCCCCGGCGCGAAATCGTCGTTGTCGCCGTTTCTGTCGATGTCGTTGTCGTTGTCACGAACAGTCAATCAATCAATTAATCGATCGTACGATCGATCACTCGATCGCTTACGATAAGAAAAGAGTATGTTCGTTTTCTTTCAGATATTCATGTAAGTAGTTATACCAAACACATTGCACTTAAAAGAAAAGGCGAAAACGAACCCCGGGGTTTGTCGTGGTCTGGAATACTCAGGCTCAGCTCAGAACTTGGACCACCTGAGAGTCAGAAGCTCGGCGAAGGCTCGGCCGGACTGGCTGGCGGGGAAATGTCAAATGATCGTCGGTGTCGGTGTCGGTGTCGGTGTCGGTGTGGCGGTCTTCGGTTGGTCGGTCGGACGGTCGTGCCTGGATAAAAAAAATTAATGAATTGGATAACGTTAGATGTTAGATGTTAGATGTTGGATTGAATGGGTGACGTTGACGTTGACGTTGATACAATATTAATGATAGGCACGGGGGTCTTCTGTCTTCTTATTTGGAGGGGAGAAGATCGTTCGACGAGGAGGGAGGTGTGCACCAAATTTGTGTGTTGATGAATGTGGGATTTGAGTCACGGTAGTCATCCCTCATCCCTCATTTGGCTCCGAGTCCCCTTGACCATTGACCATTGACCATTGGCCGTGGATTTTCATATTTTACCATAGCCTGAGCCTGAGCCCGAGCCTAAGCACACGATCGACCGACCGATCCTCCCTTCGCCGTTCGACTCGTTAATAACCAGGTCGGGTCGAAACAAACGGACGGTCGGACTCGGCTCGTGGACTCGGATGTCAGCGAGGGAGTGGGTGAGGGTGTTGTGGTGGTTAGATTCGGATCTGGATAGCTGTAGTACTAGTACTGGTGCTTGTTATTATCGCTCTGATTGATATTAATATTAGAGAGACTCGGAGATGGTAGAGGGTCACCTAGGGCACCCGCTCCCGCTCCCGCGTTCCCGCATTCCCGCACAACGGGACGGGGCCAGACTCGGGCACCCGCAAAAAAAAACACCACCTCCACCATCGTAACCGTAACAACGTACCTCCGTCCCCGATTCCGTTTTCTTTTGGGTAACGTAACTCACGGAAATCGCCAGGCCAGGTACCCCGAGGGCATTTTTCGGCTTTGTCTTCGAAGCTGCTGCACTGCTGAAGTGTTGCAATCCCGCGGCCTTTGCCTCGCCTCATATGCGTACTTTTCCGTAGGTTTCGGTTTTGGGGTGCCAGCACGGGGGTGTGGGAGGGTGCGAGGGAGGGAGGGGTGGAAGGCTCCGGTCTAGAATCCTAATATTAATGGCTGGTAGCCGTACAATGTACATGGATATTTATGCTTGATATCCATCAGTCAACGGGATTGTGGGTGTTTTTGCATCTCGGGGTGCCTTCGCAAGTTCGTTGGAGGCTTGAGGCGTCGCGTTGCATTATTACCATTAATGCGGGGGTCACGGTGTGGGGTGACGTGAAGACAGAAGCAGAAGTGGGGAAGCTGGGCCAGGGCGTCGGCACCGTGACGGAGTTGCAATCGACCGAAAGCTGAGTTGAGCGCGAGAGGGGGATAGCTGCTGGGATAGTTGTTGGTCGTTTCGTTCGTTAATTCGTTCGTTCGTGCGCTGAGTGCCGAGTGTTGAATATTGAGTGCCTGGGTATAAATAGCGAGAAGGTATAAGTATACTCGTAAGTGCATGTGTATGTCGGTTTATGTACCTTACCCACAGACCACAGAAGCATTCATATTGATATTAATAGTGAACATTCTTCTCCGAGTCGTCTTCGTTCCGTTGATTCGAAAGGGCTTACTCACCAGAGAATCCCTGAACAGGACTTAGCATGCGGTATTAGTGATAGTCTGCTGCCAGTGATGATTCTAGGAGTATCATGATGATGGATAGACATATGATGGACATGGAGAGGGAATGAGAGAGAGAGAGAACTTGAAGAAGGAGGGAAAGAAGGGGGGGGGGGGGGGGGTTCGACAGTGCGAGCGTTCGAGTATTGTATTTGACTTTTTGTCTACAGTCCAAGTTACTAGTTTTGCGTTAAGCATAGTTACTGAGTTTGAGGGAGCCTCGAGAGGGGAGGGTCTGCTTGTAGACAAAGCGAAAAGAGGAGACACAAGAGCGACGAGATTTTGAAGGCGCACTGCATCGACTAATAGTAGTAGTAGTGCTTGTCCGAGTCGTGGTTGTTGTCATGAATATCTGGCGCCGCTTCGATGTTTACTAGTACTACGGTCGCCCTCTTTCTCTAAACGACGCGACGCATTGCTCAGTTTCCTGCACCTCCACATCGGTACATTCTCCAGAGTTCATGAGCGAAGATTCGGTGTTGCCAATGAGAAAGCTAGGAAGTCGCGCGGAGAAATAAGGTCGTCACGGTAAAGGTGAAGAACTTGAATATCGATGACTCGGGATTGGGGCAAACAGATCTGGAGATAGCAAGCGGACGCAACTTGCTAGACACGAGAATAGACTTTATATAGAGCGCGCTCGCTTAGTAAACACTCTATCACGACGTAAGCACCGTTTTCCTCTAATTCCGCTTTTGGGGACAACATGAAATCAATCAATCAAGAACGAGAGCGGAATCTGGCTTCGTACCTCAATGCCCGCTAATTACGAATATTGCCACTTTCACGTATCATTTCGTTGTTTCACGACAGGATGAAGCTGTACACAAAGTCATGGGTCGTGGGTTGTGGGAGGAGAACGCTGGTACTGGTGTCAGTGGTGAACCTTCAAGTTGTGCGCCCAAACAGCGCAGCGCGCACGCGAACCGCGAACTTCCAACCATATGCATGCACGGTTAGACTGGCCAGCACGGCTCGCTTAGCCGATATGTAATGTAATTCGAGCGGTCCACGAGATCTGAACTTAATTCTCGACCCCCCGAGCGTTGGCGGAGCATTGCTGCTGCCGACGAGCGCCTTTTCCATGTTCATCCCTCTCCGCCATGTCTTCGTCGAACAGGGATGAGGCGCACCGGTACGAAATCCTTCGGTATCGAGCCACTCGCTGTTTCTGACTCAGTATTTCTTTTTGGTGGGTTTTAAGCTTCATTGAGACCGCGCGGATAGGGATTGTCGGAGGGAAGCCGAAAGCTAGGTACCGTGTTCAGCTGGAGCATCGGACGGGCGCGAAGGAGAACGTTGACTTGTCGGGGGATGGGAGTGCTGACTTCAGGACGTACGTTGAGCCAGTTCACTTGTAGGGGATCCATCTATCTGAGCGTTTGAATCAGGTTTCTTGACGTGAACTCACCTACTACGATTCGAGTTACCCGTCTTGATGTTAGTGGGCTACGGCGAGCGGTGAGTCGTGCTGTTTGATGGCACGTCTCTCTTCTGACTGAAGACTCTTGTAGCAGGCCTGGGCTCGAACGGACGAACGTAATAACCATGAAACGACATTAGACTTGGGAAATGATGATGTGCAGGGGCTTGAGTTCTCAGAACGTGAATGTAAGCTCATTCAAGTGATAGGCAGAGCTTTACTGAATTTTAGAGAAGACTCTTTGAACGGTCTGAGACTTAAAATTACCTTCGGAGTGCGACAAACGGTAGGACAGTTTGAGACTAAACTATAACTATGTCACTAAAAAGTGTCCCAGGGTATAGCAGTCGCGGAAATTCGACGTGAGCAGGCGATGTCAGCTTTGGACGTCAACGCGACGATGATGCATCGGCTTGACGTGGGAACAAAAAGTATGAGCCTCCTTATAGATGTAGCGCTGACTGTGTCGGAGGTATGCTATTCATGTGTAATAACGACAACCGTATGATGATTTACCGGTTTAACTAGCTAGATGCAATGGCAAAGGTCGTGGTCACGATTGTACAGTCTGTTTACAAGGTGAGGTCGAGTATGGGTAATCGAAATTTGGTCTCATTAAGATTGTAGAGGATTGAGGACATTCCCTCGGTGTACAAGCGCATACGGGACTTGGTTGTAGACCTGGTTGACGAGCTGGATAGAGCCCGCCGAGCGGAGAAGAACTTCGAGACTGAGGACGTTCGGAAAGAATTGAATAAACTCATCGATCTTATTATCCAGGCGACGAACGAGTTTCGCCAGTACTATTCGCAGTCAAAATCAAGTAAGTCCGGGGTTTTCAGGTCCATTGCATCAAATTCGCTCACGTTAGGTAGAAATCGCTTTCAAGGACTTCCTTTCTCCAAAGGGTGGTAGTTTGGATGCTCTTCAGCAGAAGCTGGATCACCATAGGGCCGTTATCCGTGATGCTTTTCTGAACGAAATCCAGATTGGTGTCCGAGATGTCAAGGGTGACATGAAGGATGTAAAAAATGGAGTATCGGACGTTAAAGACGATATGCACAGAGTCGTCGAGGGTATCAATGCCTTGCTCTCCCAGCAAAAACGCAGCGACAGCAACCCTCTAGACATTCTGAGTCCTCCAGAGAACAGCTTGTACTATGGAAAGCCCCGATGCTTACCTGGCACCAGGAAAACATTATTGCGCGATATTCGTTCGTGGATATCCGATGATGCTCGGACTTCGCGGTTATTTTGGCTATATGGTGTCGCTGGATGTGGGAAAAGCGCTGTCGCATCTACGATAGCTCAAGACCTGGACGGAGAGTTGGCTGGGACGTTTTTCTGCAAAAGAGATCAAAATGAGCGAAACAATCCCATCCGCCTCGTTTGGTCCATTTCGGCGCAGCTCGCGAAAGTCAATGCGGATTACAAGGCAGCGCTTCTACTTGCTATCAAAGAAGAGGACGTATTCAATAACATCGACTTGGACACGCAATTTCGGCTGCTTATCGAGAAACCGTTGTTGAAAATCGAGCAACTTGTCGTAAAGTCACCTCTCTTGGTCATCATCGATGCCATCGACGAATGTGTCAACCACCAGAAGCTATCCAGCTTGTTGACACGTCTGATTGAGCTTGCTCCCTGGCTTCTGTTCTTGATCACGAGCAGAGATGTCCCTGGAATTCGGAAGGGCTTTTCTGGACTTGGAGAGACGATGACGGCTCGCGATCTGTTCGATGACGATGCGAAGGCTGATATCCGTGTGTTTCTCGAAAAGGAACTCGAGCCGGGCGGTAGGCTCGAAGACCTCAAGGGGTTCGTCAAAAAGCATCATATCGACGGACTCGTCGATAAATCACAAGGACTTTTCATCTGGATGCGAACAATCGTGGAGTTCATTGCTCGGCGTGCCATGGGGAAGCTTGACGAGGTTGAAAGAGTCCTTAATTCCAAGACCTCTTCTGAAGCGGAAGAATCACTTGACGATGCTTATCGGATCGTATTGGAGAGCGCTTTGGTGTCGAGCGAAGGCTTGGATGTTGTCAGATACATCATCGGGATGTTGGTGGTAACATCCGGAAATACTCCTCTGACTATCGATGCCCTTCACGCTTTCCTTGCCCCGTCGTTTTCCATTCTACAAACGGAGTTCAGAACGATATTCAACAGACTACTGGCTGTTCTTATCGTCACCGAGGATGGGATAGTGCGAGTGTATCACATTTCCTTCCTCGATTTCGCCTTTTCGAAGGTACGGAGCAAGGAATACTGGCCGAATCCAAAGCATCTGCAGACAGTCATGGCCAAAGGTTGTCTCGAGATCATGGTGAAAGGTACTCGGAACGCGAAGCGACAGTTGGCGCCGCCTTTGGGCTTGACGTTTAACATCTGCAAACTTGAATCGGCCTATCTCCCTAACAAGGAAGTCGAAGGTCTTGAAGAACGGATCAGAGGATTCATCTCGTTGGAATTGCGATACAGCTCATTACACTGGCTTGATCATCTTCGGGAGGTGTCCTCAATTGATTTAGGGTCGGAAAAAGCGGATGCTGTAGGCACCGCGATTGAAGCACTCATCTGCTCAAGTCGATCTCTATATTGGCTTGAAGTCATGAGTCTGATTGAACACCTTCCTGCCGCGCGGGATATATTGCTGAGCTTCAGCACCAATACAACGGTATGAAGAATTTTCTGAGTTATTCAGCGCTCAGGTACTTACTTATCCCTTCCAGCTCAAGTCTAAGTTTCCAAGAATAATCGAAGTCGCAGTACAATTACGTCGGTTTGTCGATCGATTCTTTACGCCCATCTCCGTCAGCGCTCCCCACCTGTACATCTCAACTCTACCATGGCTTCCCAGTAGCTCCAATCTATGGGATAGTTGGCAAGGCGAATTCCGGCATCGTCAATTCCTCTCGCGATCTATTGACGAAGAGTCGCACATTCTTCACCATATCCCATCCTCCAGTTTCATCAAGGCGATAGCGGCGTCTCCCGTCGAGACTCTGTTTGCCACCGGATCGAAGGATGGATGTATCAGGTTTTGGAATACTCAGACGGGCTACCGAGTAGGGGGTGACTTGCAGGCTCATGACGAAGATGTAGGGGCTCTCGCCTTTTCTCCCGATGGGCAATATATCGCTTCGGGGTCTTGGGTTGAAGGCAGAGTGCTACTGTGGGATACTCAAAACCATTCCGCAGTCGGAGAACCTCTTATAGGCCATGACGGAGGGGTTTCAGGCCTTGATTTCTCAAAAGACGGGAGATTCGTTGCGTCCGGGTCAAGGGACTGGACGATAAGAATATGGAATCTACATACCTATGATTGTTATAGAGTTTTTGCAGGCCCCGATTACGAGATCAACACCGTCGCCTTTTCGCCTGACTCACGACAACTTGCGTCTGGCTCCGATGGTCAATTAGTTTATGTTTGGGACATAGAGACTGAGGGTTACAGGGGCCTCGATGGCCACAATGGGCCGGTATACGCTGTTGCATTCTCTCCTGATGGGTCACGGCTTGTATCTGCTTCAGATGATGAGACTGTGCGACTTTGGGATACGATAACTTGGAGTTCCATCGGAAATCCCATTTCTGTTAATGAAACCATCCAGTCAATGGCATTCTCGCCGGATGGGAGGCACATACTTTCCGGTTCTTGGTCCTCCGTCTCGCTTTACGACGCCAAGTCGGGCTTTTTGGTGTCACGTCTCGACATACAGAGAGACTTTGTTGCCTTTTCTTTCGATGGAACACAGATTGTGTGTGCATCCAACTATGAAATCAGTATCATCGGCTTTGACGGGAAACACCAGGCCAATGAAGACACAGGCGGTCACACGGGTCGCATTTTCACTGCTGTGTACTCACCGGATGGGTCACGTATCGCTTCAGCGTCGTATGATCGCTCAATCCGTATCTGGGATTCCGAGTCGGGTGCTTTGATTTTACCTGATCCTACCTCGAGGTCATTCCCGAACGCAAACCACATTTCCGCGTGGAGAGCGTTCCGAAATAAGGCAAAAGCAGTTTTCAAGTCGAATGGCCGTAGTCGACGACATTTTGCTGAAGGTGACGGAATAACTACCAAATCTCGAGGGGATGGCCCGGATGTTATTTTGCAGCATGCTTACCCTGTAAGTTTTGCAGCATTCTCCTCCGATGGGAAATATATAGCGTCTGGCGATTCGAACGGTATCGTCAAGGTATGGGACTCGCAGACTGGCAAATTTATCAGGGGACTGTTCGAAGCACATTCCTCAGAGGTCTACTGTGGGGTCTTTTCGCCAACAAACCATATTCTAGTGACTGGTTCGGACGACAGTGCCTTATGTGCGTGGAATGTAGAAATAGTTGGATCCGAAATCAAGGCTTCATTTCGAAAAGGAAGAGTCTGCTGCATTGCATTCTTCCCAGATGGTCATCGTATCGTATTCGGAACCGATGGGGCAATCGGACTATGCGACTTGCAGGACGGTTCTTTTTCCGAACTTTTCACCGTCGAATGCACAATCACAAGTGTAGCTTTGTCTCGTGACGGAAAGCTGCTGGCGGCTGGAGGGGACGACCGGTTAGTGCATGTTTGGGACACGGACACCAAACAATTGGTTTGCGCTCCGTTCACGGGGCATTCTGGATGGATTGTCTCTGTCAAATTTCTTGCGGAAGATATTGTCATCTCTGGATCATACGACGACACGGTTCGCGCATGGGATTTACGGACGGGTAAAGCCGCTAGTAGACCGTTGATGGGTCATACGAACGACGTCAATTGTGTAACTGTTTCCCCGGACAGGGCTCGACTCCTTTCAAGCTCCGACGATCATACAATTCGTATATGGGATTCACAAAGTTTCTTCTGGGAGACCGTGCTCAATGAATGTGGATGTGAGGTTCTGGGTCCGGAGCAGGTCCCTGAGGCTATCTCGGACGAGGGGTGGATACGCACGTCGGACGGTGGACTGTTGCTTTGGGTTCCAGATCATTATCGTGCACTGATCCGTGATACGAGCCTTCGTCGCATATCTGCGAGGGAAGAGGACCAGCCAATCCGAATACTTTGGGATAAGCTCATTCATGGTACTGATTGGACGAAAGTACGCCAATCGGACTTATAGTTGGACGTTTCGTGCATTTTTGAATATCTCGAGTTCGTATTGGATGTAATGTTTAGCTTTTTTTTTGATACTACTCTTTGATTCACTTCTCTTTTCTATACTACTACTACCGTACTAATACATGTATGTTACTTGTATAGTTTCAGTTTCTCTTGCGTTGCTTCTGTATCCATGTAATGATGAATCGTTAGAGTCTCCTTTTTCAAAGGAAGAAATATTCGAAGCAGATGTTCAGAGTTCGAGAACAAGCCGGTCAAAATCATTGAATCAGGAACTAATTCAGCGTGCTTAGATTGGTGACGATTCCAATATACAAAAAAAAAGTAATATAATACCTTTGAGTGCCGTTCAAGTTCCGCAGGCCATCGTCCCTCACGCCCCCAATATCAATGCATAACCTTTTTGACGACGACTTTCGATAGGCTAATTTAATCCCTTCCTCTGCATTCGACCTGCCATCTTAAAAGTAATTGACAAATAAAATCTATCGTTTGTTCTCAACGTCAGCGGCAATGCCAAGCAATGCATCCGAGTCGTCAAACAACCCGACGCGCTCGCTGTTAGCACATGGATCCGTTTTGGCCGTTCTTTCACGCCACGGGCGAGTCCATTGGAAGACGACGACGAAAGTCAATGCCATAGGCCCTATTCGGTGGGCTTGGGCGCCTATACAGGCCTACGTATTCCCACATACTTTGCCGAACCAGGCCGTTTGCATGATTATCTGGCAGAACTAGTGAAGCGTGAGAACGCGTGGGCGTCAACTGTTGCTGGCGTAGACTCGGACACGGTAAGGGACTCGCTTCCTCGCCGCCTCTTACCTCTCTTACCCCGTAGGCTGGGCCCACCTGGTGTCGCCTCAGCACGGAACCAGTTCCCTCGACGAGTGCGTATTAGGAGGAGGCTGGTAGATGATCTCTATCACTCTCCAGCTCCGCTCAATTGCATTTCGTTATCACCCGCTATTCCCACTCACTGCCACACATATACCCCTCAGTGAACGATTGTGCTGTTACAAGGCGAGCCTCAGGAAGGCCCAGGAGGATCCCTTGCCAGGCACATTTTTCCCAAGCGAAGGTATGGTCGTTGCCGATTGTTACATACGGGGATGACACGGATCCCCGCCTTCAAGTAAAACCTCCTCGTGTTAGGACTGTGTTGGGTACAAAGAAGGCCTGCAAGGATACATGCAAGCCTCGCTGTTATTGGGATAGGACAATGCTTGATCCAATCTTAATCTTCAGTTGCGCGTTGTTGATCGCGTTTATGATTGAGCGCTGAGATCAGCCAAATAAACCTTATTTTTTATTGGAAGCGTCCTAGAAAAACTTGGGAAGGCCCACTCGTCTCAGTCTGGAGTGAAGTCGAACATTTCTCGGTGGGCGTCTCGCCAAGGGCTCCCTGATGCACCAAGAGTCGGCGGTGTGATTGTCATGTAGAGGCTCGTTTCTTACCATCCGATTCATGAATGTCTTCTCGATGCGCTCGAAAGCACCGGTAGTACTGGATATACCTTTGCTGGTACTGGTAACCGTCCGCATTTTTTGATTCTTCCAAAGCGACATCAGCTGAACATCGACAGGGGTCCGGAGCATCGGGAGGGAGGAGCTTCGAGCGCTCATTCATTCAATTCCTTATCATTTCGTGGTAGACCAACCCCTACCTGGACAGCGCCAGCAGACAGAAGATGCATCCTATCTCACTTGATGATACGTCTGATCGCTTAAACAGGCTTATAAAACATCATGGAGTTCATCAGGTCGCTATCTATGCACCTCTCTGTTCTTTCTCCATGTCCCTCCCAGACGACCCTGCTGCGTATAGGTGAGGAGATCCCTGTGCTGCTCTCTGTCATGACCTTCCAACCCTGACTGTTCGTAGTTTCATTGAAGTAACGCATATATCCATTGCAGGACATGATGCGAAATGCAAGCACATTATTGAATTGGAACACTCGACAGGCGCTAAGGAGACGATCGCGTTGGCGAGTGACGGGAATGCGGATTTTCGAACGTGAATACAAATTTCTCGCTAATTGGTTGTATATTTGCTTTACAATTGCTGCAGATTTCTAGACATACACTCGTTAGCTAAGGCTCGCATCAGTCGCAAGAATACAAATTGGTCAAGGCATAAGGTAAGGCGGGTTTCATGATCCTGTTCGCTTTCACGATTAAAACTCTCCATCTAAGGCAAAGTTGACCCGGAAAAACAAGCATGACTGGTGGACGATGAGCTTGGACTTGGAAAAGGGTGGATTTGAAGGAATGGAAGATTCAGAGCATGAATGTAAGGCAATGCACTCTCAGATACCAATATGGTTGCTGAGCCCCAGCATAGATGCTTGTGGTGAAATGAAAGTGAGAATAACTTTCGGAGTGTTATATACGGTATGGATTTTTTTTTGTGAATAGGGAGGCAGGAACCTGATTGCTCTACCAGCGCGTGTCGGTAGCAACGATTCGACGTGAACAAGCGATGGCCACTTTGGACGATAAAGCGTCCATGATGCAGCGGATTGAAACGGGAACGAAAGCAATGAGCCTACTTATGGGTTTGGCAGTGACTGTAGCCGAGGTAAGGCATAGACTAACTGTATAAATGGCTACCGTACTTACGCATAAATTTCTACAGTTAAATGCCTTGGCAAAGGTCGTCGTTGGCGTCGTAAATTTTGTTTACATGGTGAGACATTTATCAGATACCTAGAATTGCTACTCAATATTAGTTTAGAGGATCGAGGACATTCACACGACATTTGATGACGTACGGGACATTGTCAGAAGACTGGCCGACGAAGTAGAGAAGGCACGCCGCGCGGAGAAGTATTTCAGAACTGAGGATGTCCGGAAAGAACTGGATAATCTCATCAGACTTGTCATTCGTGCGTCAGAGGAGTTTCGTACATTTTACTCACAACCGAAGTCCAGTAAGTTTGGAGACGAGTCTTGACTTTCACCACACTTTCTTACTTATGATCCAGAAATTGCCAAAAGCCAGTTCATTTCGTCGAGGAAGGATACCTTAGCCCTCCTGAAAGATGAGCTTGGACATCAAAGAGAGGTTATACGAGACGCTTTTTTGACTGAAATTCAAAGCAACGTCACAGAGGTCAAAGCCGGGATATCGGACATCCGGGACGAAATGCGCAAAGCCACTGAAGGGATTGAGTCCCTAATAGCTCAGCGGAAGCTACAGGAGGCTGGTAGCCTTTTGGACACCTTAAAACCTCCCATAAATAGCAAATACTACGGAAAGCCTGCGTGCTTGCCTGGCACGAGAAGATCGGTTTTGAATCGCATTCTCTCTTGGACATCCGATGACGCACAGTCTTCGAGACTGTTCTGGCTCTATGGTGTTGCTGGGTGTGGGAAAAGCACCATTGCTACCACGATAGCAGAGCTATTTGAGGCTCGTTGCGGCTTGGCTGGGTCGTTCTTCTGCAAGAGGGACGAAAAGGATCGCAGTAATCCTTTTCGTTTGCTTTGGTCCATTGCGTACCTGCTCGCAAAGGCCAATGAGGAATTCGGGGCGACCCTTCTAACCGCCATCCACGATGATGACCCTTTCGATAACATTGACCTCGACGCCCAGTTCCGACTCCTCCTCGAGAAACCGTTGTCTAAAATAGCTCAACGCGGTGTTACATCGCCCCTTCTGTTCGTAATCGATGCTCTCGACGAATGTGTCAATCATGGAAAGGTGGCCAACCTTTTATCACGTTTAGTCAAGATCGCACCTTGGCTTCTTATCCTGGTCACGAGTCGGGATGTGACTGGCGTGCGGAAGGAATTTACAGGACTTGGACGCTTGATGAGGAGTCACAATCTCTTTGATGACAATGCGAAGATGGACATTCAGCTATTTCTCGAAAGAGCGACTCATTCCGGTGGAAGCCTCGAAGACCTTCGCGAAATTCTTGAAACACATCCGAACTATAAAAACAGGCTTGTTGAGAAGTCGCAGGGTCTCTTTATCTGGATGCGAACGGCCGTGGAGTTCATAGCGCGGCACGAAACAGGAAAACAGATTGCTCTTGAAAAATTGCTCGATTCCAAAAGTTCCGTTGAAGCAGAGTCGGCACTCGATGACATGTATCGAGTAGTATTGGATGATGCTTCGACAACGGCTAACGGCAGGAAAGTTGTCCAATACATCATCGGTATCCTGGTAGTAACATCCGTGACCGAGCTGTTGACAATCGACGCACTTCACGCCTTCTTACCGCCCAAACTACACGTCTCTCTTGCAGAGTTCACAGCCATTTTTAATAGACTTCTGGCCGTTCTCGTCGTGACTAAGGATGGACTCGTACACGTGTATCACATTACCTTCCTGGATTTTGCGTCTTCGAAGCCACGGATCGAATACTACTGGTTGGATCCGAGATATTTGCAGACTATCATGTCGCTGGGTTGTCTTGAGATCATGTTGAAAGGGACTCGGAACGCGAATCGGCAGCCGGAGGCGCCTCCTGGCCTGACATTCAACATTTGCAAATTAGATACGGCTTATCTTCCCAATAAGGATGTCAAAGATCTCGCGGAACGTATCGAGAACAATGTTTCAACGGAACTTCGATACAGTTCGCTGCATTGGCTCGGCCATCTTCAGAAATTATCCGTGATCGGTGGAGGAGCTGGAGATGCAGCCATGTTGCACGATATGGTCGAGGAGTTTATTTGTTCAAGTCGATCAATGTATTGGCTTGAACTCATGAACCTCATTGGACATCTTCCTACTGCTCGGGATATACTATTTAATTTTAGTACAGATGCAAAGGTATTTAGTTTTTTTTTGTCGAGCGAGCCGATATCTAACCATCCCTTAAAGCTCAAGTCCAGACACGCGAAAGCGATCGGAATCGCTGTACAACTGCGTAAATTCGTGGACAGGTTCTTCACGCCGATCTCTTTTAGCACTCCTCACTTGTACATCTCAACCTTGCCGTGGCTTGCTGACCAGTCTCAACTATGGTACGGTTGGCAAGACGAGTTTCCACATCAATACTACTTGTCGCGGTCGATCGACGAAGAAGCGCACACTCTCCATCGCATCTCTTGTCCAAGTGTAATTTGGGCCATGGCTATATCTCCTACTGAAACTTGTTTTGCCACAGGTTCAAGAGACGGGTGTATAAGATTCTGGGACTCTCGGACGGGTCGTCGTGTGGGAGACGACTTGAAGGCCCACGAAGAAGACATTTGTGTTCTCTCCTTTTCTCCTGATGGCCTGTATATTGCTTCCTGGTCATGGATAGAAAGTGATATATTGTTGTGGGATACTCATAATCACTCACCCGTTGGAAAGCCTTTTACAGGTCACACCATGGGTGGTTTAGCCCTTAATTTTTCACGCGACGGAACGTTACTCGCATCGGGTTCCAGGGACAGTACAATAAGAATATGGGATGTACGCACGCATGAATGCTACAAAGTTTTCACCGATCATACTGATGAAGTCAACTCCGTCGTATTTTCGCCCGATGGACGGCAACTCGTATCAGGCTCTGACGACAATACCGTTCGTGTATGGGACATCAACTCGGACAAAAGCGCAAGCTTGACTGGACACGTTGGTCTAGTTCGTGCTGTTGCATTTTCGCCCGATGGTACACGAATCGCCTCTGGTTCTTTTGACAGAACTCTGCGCATCTGGGATGCTAATAGTTGTTGTTTGATTGGCGAACCAGTACATACCGGCTACGACATTTACGCTGTGGATTTCTCGCCTGACGGGGCATACATTGGTGCTGGTACCTGGATCTTTTTCTCAGTTTGGGATGTCGAGTCGGCGTCTCCTACAATACAATTCGATACGCCGGGCTTATACGCTGCCTTTTCCCTCGACGGGACGCAAATCGTATGTGCTGCCGACCGCGAGATCACTATTATTGGATTCGAAGGAGAACACGAACTCCGTAGAGAAACGGACGGTCATACAGATCGCGTCTACTCTGTAGCTTATTCGCCGACCGGGGCACGCATCGCATCCGCGTCGGCAGACCACTCGATTCGTGTTTGGGACTCTCAGACTGGCGCTTCGATTCTGCCTGATCTTGCCACGAGGATTTCTTTGAATTGCGGAGCCTCAAGGAAATCAATTAGACAAAGAGCGAAAGCGGCACTCAAGCCGATTAGCTCCAGCCAAAGATTTTTCCGTGAAAGCAATGGCAATGGCCCTGACTTTACTTTGCAGCACTCTTCCGCTCCAAATTTTGTTGCATTCTCTCCAGATGGTAGGCATCTAGCATCTGGAGATGCGGGTGGCATGGTCAAAATATGGGATCCGCAAACCGGGATGTGCAAAAAGGGACCTTTCAGTGCGCACTCCGACGGAATCAACTGTGGCGCATTTTCGCCGAAGGGGGATTTCCTGGCGATGGGTTCGTACGATGGAACCTTGTGTGTATGGGACGTCGACACGGTCGAGTCTAATGGGAACGTCTTATTGCAAAAGGAGACTATATGGGGTATCGCATTTTATCCGGATGGTTACCGTATTGCATTCAGTACAGACAAAGCGATTGGATTGTACGATATGCGCGCTGATACTGTTTCAGTGCTCTTCAATGTCGAATACATCGTTCTCGCTTTAGCTGTGTCGGAAGACGGGGAACTCCTGGCTGCCGGAGGGGACGACCAGAAAGTGCACGTTTGGAACTTGCGCACTGGGCTCCCTGTATGTACTCCATTCGAAGGACATTCCGAGCGGATTGTCTCTTTGAAGTTTCTTACAGACAATATCATTGTTTCTGGGTCTTTCGATGACACGATTCGCGCGTGGGATTTGGAGTCAGGCATGCAAGCTGGGAGACCGTTATTGGGACATACGAATGATGTTGTCTGTATTGACATCTCGCCAGATAGGACACGCATAGTTTCGGGTTCTGCGGATCATACAATCCGCGTATGGGATCCGCACACGTTCTCTTGGGAATCAACATTGAATTCATGTGGTTGTGCAGTGTTGGGCCCTGAAGAGATCCCCGAAATAATCTCGGATGATGGATGGATAAGGACGACGGACGGTGGACTGCTGCTATGGGTTCCGAATGATTGTCGAGCTCTGGTACGGGATACAAGTCTCCTTCGCATTTCTGCAGGTGATGAGGACCAACCTATTCGGATCCTCTGGGACAAACTTATACATGGGGTCGATTGGACTAAAATACGACATTTAGATACTTAGTAGTTCTCTTGCGTTTTTATTAGTGTGGCTGTATCTCGACGTTTCGGTTTACTTAAGCTTTCTTTCTTCGCATTATTTTGACATTACGGATCGGTATGCATTTCAGAAAATCAGTATCATCATCTTCATATGTCGTTGAAACACTCTCGCTTACCCAAGACCCCTTAAGTACTATCACATGTGGTTTCTAGGAATAGGCCGATGAAATAAAATTGGTTAATGTCGCGTTGCCTGTGTCGTTGTGAACTGAACTTGAAAGAAAAATGATTTGCGAATCCCGGTGCAGCAACTATTTTGTGCCGATCGTGTCGATCGTCCGCATTCGAGGAGGCTTTTTTCTTCTTTGGGTGTGCAGTTCTGTCCACGTCAGTCACGGCTTCACCTTCGTCCACCAGCGTCATTCCTTTCCCTTCTTTTACGGTCATCTAGGCTCGGCCATTTGTGTTCTCGGAACTTCTACATCATTCAAGATGAGCAACCCGGCGATTCAGAACCTTATCATCTCGCTCGTGGGCATGCAGCGTACGTGTACTATTAAGCATAATCAAGTATTTGAAGCTGATTCACAGTTGGCCTGGTGCATTTCTTTTGACTGGTGTGCTGTCCGCTTTGATTCAACCGACCTGATTGGGATCACAGTCGCAAGGAAAATTCCGTTCGATGACCCGCAGGTGTTGAACTACGTGCGGGTGGGCTACGTGTCCGCACAGATCCTCGTGCTCACCACATACTACTACCTGTCCATGAAGGTTGATCTCCTTTTTTTTTCGCTTGAACTTTGAATTGTTTTTAACAAGCCTATGTGTTGACAGATCAAGCAGAAGAATGATCAGACAGTGTTGAAATATGGTACGTGCCGAGTTATTGTTGACTCGCGAGTTTCATGCTGACGGAAATTATTCGTGATAGTTGAAGGCCAAAATCCTATGGTATGGAACAATGTGTAATATAAGGTGTTCATGTCTGATCGCCTTCACAGAACCAGCAGCCGGGTGAGCTGGTGACAACGACGGTGAAGGACTATGACCTAGCGGAGCTTTCTAAACAAGTTCGTGAAAAAAGGCTCTTTGGTCTTGCGTAAAATAATTGACGGACTTTTCCTACACAGCTCAGGAGTGTTTACATCGGTGTTGCTATGATGGGATTTTTGCACCTGTACCTCAAATACACACAGCCGTTGTTCATTCAGGGTCTCATGGGCGTCAAGAACTTGTACGACTCTAAGCTTGTTCAGCTCCACGTATTCAATAAACCCGCCACTGGTGATCTCCAACGACCGTTCAAAGCAGCTGGTGGCCTTTTCGGTGAGTAATCGTATGGTGTAGTTGATGAAATTGAAATTCACTCTCGCACCATAAGGCGCCGGCGAACCTGCGACGGATAAGGCTGCAATTGCCGAGGCAGAGAAAAAGGTTGGACCTAAGAAGGACGAGTGATCATGGAACTTGTGTACTTCGTTTGTGTGCTGCTAGATTTTCTCCTGTTCATGTCTCATTGCCTATTACCGGTGACTTGTCTAAAATATCGGATATAATTCTTCTTCGTGCGTTGGGCTGATGATCATGAGCGAGCACGAGTTCTACCTTCACGTGAGGTTGTCTGACAGTGTCTGACTATGTTATGAATGCGTTCGGAGTTGTGTGCTGAGTGCTCCAAAGGCTTTGCCGTTTGCGGAATGGTCTCGGCTGCTGTGTGATTTGCAGAAGCGCAAAGTCACGTTCCGCCTCGTGTGACGTCAGCAGCATTCTCCGATACTTCAACTCGCCGTCGAGGTCAGACAGCCCCACTTGTCCGCGAACTACTCCCCATATTACCTCCACCAACACCGTCCTGACAACGATACGAGAGGAAGATCACGATGCACACGAACAAAGACAATGCGAGTGTAGGAAGGACAACTTCCATCATGCGCTCGCATCGGAGCGTGAAGAGTACGGCAACCAGCAGAAACCAGTCTCTCATCAGGAAGAGCATCGCTCCCGCCGACACGCACCCGTCAGACATCCTTGTTGAGCGGTTTGTCGGCTGGAAGAATATCGTGAAGCAGCTTGTTGTTTATTTTGAGGTATCGTAAAAGTGCTTCGTTAGGGTGCAGTGCATATTTATAGACCACTTTGACTATCAGGGTGTCGCGGAGATCCAGAACACTATGGCTCGCGAGTACACCAAACTTGGTGCGGCCATCCAGGTTCCTTTTCGAACTGGAAACCAGTTCCTAGGAGAAGGAGGCATTCAGGTATGTTGTCTGCGGAGAAAAGTGAACGGAAGCTCACTGCCACATCTTCTAGGATATTTATTATAGTGTCCGAGACAAGACGAGAGCGATCGCCGACCAGCATGCAAATCTCAGTCGGACTATTGACAGTTCGATAGTGCAGCATCTTCAGAAGCTGAGGACTGAGATAAAAGCACATATTAAGGTAATCATGATTTTTCTGCCTTAACGGAACTTTTTTCTTACGAGGGCTTCGCAACAGAATGTCGAAGACGACACCGGAAAGCTTGCAGCTAGTGTGGCAAAAGAACGAGAACTATCAGTAAAGATGGTGTCAGACCTAGCGAAAAATATCTCTTTGTTCAAAAACACACCCATGAACGTCTCGTCAAAGGATGATCCGTGAGTGCGCAGTCTTCTGTTTCTTTTGTTCGCTTTCTCACCGCCCCTGTCGCCATTTTCCAGATTCATAGCCAATGTTCATGTTGCCCGTCAGCTCCAGAAACAGGTTCATGAGGAAAATGCTCTACAAAAGTCAATTATCATTATGCAGCAGAACTCCGCGCACTTTGAGGAGGGCATTGTGCGAGCCATCCAATCGGCGTGGCAGACTTTTGATGAATGGCAATCTCGCATGAACAATTCTTGTCAAGATGTCTGGCGAGGGCTGAGTGTGCATATGGCATCCCTTGCTCCGGACAGAGAATGGATTTCCTTCTCTGCTCGTTCAGATCATCTCATCGATCCAGAGACGCCTCTCCGTGACCCCGACACCATACAGTACCCGAGTAAAGAAGATCCTTCAGTCATCCCAGTTCACATGGGCTATCTCGAACGCAAGAAACGATTCACACGCACTTATCGCGAGGCTTACTACGTCCTCACTCCCGCCGGCTACTTACATGAATATGCTTCATCCGATCCCAAGGCAAAGCCTTCACCCGTTTTCTCACTTTTCCTGCCCGCGTGTACGCTTGGACCTCCGTCGTCGCAGAATGGGACGACAAAGTCTCATAAATTCCATATCGAGGGGCGCAAAGATGGCACGGGAACATTAAGCGGCTCCTTCCGCCTCCCTGGTCGTTCTGCGCATGCATTTACATTCCGTGCACGAAGTCATGAGGATATGATGGAATGGTGGAACGACGTGCGCATGCTTTGTGCAAGGTACCTTGTTGCGAGCGAGACAATCAAAAGGGGTGGGCCTGTACAAGCGGCCGTGCTTGCTGCTGGTTACCCAACTGATGATGAAGAGGAAGAGGAGGGATCCAGTGTCGAAGAGGAGGAAGAGGAAGAGGACAATGATTTGTACCTTCCTGCCAGAGATGGTACAGAAGTCGACAGTGACGAAGAGGCGGTCCCGCCGTCATATTCGCAGCAACACAGAGCCGCCGGTGGTGAAGTCAATCAGAATGGATACCCCGTAAGCGGTCTCATTTGTATGATTACTTTACACCATTGATTTGGTTGTGCAGGTCGAGAAGAAACGCGACCCAAGTGCCAATCCCAACAATTTGAATGGCGTGAATGGCGTGAACGGACAAGCGCCAATCAATGGGAATGGTGGCGCGAATGTCTCCCGGCGGTTGAGTAAACGCCAACAGGAGAAGGCACCTGAAGGCCAAGCGCCTCAAATGCACACTGACGAACCCGATGGTTCGGGTGAGATGTCGAATGGTCCTGGTACAGGACCTGCTCCTGAGAGCCGCTTCACGGAGGCATTGTAGTCTTGCGAGTGATCGTTGGACTCTTTTCTCGCAGTCTCTTTTTCTTTTTTTTTCACCCATTCGAAATGATCACGTCTTGAATTATTGTACAAGTATGGAAGTGTGTGTTGAACCGTTTCTCCAATAATGTTTAACAGTATCTCTATTATGTCTCTGTCTCCGCTCTTACAATGTTCTGGTTTTATCATGTTTACGATAATGACACATTTCTGCTCCTTTTACCTCAATCTTGATCCTTCGAAGGCACTTTACCAAAGTAATCTAAGTCTTTTGAGTTGGATTTTCTCATTCTAGGAGTTCTGGAAGCTGTAGGTGGGATTGAACTTGCTTTGCTACCGAAACGAGGTTATTTCGGTGTGCTATGGTCCACTGTCAACTAAAATGGATCTCAAAGATAACGGCCTCAGTGTTGATGCTTGGAAGCATTGCTACTTGCCGAGTACTTGTTCGTGTACTTATTCTTTCTTCTTGGAGTGGTAGTAGGCGAAACAAACAAACGTTGACTATTCTTCTGCAGCATTGCGCATTTTCTTGCACACTCATTTTCAATAAAAACGACACGATTGTAAGAGAGCCGTGGGGCCGTGTTATAAAAAAAGATTGTAGAGCTGTAGAATATTTCCTACTAGTAGAACAAAGGAAAAGAAGAGCAACTTGAACCCCGAAGGACTCGCCGGCCGGCGTCGGCGCCGGCAACGGCAACAGTTCACGGCGTCGATCATTGAACTTCCGACTCAACTCCCTGAAGTCATTTCGCTTGTCACGATCCGACTCTCTCTTTCCTTGACTAGAACTTGTGCATCACCAAAAAAAACTCAACTGGCATCGTTTGAGATCCTTTAGATTTTGTCCGCCTTCGATCGGACTACGTTGCTTGTGAATCAGACGATGGCACTGATCCGAATTGTCACGAGAAGCGGAAGACATTTGGGGTACTATGGGCTATGTCGGCGAACGACTTCGATGAACCGACTTGAGCACGGGAATGAATCCTGTGCGCCGAAATTCTTACGAGTTGTTCCAGCGAACTTGAAAATTTTCATGCTGTAGCCCGCGACGCAGATAAAAGGGGCTTCTACAGGTCCGTTGTGGCACATTCATATACGTGTATGTTCGAGGATGTTACTGATCAGATTTACGCTAGAAGAACTGGGATGCACTTGATTAAAAATAGATATAGAATCGTGGTAACTTGCATCATTGTCTTGGACTCCTTGATTCTTTGCTTATCGCTCGGCGGAGTAAGCAAGAACGTACTCCGCTCTCGTGAAGGCACTTCTACCCAAATTCGGCGCTTAGTGCTAAAAGAAGATCGATCGAATGTTCGCGACCTTTTCTTAGAACATTCCCAAAATAAAAACGTTATTACGATCGTCGGCCATCTATTTTTGTTGTTGGGGCGTAGGATGGCGGATTTGGAGAGTAGGGATGGGTTGGACGAGGAGGCGTTCCGTTGGCACACGCACTCCCGGAAGTCGCGAAAACCTTCGTGAGTTTTCGGCATTACACCCTGCCGCCCTACTGACACTTAGCAGGACGGTGATTGGGAGGTGTTGTACGAGATTGAGGCACGAGGTCCTTGGTTCCGTATGACGCAGAACGATTTCCATGTAACGTTCGTTCGGAATGCTCCCATGAGTTAGGAACGAACAAGCATGTACCCCATACCCCAACTTACCTCCGTCCTGGAAGCACTACTCTATTAACCTAAAAAGACAACCCAGCTACCAGACTTCGTGGTTCAGACCTCTCGATTACCCTACTTGCAATCAAGACAAATCTTAACAGCGTCATTTGTCACATTCGCAAGGATGAGTACTTTCTTTCATCCGTTCGCCATTGTCATAAGTGAAAGTTCATCAGAACATCCAGCGTTAGACCATATGATTTGCCGATACTCGCACTGATTCTGAGCGCTAGAGCCTGACTCTTCTACAGCAGTAACTCCGATTTTTTGCATCTCTTGCCTAAGTTTCGGCCATGATCTTCCGATAAGGTTCTCGACATTCAATGAAGAAAAGAACAAGTGATGTGGGTGGGCTCCTTCCTCACCACGACATGCCTCATTGAGCATGAGACGGGTGCTTTGAGGGTGAGTTTTAATTGAATCATCGATTACTGCGCATCTTCATGGCCTTCCTTTACAATATTTAGCTTCTTCACTCCTTCTAGGTACGAGTACAGTACTGCACTGGGTATAGTCTACATTTGAAGTCCAATCGGACTTTGCAACATGGTCAACTGAGAGGTAGGTGCTCCCACTTTTTGATATGCTAGGCACACAATTTTGAACTATGTTTATCTCAATACATTTTAGGTGTGGTTTTCCCTAATCTATACGCCAAAGATTCCGACCCCCGTACTCTCGGCTGCCGCCGTTTTTCTCCCTTTTTCTTCTAACAGTTATCTCGTAGACTTCCTACCACTTGATCCACGTATCAAACGTCAATCCTCCTGGAGAAAGTTCATGGTGCCACATGTCCACTTTCAATGTCTACGAAGTACTTGAGGTGAGTTCGCCATTCTTCGAGATCAAATCCTCTCCCAAGACGTGGCTGTTGCCTTTGGGAATGTCGCATAGCCCGGGTTTATCCAACCCTTACGAACCGGGTCACACTACCCGAGATTTTGAAACAAACATGACTGAGACTTCAGTCACCATGTCTTTTATATGTTTTGCGCATCACGTGCTAGCAAAGAATCCGCAGCAGGCAAATTTTAATTGCGAATCAGAAACATGTTTCGAGAAGCCTGATATTGAAAAAAACCGCCGCTTTGGGTTTTGGGAGTGCGGCGTTCTCGCTATAACTTCTGTAGTCCGTTGGAACATTTCCGTCGCACAATATTTCGGTTCCTGGGAAACTCGGAAAGATCGTTCTATTCCAACCCTCGCACTCAATTTTAGAATACTGACAGCGCATATGATACGTCCACCGAAATACCGGGTTTTATCTTTAACTTCGGCACGGCCCCGGTGCGGAACCTGAACAAAGTTCTCCTTTCGCTGGTTACATGGATGTGGTACGCTATGCGACCCATGGTCAATCCCGATATCGATTTTGACCAATAGCGCTTAAAGGATTTCAGTGAGTTTTCGACCGCATGACGTGCTGTGAGTCCTGACTGATCCGACTCTACCTCTGATATTATTCATTCGGATATTGATCTCGTTACATCGATTGGTGTCATGAACTACTCCAAAGCGCTTTGCATTGGCACGCCGTATTGTTAAGCCTGGCCATGATTCCAGTTCCTTCTTGAGTCCGATGCCACCCGATGACCTGCTACAATTACGACTGACAATGGAGGAAAACGACGGACATTCCTGAATGCGGGGATTGGCGGCAAGTGGCCATTTACTTCCGATGTTCCACGTGTATACGAACGGCGAAGTGAGTATCTTTGTCTCGAACGCACCAATGTGGGACAATCTCACAAAACATAAAATCATATTATCATCCTATAACCTCGATGGTAAAAGTATAAAGGGATGATCAAGCGAGGCCCTTTGGTTTAACCAGTTGGTCCTTGAAGCAGCACCTCTTCCCTCCACCCCTTTACCTGACTCTCTTATATCACTTCTCCAACTTCGTGAACAATGTTCGACGCTCGCTTTCTTTACTGCATCATATCCATCTCTGCTGCTCTCGCAGCTCCAGCGGCATCGGACTCCTCTCTTTCGACCTCGATTTCCGTTGCCTCAGCAATATCTTCAACCGTTGCTTTGAGCTCGTTGCCTATCGTGAGCTCGTCAGCAGTTGCGAGTTCTTCTGTCTTCGCGAGTTCCTCTGCTGTCCCATCGGTGGCGTCGTCAGCAGCGTCTTCGTCTTCAGCCGATGTTAGCGACATTGGATCGTCCACTGTTAGCGCCGAGAGCGAAGAACAAACTGTGGCTCCAGCAAGTGATGATCCGAACGGAGAAGCTTTCCCTCAAGGATCGGATGGAACCCCCGAAGCTGAGAATGATGGCCTCGGTGCTTCCATAATAAGTCCGGGTAAGGTACTTCAGGAAGTTCATTGAGACTATAGCACTGAGAAAGGATAAGACGATACGTTGTTGGATCAACAGAACCCCGATTTTCTAGCACCCCCTTCCACGGACAACGGTGACACGTAAGTTTACAATGTAATGCGGAATTTCGCATCTGACTCGATAGTTCTCAAGCGGGAATGCCAAATGGCCATTTTCTCTGAGCCACAACCGACTTCAGACCGGAGGTTGGGCGCGTCAGCAGAATGGTGAGTGATTTCGTTTCCTTTCGGAACGCGGGAGAACTCACAAGCGATATCAGTGGAAGTAATGCCTCTGGCGACTAGCATGTACGAAAAATACTTCTCCCGAGGCTGCCGTTCACTGAGATTGCATCCATTCTAGGGCCTCTGTGAATATGCGTTTGCAAGCAGGGGCGATTCGGTCAGCATGATCTATTAGCAGTCATGGGTTCAAGTCGTATTCACGGTTTTGTCTTATAGTGAGCTTCATTGGCATAAGACGGCAGAAGTAGGCCAATTTTGCACTTAGTGAAGTAATGATGTGCTGACCTGGCTATTTTTAGTGGGCCTATGTATTGAAGGTTTATCCGCTCCTCCGCTGCTTCTTTGGGGCCATCTAAGAATAATTTTGAATCAGGGAAGCACTTCCGTTACTGCCGTCAACACAGACGGACAGGTTTTCGTCGATAAAGTCGTGAGTGATACCCGTTCAGAGATAGCGATAACAATACTGATTCACATTACTAAAGAACGCAGGGGACTTATGGTACTTCCCACCTGGTATCCCTCATTCCCTTCAGGCAACGAACGATGACCCCGATGGCACGGAGTTTTTACTGGTAGGCAACAGATCTAAACCTGGCTACGCAGATAACGTTTATGAAATTCCTTACTTTTTTAGGTCTTCGATGATGGTGCATTCAGTGAAGACTCTACTTTCTTACTAACGGACTGGACGGCCCACATCCCGAAGGAAGTTCTTGCGAAGAATTTCCAGGTCAACATGTCAGCCTTCAACCATATTCCTTCGAAAGAACTTTATATCTTCCCGGCTGGTGTGTTGTCATTTCTCATTTAATCGTACAATAAAGCAAATTGAAAGCGAATGCTCTCTAGCTCCGCCACAGAACGAAAATGCCCCATCTGACCCCGCTGGTACGGTCAAGAACCCTTTCACGTACCATTTGTCCCAGGCAGCTTCGACCCCATTATCGGGTGGTTCGATGAAGGTATTCGATACAAGTGTGTTCCCGGTAGCCGATACTATCGTTGGTGTTCTGGTCAATGTTGAGCCGGGTGCTATGAGGTATGTTCATCTGGTTTGGAGATAGATTTTCCATCTCGCTGATCTTATGAATAGGGAGCTTCATGTCAGTCTTGTATTAGTGTGCCGAACGGCCCCTTATTAACATCTTTTCAGTGGCACCCCACTCAGCCTGAATGGAGTTACGTACTGTATGTCTTCTCCGTTGATTTCACAGGTGCATCCCATTGACGGTAATTGGAAATAGCGCTGGTCAGTCGCGCATGACGCTCTTTGCTGCTCAATCGAACGCAAGAACCTTCGATTACCAAGTGAGCTTTGCTTCTCTTCCATTTCCCTTGAAATAAGATAGAACTCGACGTGTCGCTCAGGCCGGTGATATCGGTTATGTTCCTCCGTCCTTCGGACATCACATCGAGAACACAGGCAACACTACTCTGACGTACTTGGAAATTTTCAACTCCGGTATGTAACTTTAGTTTCCCCTAAAATATTCCTACTCACGTCATTTTCTACTTTAGATACTGTTGAGGATATCAGCATGCAGCAATGGCTCGCTCTTACACCGCCCGACCTCGTAAAAGCACATCTTGGCCTAGACGATGAGACGATCTCTCACCTGAACAAAACGAAACAGTTCGTAGTGGGGCCTTCGTCGGATTAGACAAATTATGCATGGACTGTTTCGTCCTCTTTTTATATCTCGCTTGGATATTCTGGTGAAATCCAGGACGATAGCAGCGTCTGAATCTCTGTATACCAGGAAAATAGTTGCTTGTATTTGTATCGAGTAATGGAATTCTGTCTCCATTTTTGATGGTGTGCTTTGCTGCGAACACATTTTTTCATTGAGCACAGAAAGAACGCTTCCTCGATGGAAAGTCAAAGTTTATGCAATCGTCGTGGTGGGCCTAGATTTCCAGCATCCCCTACTTCGTATCGTGTGTGTATCTTCGAGAAGAGGGCCTTGAGTATGATTTTATCTGTATCTATTTTGACGCGGCACTTGTCCACGAAAAGAAAGTGTGCTATTCGCGTTAGACTTACTGCGACTAAAATAGATGAATCTTAAATACGGGACATATAAAAATAGAATGACATCCAGCACATCGTGAATCACTCTTAAAGCTAGAAAGCCTAATCCCCTTCTCAGATCTCAACGCTAATCTCAAACGAAGCTTGGTATTAGACTTTTATGTATATGGAACTCTCAGATAACCGTACGGACTAGACGCTGAGCCGTTATGAGATCGATGTATGTTCGCTGCGGAGTTTGAGCGGTCTTAGAGAGACGAAAATAGACGGAACTGCTGGACTAATACGTGGCTTGTATGAGCTTACCCAGGCCCTTGGGGGACATTTTTGACGACCCGAAGTTCAGCCTATTGGCTCGTAAACGAAAGCTATTGTAGGTAGAACATGTCGTAAGTACTACGCTGACAAAGTATCCATAATTGAGCAAGAAAAGCGACTCTGAGGCCGAAGTTCAAAGGCCGCGAATCTATGATGTGGGGGCTCATGAAAAAGTACTAACGCCCGGTAGTAGTCGATTTTATTTGAATGTCTTGCTCGAAAAGGAGAACGGAAAGACTTGGAGGAGTGGGATGCATGGCATAGTACCTTTCGGTTTCCTTAAGTAGCGTGGCGACTGGGAACATAAATGCAGCGTGTACTCCTTCAACGTAAGAAATATAATCAAAAGTTTAGAATGTGTACTTACAGGGTAGGAAAGAACATTTGGTACTCTGGCAGAACAACAGGGCTGTATTGCTCATCCCCCAGGGTAGAGATCATCTGAGAGCACACTTGATAGCGTGGTGGTTTAAGTTGGATTGTCGAAATCCCCGGAATAGCAAGATATATAACAATGCCAGTTACGCCATTAACTATCGCATCCAGGAGCACCAATCATTAGTGGAGTGGTCGGGTGAACTGAAGGTTCTGCACGCTTCTCCTTTCGGAAGTCAGACCTTTTAAGTTACGGAGACAAAATCTTCAAGAAACTGAGGCTTGGCGTCTCCAAGTGGATGAAGAGGCCATTAGTTTGGTAAACGACCTTTCGCTGGCACCGAGTAGATACAGACGATGCAAGAATAAAGCAAGCAAAACGAGAATGTGGTTTGTGTTTATTTATGTTGCAGCCATCAATAGCTTAGCTAATGACACGTGCCGTTGTGGCTCGCGTCAACGTCGTGCAAATCCCTGGCCTTTCGCGTTCATCTTCCTTCCTTCAACTCATGTAAACCACCTTCCCATTTGACACATTTCAGCATACAAAATATCACCATGGTACGTTAAAGGCATCATATTCACCATTTCACACACTAACGTGTCATTTATCTGCGATACATCCAGTCATCGACCAGACAACGTGACTCTGTCGCCGACCTTGAGGTCGAAATATACGACCTTTTCCTTTCTCACCATCTCTCAACACAAGATGATGCTGGAGAACCTCGAGTGCCGGCAACCGCACTCATTGACGTCATTCGCGTCTTTGAGGAACATCATGATGGCATCCATCTTCTGTCTGACGACGACGAATTGAAACTCAACGAGTTTGTCAATTCCAACCCTGGACTCGAAGTCACTCCGGATATCCTTCTAGGCTTTCTGAAGGCCCTTACTCAAGCCAGTGCAGCTGCAGCAGCGCAAAGTTCGGGCTCGGGCTCTGACAACGAAGTGAATGAGTTGCTTGATGAAAGTATGAGGGATGACCAGGACGGGAGTGGTCCGAGTTCAAGAAGCTCGAGTCACGGCAGGTCAGCTGGATTTGCTCCCAAGACGCCCAGCTCGGGCCAGTTTCCAGACTCCCCTTTCGATAGTAGCAGGCGCCAACGCACTGCTCCTCTCACCCACAATGCTGCTCCTTCAAGTTGGAACTCGAAAAAGACTCCTGGTCACGGAAGAAGGAGGAGTGATGCAGGGACCTACGGACGTTCAACGAGTGACAATGAAGTCAGCATTTACTCCCACGTACCGTTTCGTCTCATGACTGACGGACATTTTCTTATAGTCCATATCAGCACCTCCCTCTCGTCCTGGTTCTCGCATATCTCGGCGGGGACGCGCGCCGTCCAACTCCGGCTCGGCGCGTGGATCCGACAGTGAGCACTGGGAGCCCTCGTCCGTCAACACCTCACGTCGTCGCTCGCATGGAAACTATAGCATTAGTGCGGGTAGTCGAAGTTTCGATAATGACATGTCTCCGGAAGGTAGGCCTCGCTATCGAAAGAAGGCAATAGTTGTCGAAAGATCTCCTGGACAAGAATCTTCAGATTCTGGTTCGGATGAAGATGGAGAAGATGATACACTATACATTCGGGACCGACTTGCCTCATTGGCATCTCTCGAGTCAGAGGAGCGCGAGGAGGCTTTGCAAAAGTCGAACCAGGAATTATCGAGGCGAGTCGCTGAACAAGATCGTATCCTGCAACGCAAAATCTCGGAACACGAGTCCGAACTTGAGCAATTGGAGATTGCACTCGAGGAAACAAAAAGTGAACTCAGCTCGTCAAAGCGAGAGGAAAAAGAGCTAAGGTCTAAGGAGGGAAAGTACATACATCAAATCCAGACTCTAGAGAGCGAGATTGCGAAGTCTCAGAGAGCACTGGAGACCGCAAAACATGCCTATCAAAACCTGCAAAAGCAGTATCAAGAGCAGTGCTGTGCGTTATTCGCTTCCTGTTTTCTTGCGTTATGATGCTTATGTTCTCTCGACAGCCGAGTCCGAGAGCTTGCGAAATAACCTTCGAACTAGGGACGAGCAATACAGAGATGCTCTTGATAAAATCGCACTCCATGGCATTGAAATTGACAAGTGGCAACAACAGCAGGACCAGATGGAGCGCTACTCTCAATCGCTCGAGGCGCAGCTGGCCATTGCACGCGAAGCTCAAGCACAGCTCGAAGAGCAGAAGCAAGAGAATCTCCTTCTCAAAGAGACCATTGATCGTCTGCGTTTCGACATGGATGAGCTTAGACTGAAGGCAGACGGAAATATGGTCACGGAAGGTGCGAAGGGGCGAGCTAGCAACCAAGGAAGTTTGAGCAAGAGTCTTGGTGTTGAGCTCGCTAGGATGGGGGGGAAGTGGCCTGGTGGTGAGGACACCGATGAAGAAGATGAAAGCACGGCCGTCAGCGATGATGGTTCTGGAGGCGAGGGTACAGAGGGTGAGGATGTCGTGCAGACCATTATCACACGTCGGAAAAAGGTTTGTTCCGATTATGTGGCTTCTCGAGAACCTCAAGACTAATGGCTTTCCCAGAAAGTAGCGAGCAAAGCAATGAGAGTCGAGACGGTCAAATATGAGGACACCAAGCATTACTCGGATGCTTATACGCAGTACGAGGCGTCTGAGTTCGTAGCTTCTTCGTCGACGCAGACAGACCCCGAGCCACAGCGACAGCTATCCTCTACTGGCGCGCAAACTCTATCTATACCGCACGTCTCGTTGGGTACGCAGACGGAACTCGAACGTTTACCCCCGCCCATTGCTACAGCTGAGATGGAAATCCAAACCGACGATTTGGAAACATCAGTCGCAGATATATCGATGTCCTCAAATGCCGAACAAAAGCGTGCGGTACGAGACCTGCCCCCTTCGTATGCGGAGAGTAAGCGAAATGCTGAAGAGCAAGAACAACACGACATGCGTGTTGCGTCAGAGGCGATCAAGAAATGGCACCCAGGACTTGAAATGCCTCTTTCTCCCATTGCAAGTGTTTCCGAGGACGCTCTAGAGGAATGGGCAATGCTCAAGCACGAAACGGGTTTCGGGTGCTTAGCGATTGATAAAGTCCTCGAAATGTCCGTCAAGACCGGTCAACCACGATCAGCGAGTTCATCTTCCGCCGCTTCAGGGAGTTCGACGGATTCTAGGAAGAGCCGCTTTTATAACATCTATAACACTTTTGTGTATGGCAAGTCAGATTCAGAGTCTGACTTGCAGCGAGATAGGTCACTAGCGACAGGACTCATGCAGGCTGCTATGGTACTCGGTGCTTGTGTTTTAGCCGCAGGTGTGATAAGTGGTCCATACATGCACCAGCAATATAGCGTACCCGGAGGACCAACGTACTACGACAGAGCGGCTTGGTCGCAATTCAATGGATTGCAACCTCTTGGAGAAGGTCTCGTTCCTGATGGTGCAGCGACCGTCTGGGACTTCCTTGGAAGAATAACAGATGGTGCAGCAATGATGGCGCGTGGATGGCCAACTTAAGGCATGTTCCTTGCGGATACACCTGCCTATTCCTTCCCGACATTATCGTTGCTCTTTCCATTTTTCCGTGCTTCTGTGTTCATGCCAAATTGTGATTTTACGATTTTATGACTCCAACGTCCGCTCGCATCCTCTTTCCCTTGCTTCTGAACCCTATTTTGTCACCTTCCTTCCATCCCTATCTATGTTATATATGATTCTTTCCTCATATATGGACTTCCCTTTCCTTTCCCCGCACACTGCTCCCAAATTTCAAGTTTTGCGGTACATACGTATCGTACATATGGAACCCCTTCAACCTTCTTTCGCTCATTTTCGCACTATGTCCACTCCTTCGCATGACTTTCTTTTATCCTCGAGCCTTTTCTCGTCCAAACCCCCAACTCAGTAAATCTCTCGTCGTTCGCCTTTCTTCGTGCTTTCGATACGTTTTCGGTTCGATGTTTTCAGTTCGGTTCATTGACTTAGATTTGCTGCTTAAACTTTCGTTTCACTACCTGCCTTCTTCCTCTTCGCGACATCGGTTGCAGAGTTTTGCTTGACGAACTCATTCTACCATTCGAAACTGGCCATACTCATTGCTTTCCGTAACACCACGTTACACCTGACCGGTGTATTTCCTTACGGATTAGAGATCTATCCTGTCATCCTCTTACTATCTCTTCGCTCTTCTCTTTCTCTGTTTTCTTTCAAATTTTCCTTTCATTTTCTTTTCAAATTTGTCCTGTAACATTATCTATATAACTTCACCTGCTCGGATGTGTATTGCGGATACGACTACGTAGCCTACTCGCTCTCGCTTTCTCATTCGAAATGCGTTTCCAATCTCAATGATATCAACGATAATCTGTGGCAAGGAAGCACTTGTGTATCTTTCGATAAAATCGCTGAGCGTATGTTTTCAATCCACAAGCGGACGTATAGTAGACTTTCAAGAAAGCCTAGTCAATGTCGAATAGTGCTGTGACGGAAGGTCGACCATCAAAGGCGTGACGAAATGATTAAAAACAGTCTGATAATCTGATTGGAGTCTCAAGAATAACGTATCAATGAGAGCCCATCCCTAGCACTGGCCCTGTTCGCATCTCAACACCACCACCAACGGAAGGCCCCCCAGTAGACCCGTTGGTACCAAGAGCGCCATGCGATGCAATTCTCCCAGAATTTCGTGCCACCAAAGAATCCGTAATGGATGACGCGCATGCCAATAATTTCTCCACATAAATCAAATCCTTCCTCCTTTCTTCTTCCCACATTACGATTTGCGTCTTGCTCGGTGGGTGAAGGATGGCGGTGAAAATTCGGTCTTGGAGGTCTGT
Source organism: Hymenochaete sp. R1 (assembly GCA_019400425.1). Taxonomy (NCBI): domain Eukaryota; kingdom Fungi; phylum Basidiomycota; class Agaricomycetes; order Hymenochaetales; family Hymenochaetaceae; genus Hymenochaete; species Hymenochaete sp. R1. The sequence continues at coordinate 163,718 of JAFREE010000031.1, forward strand.
TGAGTGGTTGAGCTTGATTTTGACTGAGATGCGACTTGTCGAAGAGGACTGAGACGGGGAAGCAGAGCTGATACACGCAGTGATGTCGACATGGGTTTCTGGTGTTGGCTATAACAAGAGTGTCAGATCTAATACACAGGGGAAATGTCCGGACGAGGATGAAAACTACCAGTAGAGGCGGAGCTAGTGATATCTGTCTACCCGCAATGTTTGCAGAGAATAATCGATTATTTGGCCATTTCGATTGTAGATTAAGAAGAGGAGCGGGATCTGGCGCGCTGCTTTCGTCTTCGAGGTCGATTCCGGAATCGATAGCGTCCTCGAGCTTGAAACAGGATAAAGACAAGCAAAGACTGCGTCTCACACGCTCGGGGTCACTAAAGCAGCAATATGTAGTCAGATTTCGAATCGCACTTAATGCTTAAATCCATCTTATACCTGTCACGTTGACCCCTATCCTTCCAAGCTGCTAGAAGTCGCTGTTCAGTCTCGTCGAACAAAATGGTCATCTCAACGGTTGATCCAGTGGCTCCTCCCATGCACATACAAAGGAAGTCAGGCCTCTGACGACGTGAAGTTCCCAAAGCGTCGCTCGACTTCAGCTGGTCAGTGTTCATCGGTGAATCCCCGTGGTTTGGAGGGAGATCGTGAGATTCCAACATTTGCTTTCCATCCAGATCAGTCATAACTTGAGAATGTTCCCCTCGGTCCAAGCAACTATTCGAAAGTTCAGTCACCGGGGTGGCTGTTGTCGCTCTCGAGCTTGGGCCCTCCTCTTTGCTTTGGAACCATTTGACATCTTCGTCCAATAAAGCACCGTTGAGTGCTTTCGATTTTCCCAACTTGAGTTTCTTCTTCGGTCTGGCGTCCTGCTTGTTTGTCTTCGGAAGACCACATGACGATCTTTCGGTATTAGTGGCAGATGCAGGAGGCGTTGGAAAAGGAGGGGGAGGTGGCACAGAAACCCTCATCGGGGTATTGGAAGCTTGTGCTACAAATACTTTAAATTACTTTCAGCTAAAGACAAGAAGGTAGGAATACGCACGAGCTTGAATATCTTTCATATTCACATCAGCTGATATCGGTCGGGGCGATGGCTCGTTCTTACGAACAGAGATAGGATATTGACTTGCACTGTCAGTTCCTGGTATCGAAATAGCCAACTTTTGCTCCTGGATGTTGCTTTGAGTCGAGGGAGTAGAAGCTGATGATGGTGAGATTGGCGGAGATGTCAAGAATGGATGTCGGCTTTTCGCGGGAAAATGAGAGTCAGCAATACCATTTAGTACGCGGGACACTCGTACCCGTGGGCGACTTGGCCAGGACTTTGGCTTGGCACTTGCATTGACCGCGGCGACAATGAGACTCGTATGGATAGAGACTTGAGTATATCTTCTAGATCAGCTAGGAGGGATATTTCATCAGTTTATTCGAGGTCGGCACAAACGATGCTCTTGAATGCTCACTCCTAATCAAGCCGTCGTTCTCGAAGTAATACACAAAGGGTGCTGCGGCTTTGACCATCTCTGCGTATGCTACCACACGAGGCTTCAAACTCGCCGCAAATGGTGTCGCATAACTATACGGTGACGTTGCTTTCGTCATTTTTGTTAGGTTTTCTCGAGCCGCCTATCAAACGCCTTGGTTGAAGTCAATGCTCTACAAGGCTTGCGTGACGAGCCTTACCTTGAACACCTCGACAATCTGGAACGAACATTAACTAGAGGTCACCAAAGAAAGTTCGAAATATACCATTGGTCGAGCTTCTGCATAATAAGCTTCTTTTCGGGCCTTCATAAGTCAGTGAATGAGCAGGGTTGTAAGCCACTGAGTCGAACTTACGACAAACTTCTGGACAGAATTAATGGCAGCTATAAATTTGTCTTCATCTTCCGAGCGGGCCAGTTTAATCTTCTGCTGCAGAAGCCTCTTGTTCTTCTCCTTGACTTCGTTGTTGTAATGCACATGAGTCATGGGTGAATGGAGGTTGCTACTGTAGCTGGAAGAAGTGAACAAGCCTAAGCTTGAGCGCGCCTGAGGTGGACCCTACGCGTCCACGGGACTTCAGCCACACCCTCTCTCGCCCACCTACCACCACCAGCATGTCGGATTCAGACACTGAGTCTTATCTTAACGTTGCTCTCAGCCAGGCCGATAATATAGTGAGTTTCTCGAAGATAATTTTATCTGTCTCATTGCTCATACGTGCAATGGCAATAGGTGACCTATAGACTTTTGAGCCGCAAGCTATCCATCCACGTTAATACCGCAAAGAAGTACGCGTTTATTCTTGTGTAATTCTATCACTTGTTTGTAATACTCGAAATAGTGCACTAGCAGACTATTTTTCGAAGGAACGCGATAACGGGAGGAATCTGTATGCGACGTTTTGGCTCTCAGGTATACCGGCGTCCTCCATGACGGATGGTATTCACGATGTCATGGAGGTAGACGCTGGTGAGGCGAACGACCTGAAACGGGTCAAAGTTTCGATTGTAGGGGAGGATGAACTGGAACGTACGCGACCTCTCTCGATCCACAGACTTCTGACTGACTCAAAAATGTTTAGGCGCAAAAACAACCTTCGCGAGATTGACCTCATTCCACATATACTCTCTCTCATCATCCCCAGTCAAGGTATGTAAATGTTTTTGAGATGCGTAAAAGCAACTTCTCATATCTCAAAGAACGAAGCTCAGTTGTGCGGCTTAGCGAAAGAAATCCGAGATTATGACAAAGAAGGAGGATTTCAACTAGCAAAGACTGTCGGAAAGATTACAAGCGAAGACATCAAGGTGTGCTCTCCCCGTCTCCAAAATTCGAAAATGTCATTGACCTCTTTACCCAGTCAATTCCTGTTAAGACTAAACAAGGTTTAGCAACCATCAAACCAAGGGCTTCGACTTCAACGACTCTCAATACGAAAACAATCAAGAAGGAAGAAAAGCTCATTGCAAATGTTAATAAATCGGAGAGACCAGTAAAACCAATTGTAAAGCCCGAAATTACTCAGGCGAAAGGCCCCTCCAAACTTGACTGGAGCAAAGCAAAGACGAAGACGGCTGTGAAACCCGAATACAAGGAAGATGGAACTAAAGTAGAATCTGTCAAGGCGGAAACTTCATCATCATTGGAAAAGGTTTGATCATATTCTGTTTATAGACAGCCTGTACTGAATACTTGATGATAGCGCGGCACAAAAAGGAAGTCAAGCCCACTATCGACAAAACCTCTAAAAACAGAACCTTCAGTATCCTCAAGCATGGAAAGGCTCGTGGTTGGCGATAGAAACGCGTGCGATATAAAGTACGAAGCTCCCAAGGAGACGAAAGTTAAAAACGGTGTCATTATGTCCGATGAGGAAGAGGAAGAGGACGCTCCGGTATCGAAAATTCGCTCAAAACCGAAGCCAAAAAGAATTACGTCTGATGATGACCTTCGTGCTCTCATGGATGTCGACGACTGTGAGTTGATTAGTAAATTGTTACAGACAGATCCTTAAGTCACTTTGGTTCTCAATAGCTGAAGTTGTTCGAATTTCGAGATCAAATGCCCAAAGCAAGACAGCCAAAACGAACCCGGTAGAATCTGAGCCTGAGGTAGAGCAAGAGGAGCTGCCAGTGCAAGAGAGTCAGGCCAAAGAATCGGATCGCATGGACGAAGACTCAGATGACCTTGTACCAAAGGCGAAACCTCGTAAGCGAAAGGAGAATAAAGTGATTCCAATAGGAAGAAACGGACTAAAGAAAAAACGGGTTGTGAGGAGCAAGACTGATATGGATGCCAAGGGCTATATGTGTACGCCAACATTATATTCTTTATATGCTTATAAACATACTAAACCTCGCTGATGTAGTCACCATTGACTATTCGTCGTACGAATCAGTTGATGAGGAGGAGGCCGAGACTAGCAAAGAGGAGGCAAAGAAAGCTCCCGCGAAGAAGGAAGCAAAGTCCGTCAAATCTGCATCCTCAACGACGAAAAAATCTGAATCTAAGAAAACCTTGGAACGATCATCCTCCACGAGCAAGCCCCGTCAGTCTGGAACGAATGGCAGCCAAAAATTGCTGGCAAGTTTTTTCGGTGGAAAGCCAAAGTAACAGACATGGAAATTTGATGAAACGCAGCGAATTCTGGTTCTGACCTTCATTCTTCTATAACTAACTTAATCTCGCAATATTGATTTATGAACAACACGGATACCTACTTCGCTTTAGAGATAATGCCATCCAATTGAGAAATATATTCCTTGAGTGTGGTTTCGTCCAGCTTGTCAGCAAGAGCGCCGCGAACGTGCGATTCTAATGCACACACAACCCCGCCTTCTTCCAAGAAGAGATCACCTATCTTCAAAACACGATCGCGCACCTCCTCGTCACATCTCCTCAGGATCTCGTCCGCCTCGCCTTCTTCGCCCTTGGCAAGCGCACAAAGACGTTGGCACGCAATGAACCTGATTTGGTCCGCACGGGTAATTCGATGCTTCGATGCGCGTAAGCCATTGGATTGCTTCCTTGCCTCATTATATTCGAGGAAAGGCGTGCCGACGATGGCCCGATCGAACTTTTCAAACAGGAAAGCGTCTGGGTGTGATACGGGATGTGAGCCATCCGTCGTGTCCGTCTTATTTCCTTTCCCCTTTACATACGGGTTCTTGTAATGCATGAGCATCGTATTGAACGTATCTCCTCGGGGTCGGTCTTCCTTTCGAGCTTTGTCGACCAGTTCTGCGTAATGTCTCTTCTGCGCCTCAGTCCAGGCAGAAGCCCCGCCCTTCTTGTGGTCAGAAACAATAAAGTAAAGGTACTGCCAGATGAAGAATTCGCGTCTTGCTTCCTCGAATTCGGTCTGCCGAGTCTTGTAAACTTCGGCATTGGAAACATTGTTGGAGTTTGCCTTGTCTTGCCTTTTGAATAAGAAACTTGGAATCAAAGACGAGAATTTGAGGGTTTGGGGCATTGAGCTCAAGTGAGAAGATAGCGTCTATCGTATCGTTATTGGCAATATAGAGATGACTGCCAGGGTACGTTTGGAATCTCGCTTTATCTGCGCTTTAAGGGTTACAATACTATTAGTATTGCACCCCGCTCTCGTTACCCTTCCTGCAACGTGCGCTCGTTCAGCGAGGATCCATTAGGTCCATTGCACATTTCCAATTCCCAAGACCAGCAAAATTGACGGATATATATGACTCCTGAGATTGCAAACCTTCTGTTGCCGTATGTATACGTAGCCAAGTAGGATAGAATGGGATGTCAACTATGAACGAACATGATATATCGTCAATATATGGATAATGCTGCACTGCAGCTTGTCGTATCGTATTCGTAAGTATGCAAGAGTAATGTGGATATAAGTTAAAGTAAAGAAGAGAAAGAAAAAGAATAAACAGGATTGAATCTACTTGCTATGTCTCGATCCACTATGACTGGTCGTCTCGCCCCTCATACCCCTCGTAAGTGTAAGAAGCAAGGCTTCGATCCTCGCTTGCCGATCCTACAACAGTGATTTAATTAGCTGATTCATAGGATGAATTGCCATTGAGCCTTGTACCTGAAGTTCCTTCATCTCGTCCTTTAGCTTTTGCACAGGCAAACCCCGCACTTCCTCTACCAGTCCTTCTATTCTCTTCAGAGTTTCCAAAGCATTTTCGCCATCTTCCTCTTCCGCTGGCGGCAAAACGGTTATTTCTGACGTAGGCGACATGAGACGCGAACCCGAAAAAAGCCTTGCAAGAGGGCTAAGAGTTGAGGGTCTTGTAGGTGGGACGGCTAGCGCAGTATGCGCGGGAGCTATTCCTCCATCCTCAAATGCTGGGGTGCTGTCATTTCTCCGCCGGCGGGGCGAATTTGGAACACTAGGAGATGAGAATCCAGTTGGTGAGACAGGGACGCTGGTATCGAGACGCCGATTTGAAGACGCTCGAGTTGATCGCCCAGAACGAGACTTGTTTCTCCGGAAACGGACGCTATCTCGAGATGCTAAAGAACGCAACGCAGGTTCTTCATCGTCGTCAAAATCGAGCTCTTCAAGAAGTGCAAGTCGTTGCTCGTCCGAAAGATCGACATCGAAGATAGCATCATGTACTGTCTTCGAATTGGCACCAATCAAGACTTCGACGATTGGTAACTTTTTGAGATTTCGCGGCAGTGAGTTATATATGGATTGTGCTTTCTCAATCCCTGTCTCTTGTACTTTCTGACCTAGTGAAGAGTAACGCTCGTAAATGCCAATCATGATCAGTATAGGGAAAGTCTATTCGGGAGGAAATGACTTAGATGGGAAATGACTTTAGATTTTCAAAGATGCTTACTGTCAATCGGATAAGAAAGACGTTGACGGAGTGAAGCGCGCGAGGTGAGAGCATCCAGCTTAGCGGTATGAACAGAATGTACGCGAAGAGGTTGAAGGGAGGTTGATAAGAGAACAACGCATCCGACTTGACGCTATAATGAGAATAAGGATAACTCACGCACTTCAAGTTGAAGACACGCACCCTTCAATCGTGGCAATCGTATATTCAAATAAGTACTAGAGGCAACGTTGTAAGTTAATGATTGACTGCAGACAGGTTCTTGGCCTTACCTCTTGGTTAGCGTTCTGTTTTTCGGTACGACGGTTAGCTTTGAATCGTTGGACTTTTGCTATTAGTTACAAATGTTCTCCGTACCTCATCGATGCGCGCAAATGTGTTAGATAGGATAGAGATGAGCACTGTCAAAGCGCCGTTTGTCTGTCAGACACTGCAACATGGGGAGGCTGACGATAGTCATGTGCACGTACTCGTCAAAAGGAGAGTATTGGATAAAGCCGCAAATGTCGTCATGAGAATGGGTCCGAAAATCTTATGGAAAGATTCCGCTTGCGAGAAGCTTAGAGAGGTGTTTCCGAACCAAATCTGTACGAGAAGCCAGATGATCTTCTTCAACGGCCATTGAGTTTTATCAGCTTGGGGTATTGTCAGCTAGATGATCTCTGAGAACGTTGGAAACTAACCTAGAGTCCATAAACAAAACAGGACGCCCGAGAAACAGATGGCGGCTATTCCCATGAAAAAGACGAATTCTGCAATCATACCTCGCAAAGCGCTAGCCGAATATCAGAGCAGCTGAGAATATGAAAGAAGAGTAAAATACACACAGTATGATCACATTATTCTTAATGGCAAAGAAAGCTAGTCTATCGCACGCTTAGCATTGAAAAGGTACACAGTAAGCCACAATGATGCTCGCCTTGGAAACAATATACATGCCCCACAGGCCAGTACATCGAATGCTAAATCTGAATAATAAACTGTACATGCGGTTAGATACTCGAGCTAGTCATAGGGGGAAAAGCAGACTCACCATCGCCCCAGTACAACCCTCTTGCGCGTAAGGCACAATACACCAAAAACAAAACAAGAAATGAAGTGTCGAAAACATTCCACATCTATGGGGTCCTTGAGTGTCTTATACATCAAATAACCCTACAGAGCACTAACGCTAGCAATGTAAACTATAGAGATTCTTTTTATGAACGAGTAGATTCCGAAGTTCGAGAGATTCACTCACTTCCCCAGCCATGTTCGCGAGCCTGCGCGTATTCCTCGAGCAGGAATGCGAGTGCAAAGGCTCCAAATACTAGCTCCCACAAACTTAGCGAGTAGAAATCTTGATCTTTAGCAAGCAATAGGGTTAAACACAGTATATCCCGATTAAGAAAGGCGGAGGAACTCACTGGAAAGGCAAAGACAGAAGAACACGACCAAAGTTGCGAAGTGCAGAAATTCTAATAAAGCCCCATACTTAGGTACTCGCAGCCTCGCACCAAGCGTCGGTATGTTGTATCATGAGAACGTTTTAGCAAATACGCACCTGTAGTGATCCAGAAAACCAGCTTTACTTCCATCATAGATGGCAATATCTCTTGTTTTGTAGTGATCCGCTAGAAGTGAACGAGTGGATGTTACCGAAAAGACGATGTGCCCAGCGTAAATATCGTTGACGACACTCTGCACGACAGTTGTTGAAAGAAATCGTTTCGACTTCGTTGCGATAGCAATCTACATACGTCATCAATTTAAAATGCATTCTGAAACATAATTAACAACGCTACTTACTTCCAGAGCACTTTTCGGATCATCCAAATCCTTCTCGTCTCCGCCGAATGCCGCCACCAGTCTGTCCACGGCATCTTTTGGCGCACCAACGACAGGATTCCAGCAGGTAATAAGTACAGCAGCGAGCTCGAGCTTCGAGTTTGCGAACGTCCGCGCGAGTTTGATGGCGAGAAGCTCGCACACCGAGGCGCGGGAGCCCATAAGGTTCTGGTGGGCGAGGTCGTTGTCAGATTCGCGAAGGAAGTGTGCACGAACGGCGAGGCAGGCGTAGACAACTGCTAAATTACGGGTCTTCGCATACTTGTAGACTAAGGGTCGCACAATTGTGAAGTTAATATCTGACGCGTTTAGCTGGCTGCACAAGTGGCGGTCAGCGCGAGTAACTTTGAGAAGAAACGCACTCACTCCCAAGACAGAGCTGAGTCTGTAAGAAGCATACAGATAATTAGAGAATCAATAGTGACTGTAAAATCGTGTCACTTGCCGATATTGTCCTGTTAAAAGTCCAGTCAGCTTGACTGTCAGTTATAAGCGTTCGTTCTCAATTGAGCACTCACTACGACGTCCTTCTTCAATTGAATGATCAGCGGAAACACCCTGGTCTCCGCAAGGATGTCAGCTGTACACCATGATACCAGTTCCTGGTTCTCCTCGTCCATGGCGGTCGATAGGAGAGGTTGAGAGAGGTCCGGAGTACGGGAGATGGCGTTGGCACGATACCGCAAGGGAGCCGCGACTCGCGAGACGGTGGGACGGCGTTAGTTCTATTTTAAGTCGCGCGGGATGATCAATGATCCGCGCCAAATCGATATAAGAGGAAGTTCCGGCGGCAACAAGCACGTTCTGTAACTGTGACGTTCACTCTTCCAACTTCAACTTGATGTCGTCGACTTTCTCCGCTTCTTTGCATGGGCTTGCCTAGCTGCTTGCCTCCTCCCATTGAGTTTCTTTGTCTGAGGAACAAAACTGATTATATGTCTGAAAAATTGTGACAAGAAACTTCGACATATCACCAGCTTCTGCACCTGTCGAACACTAGCTCAGGGCTTTGGGCTCAGTGACCTCAACCATCGCCGTTCGTTTCGAATTAGCATGATGCTCGTGCACGTCGACGGCAACGAGCGCGGGCATGTCTTTTATGCCGAAAGCGGGACGCTTCTGCTATACGTACTGGGCCGAACATCTGCGCTGAATGGTTGCCAGGAGGAACATGGTCGGTCGGTAAACTGATTGGAAACCCTGTCATTACCTCGGTCGGTCCAGCTTTTCATTGTCCGCAACGTACACCTGCTTCTCCTATCTCATTGTCATTTTTGAATTTGCGGCCTTGTGCTTGTATCAGTGCGTTCGCAAAGGTCTTGAGCCTTGAATATTCCATTTTGCTGGGTTTGTATTGGATTTTGGAAGAAGTGTGTGCATGTGCGCGCACATGTTCTCATTCGTCGATGGTGGAACACCGGACTAGCCGAGGCCTCTGTACAGGGTGAGTCTGCTGTGGTCCTATACAAACTTTTTTCCCTGCTTTTTTTTGGCTTCTGGGACTTGAGGACATTTATGGTGGGTCTGATTTTCAACTTAACGAACAAGGCTCTTACATAAGTATCCTAGATGACGTCCAATATCCAGGAGATGAGAGGTGTTTTATTCTCGGGGGCTTGGGTAGCGCTTGGAGGGATGGAAAGCGCAGGAACTTCAAACTCTACTTTTGCGTATCATGATGGCTCATGAATGTCAATGCTAGGGTCATTGAGACGATACGTAAAAGACAGAAAAAATGCGGCGCAGGTGCATTCAAACTACGCAATTTATTTTTAAAACCTGCAGACGTTTCGAAGTCTTCATACAAGAGGAGTCTCGAACGTTCGAATACTCATTAATAGAGCTCCTTATCATCTTGCCTACGACATTATTTGCTTAAGCAATGCCGGAAATGCGGAACCCTTTTTGAACTTGAAGCTGTCAATAATTCATATAAAACCATGGACCCTAACACGCTGATATCCGAGTACTCGCATCCCTCCGTTCTCCCACCATGTCTGACAATGACAACGCCAGCGCGCATAGGTGAGGGGATCCCTGCATTTCTCGTTGTCCACCGTCATCTCCTGACTATACGTAGCTTCATCGAGGTCACACACATAGCCATTGTTGGACACAATCCAGAGTACAAGTATCTTGTAGTGTTTGAACACGGGGCCGGCGCTAAGGAGACGATTGAGCTATCAAACAGCGGGAATGATTCCTTCATAACGTACGTTCAAATACTCTCACTGATTATTTCAGTTCTTGCTTACTTGCCATAGATTCCTTGAGGTACACTCGTCGACTAAGGCCTTCATCAGTCGAAAGGATACAGGTCGGTCAAAGAATAAGGTCATATGAGTGTCACAATCCCAAGTCAATTTTTTTGATGAAAACTTCTTTACAGGCAAAGTTGGCCAGAAGAAGCGGGCATGGCTCGTGGGTGAAGAGCTTGGACTTGGGGATGGGTGGTTTTATGGGACCCGAGAACTCAGAGCGTGAATGTAGGGTGCCGGAGCTTCCTATTACCGCCTCGGTCGCTGAATTTCAGAGCAGATGCTTGTGATGAAATCAAATTGAAAATATCTTTCGGAGCGTTCCATACAGTATGCTTGCTTCTATATTGAAACAGAAGGAAATTAACTCGATTCTTTTACGAGCGCGCGGCAGTGGCGGATATTCGACGTAAACAAGCGATTGCCGCCTTGGACGACAAGGCGGACATGATGCAGAGGATTGATATGGGAACACGGTACATGAGCCTTTTCCTGGGTTTGGCAGTGACTGTGGCCGAGGTGAAGCACTTAAAAATGCACAAATAATCGTTGTACTCACATATCACCTTAAATAGTTGAACGCAACAGCGAGCGTCGTGATTGCTGTCGTTGATTTTATTTACAGGGTGAGGTGTCCATTAAACAATTGAACATGCTTTTCAATGTCATTTCAGAAAATTGAAGGCATCCACTCCGCATATGATGGTGTTCGTAATATGGTTTCAAAATTAACTGACGAGGTGAGGAAAGCACAACGTGCGGGAAAGCATTTCAAAACCGAGGACGTTCGTACGGAATTGGACAACCTCATCAAACTTGTCATTCGTGCTTCTGACGAGTTCCGTGAATATTATTCACAGCCGAAATACAGTAAGCACAGGGGTGGCAACAATTTCATCACCATGGCTCACTTTTAAACCAGAAATCGTTGGAAAGGAGTTCTTCTCTTCGAGAGAAAAGAGACTGTCTGATTTGCAGAGCGAACTAGACCATCATAGAGAGATCATACGGGATGCCTTTTTGACAGAAATCCAGGTTGGCGTTACAGAGGTCAAAGATGGGATATCGGACATTCGGGATGAAATGCGCAAAGCCGCCAGAGGAATCGACTCTATAATAGCTCATCAGAAGCTACATGGGAATAGTAATATCTTGGATGTGCTAAAACCTCCCGCCAATAGCAAACACTATGGAAAACCCGCATGCTTGCCTGATACGAGGAAATCAGTATTGGATCGCATTCAATCCTGGATATCCGATGGTTCACAGTCGTCGAGGCTTTTCTGGCTTTATGGTGTTGCCGGATGTGGTAAAAGTGCCATCGCTGCAACGATATCCGAACATATGGAAGACAGTGATAGTCTGGTCGGAACATTCTTCTGCAAACGAGATGAAGAGGACCGGAGCAACCCTTTCCGGCTTATCTGGTCCATCGCGCACCAGCTCGCAAAAGCCAATGCAGAATACAAATCAGCACTAGAGATTGTGCTTCGAGACGATGACCCTTTTGGTAACATTGACCTCGATACTCAGTTCCGACTCCTTATCAAGAAACCATTGTCGAAAATTGGGCAACCTGCTGTTGGGTCGCCCTTTTTATTCGTCGTCGACGCACTCGATGAATGTGTCAACAATGAAAAGGTGGCGAGTCTCTTATCGCAATTGGTCAAAGCAGCGCCTTGGCTACTCGTTTTGGTCACAAGCCGAGAGCTGACGGTCATACGAGAAGGTCTCTGCGGTCTTGGGGACCTGATGCAGAGTCAAAACTTGTTCGATGACGATGCGAAAGGTGATATCCGAACGTTCTTAGAAAAAGAGCTCTCCCATGGCGGGAGACTGGAAGACCTCCACGAATTCGTCAAAAAGCATCATATTGACGGGCTCGTCGATAAATCACAGGGTCTCTTCATCTGGATGCGAACGGCGGTCGAGCTCATAGCCAGAAACGAGGTGGGGAAACAAGGCGTCCTTGAGAGGATCCTCAACTCTGAGTCATCCGGTGAGGCGGAGTCCGCACTCGACGATATATATCGAGTCGTATTGGATGGTGCTTCTAAGACAGCAAATGGCAGGGCAGTGGTCCAAAGCATTATCGGATTGTTGCTAGTAACGTCCGTGACCGAGCTGCTGACAGTTAATGCTCTTCACGCCTTTCTGCCGCCAACGTTACACGTTTCTTTTGCAGAATTCAAAACCATTTTCAATAAATTGCTTGCGGTTCTCATCGTGACCAAGGGGCTCGTACGCGCCTATCACTTGTCCTTCCGCGACTTCGCATCTTCAAAATCACGATGTGCGAGTTTTTGGCTCGATCCGGGCCAATTGCAGACAATCATGTCTATGGGATGTCTTGAGATCATGTTAAAAGGCACTCGGGACGCAAAACGGCAGGTGGAAGTGCCTTCGGGCTTGATGTTCAACATATGCAAATTGGAATCGGCTTATTTACAGAACAAAGACATCAAGGACCTTGCAGAACGAATCGAAGAGAACGCATCGGTTGAGCTTCGATATAGTTCGCTACACTGGCTCGACCACTTTCAGGGGGTGCCCGCGGCAAAACAGGGATTAGTTGCATTGCATAGTATGATTGAAGATCTTATCTGTTCGAGCCGATCATTGTATTGGCTTGAAGTCATGAGCCTCACTGGACGCGTTTCCGCCGCACGGGATATACTTCAGAGGTTTAGCACGGATACAAAGGTACCAAATGATTTTTTTGACGAAGTAAAGATATATCTAATCAATTGTTCATCAGCTCAAGCCTAGTAACACAAAAATAATTGAAATTGCCATGCAGCTACGAAGGTTTGTGGATAGATTCTTCATTCCTATCTCCGTCAGTACCCCCCACCTTTATATTTCAACGTTCCCATGGCTTGCAAAACAATCAAAACTGTGGGATACTTGGAGTCTCGATTTTAATTACCAACAAAAGTTACTATCGCGTTCAATCGATAAAGAATCGCCCATCCTATATCGCATTCCCTCCTCAGCTTGGATTCGCGCCCTGACAGCATCTCCTGTTGAGTCACGTTTTGCTACAGGATCGCTGGACGGCTGTATCACATTTTGGGACTCTCAGACGGGTCGTCGTGTGGGAGACGTTTTGAAAGCACACCGCAAAGACATACACGCCCTCGCCTTTTCCCCTGACGGGCAGTACATTGCATCCGGATCTCGGACGGAAGGAGAAATTATACTGTGGGACACTGAGAGCCATCTGCCCACCGGACAATATTTCGCAGGCATTAGTGGAGGTGTTTCGGCTCTCGACATCTCATACGATGGGAGGTTCCTTGCATGTGGATCCAGAGACAATACAATAAAAACATGGGATTTATGCACCCATGATTGTTTCAAGGTCTTCATGGGTCACTCTGACGACGTAGTGGCCCTCGCCTTTTCCCGTGATGGACAGCAGCTCATATCGGGCTCTGACGATAAAACAGTCCGTGCCTGGGACATGAATACCGGTGAAAGCACATTGCTGGAAGGGCACACTGATCTAGTTCGAGCCGTTGCATTCTCGCCCGATGGGTCACGATTCGCGTCTGGCTCGAATGACACTACTCTTCGTATTTGGGACGCGAAAACCTGTAACTCGATGGGTGATCCGATACCTGCACGCTATAGAGTTTTTCAAGTGGGGTTCTCTCCAGATGCGGCGTACGTTGTTGCTGGGACTTATTATTCTGTCTTAGTTTGGGAGATTAGGTCAAGATCCCTGACAGCATTATTCGATACAGGGGGCGGCTTCCCTGCGTTCACTTTTGATGGAACACAGATTGTGAGTGCGAAGACCAACGAAATCAGTGTCATCGATTTTGAAGGAGAATATGGAGTCCGTAGAGAAACGGGTGGTCATACAGATCGTGTATTCTCTGTAGCCTTCTCTCTGGACGGGGCACATATTGCGTCGGCGTCGGCGGACTGCACCATCCATACTTGGGACTCCCAAACAGGTGATTCAGTTCTACCTGGTCCTTCCACCCGCAAGTCAAAAAAGCGACAATCCATATGGAAATTATTCAGATACAAAGCAAAATCAGTGTTCAGCTCGACCAACTATAGTCAGCGGGTCTTCGCAGAAGGCGACAGTGATGGCTCCGAAGCTACTTTGCAGCACACTACCGCTATAACTTTCGTTGCTTTCTCCCCCGATGGCCAATGTCTGGCGTCTGGTAGTGAGGGTGGCAAAGTCAGAATATGGGACGCGAGAACCGGACAGTGCAAAAAGGGCCCCTTCAAAGCACACTCAGAAGTACACAGTGGTGCCTTTTCACCAAAAGGTGATATTCTCGTGACGGGCTCGCTCGATGGAATGGATGTGTGGGACATGAACACAGGCGAGTCTAGGGATACCGTTTCATTGCGAGAGGGACCAATACATTCTATTGCAATCTATCCCGGTGGGGGTCATCTTGCATTTGGAATAGATAAAGCAATTGGGTTATACGATGTGAGTGCCGGCACTGTATCGGTGCTTTTTGACGTCGACTTCGATGTTCTCAGCTTAGCGCTGTCGGGAAACGGAAATCTCTTGGCTGCTGGAGGAACCGGTCGATCAGTGCACGTTTGGGATTTGAGCACAAAGCTACCTGTCTGTGCCCCATTGGAAGGGCACTCAGGTCTCATCGGGTCGATGAAGTTTCTCACAGTCGACATTATTGTCACTGCTTCAGCCGACAGTACAATTCGCGCCTGGAGCTTGCAATCAGGCAAGCCAGCTGGTCGGCGTTTGACGGCTCACGCAGACGATGTTAATTGTGTTGATATCTCACCTGATAGGACGCGTATCGTTTCGGGTTCTGGGGACCGCACCGTTCGCGTGTGGGACTCACAAACTTTCTTCTGGGAATCAGTAGTGAATTCATGTGGTTGTGCGGTGATTGGTCCCGAGCAGGTTCCCGAGGCCATCCTCGACGATGGGTGGATTCGTACGACGGACGGCGAAATGTTGCTTTGGGTTCCGGGAGATCTTCGTGTACTGGTGCTGGATACGAGCCTACTTCGAATATCTGCGAGTAATGAGGGACAACCGATCCGAATCCTCTGGGAAAATCTCATATACGGCACTGATTGGACGAAGGTTCGGCATCCAGTCTTCAGTAACTGATCTCATTCTTTTTTGTTGCCGACGTTCGTCCTTTTTTTTCGGATGATCCTCCATTACTTGCAACATGAACCTCATTGGTATGCACGCCAATTGTTTTGTCCATCTGTACTTTATCCATTGTCTACCCATGTCTTTTCTCGTCTATACGAGTATCAAAGCCATTCGACCTGTCTTTCTATTCAGTTGAAAACAATGTTTTACTACGCTTACTACAAGAGAATGTGAAATTTGAGCATTGAGTCATTCGTGTTAAATAACTAGTGAGCTAGAATAACAATGTATGTAAGACGCATTTCGAAGCACTCTTAAGAGTCCGATATTGTTTGCATTCATTGAAGCAGAAAGTACCCTCCCCCTCCCTTCCTTTCTTCTTGATTATTGCTATTGTACGTGTACGACGCGAAGAGAAGAATAAATATTCATGTAGTTAGAAGAAATGTACTCGATTAGTCAGAGATCCCTGAAGGGGTTCAAAGCATACTAGAACGAGTTCTGCTTCTTCATTGCCTTGATAGAAGACTCGATAAAGTCGAGATCAAGCTGGTCAGTGAAGTCATGCTCGTGGAGCTTTATCGGCATCGTGCTCGCTCTCTCAATTTCTGCACTCGGACCATCAACCGGAAGCTCTTCAACAGACGAAGTGTTAGGGTCTCGAGTCTCTTCCTCATCCTTCTTCTCAACAGAATTCTCCCCCGATGCAGCCTCCTTCTGCTCAGACTGCTCTCCCTCCCGAAGCTCCTTCAATGCATCCTGCAGTTCTTTCATCACCTCGGGAAGTTCGTTGCGCTTGATCTGCAAGAATTCAAGGAGATCCTTGTCGGAGGATGTCTCGAGCGCCTGTCGCATGACGCTGCGCAAGTTCTCTGTGTCAAGCTTATAGTCAAGATCGTTTTGTCGTTCCACAAACTCGTCAAAATGCTCGCGCATCTCCTCTTTGGACGGCAGCGGTCCGTCAGCGGAAAACCCGCTATCTTCACTCTCATCCTTCGCATCTTGGGCGAAGTCCGCGTTGGCGAAGAAGTCGGTTGGTGCTGCCTCTGCGTTTGTGTGGATCGTCGAGAATGAGAGCGTCTCGGGTTTCTTCTCTGGCATGTAGGACATGAGGCGCTCCATGTCTTGCCTAGTTCTCTTACTATGCTCTCGGCGCTCTTTGTCCGCGTCCTCGAGACGCTTCAATGACCTGATCTGTATCTTGATCTGCGAGCGAGCGTCAGAACTACTGCTAATCAAGATATTTTTCAGAGAGAAAGAAACGAACCGAGAACATGCTGATAGCATCCGTCAATTGAGATTCGCACGCTTCTACTTCATCCTGGATTTCCGAGCGCTTGAGATAACGCTTGAAGAACGGACGGGTGGCTTGTTTTTCGCAAAAGTTTTTGACAGACATAAATGACCTGCGTAATGTTCGTTAAACATCTCGAGAAACTATAGTAGAGTCACGTACTCTTGGAGTTGCGCCAAAGGCATCTTCAGATCTTCTTCGACCTTTTCGCCCGCTTCCATGATCTCTTCACGGACGGAGAGCAAAGTGGTAGCGCATCTTTCGGCCAGCGAAAGACATGCGATTTGATTGGACTTAGAAACAGAAATGAGCGATCAAAGCTATCTGTTGGTAAAGAGCTGGGCTTTCTCACTTCAACTTTCTGCAAAGATTCCCAGATCGCTAGCAGCGTCTCACACGCAGGTGCAAGAGCGCTAACCGGTGTGAATTGCAGCACAGAAGCGCTCACACGAAGAGCGTCTTGTGCCGCATCCGTACCATACCCCAAGACCTTGAACGCAGCCTCCCGGACACGCTACAAATACAAAGGAAGTTTCGAAATTAGAGAAAAAAAAGTATCCAAAATAGACTCATTCCATAATTGAGTTCAAGACCGAGATAAGCATGACGTACCTCTCTTGTCCTTGTGTAGCGCTTTTCATGCTCTGGAGATGCACTATGCGCAAGTACTTTATCCTGTAAGCCTTTCGGAGTCTTGAGCGAAAATCTGCTCCCAAAGCTGCTGGCACTATGGGTACTTGTTGTACTCAAAATGCTATCCGTGTCGGACGACTCGTCCTCTCTTGGGGATGCAAGGCCTCGCAAGAGTTCGTTCCTCCGGGCCACGTCAGGGTCATGCTGCCCCTCAGTCGTGCCAGAAGCAGTATCGTCGGGTAATGTGGGTGGTGAGATTTCGATCTTGATTTCGCTGTCTGGAGTGATGGAAAAGCTTGGGCTGTTCTGGTCCTGCGGTATCTGTGGCATCTGAATCTGAGGGGAGGGAGAGACCTGGCGAGTCTCGCCGGAACGGGACCTGGACTTTCGTCGAAACGAGCTCCAGAATGAGGACATGGAATGTGATTAGTTAGAAATGAACAAATACGTGAAGGATTTAAAGGGGAGGACGGTGCTATCGGGGAGCAAGGAGGTCAGGTCTAGCACTATCGGGCAAAGGCATACTCCTTTGCACGTCGTCGTTACTAGCGAAAGGAAGCAAATTTGCTCGCGGAATCCGCCCAATGACGTCGAAGGCGCGAAATAATCGGAAGATGGAACTGAATATTAAGTTCAAGAAGTAAACGGGGGTGTACCGATCTGGCGAATTCATGAACAAAGCAAAGGAAGTGTTCGACGAGTCTTTCAATCCAAAGAGGGACCTTTGCGTCGCGGTAAGTAGATCTGAAGAAATTTGAGGCCTTTTGGAGTATATTGAGAAGAGACTTTGTGCGACAAATGGCATACCGGATACGAGATTTTATGCAGAAGAAGGGTGAGGTCGCACAAGCGCATTGGTTTGTACAAGGTCGATCAGTCTTATTCTCTTTTTCCACCGTTGAGTCTCCTCGATCGTCATTTCTTCAACCATAATGGAGAGGCCTCCAGGTACACTCGAAGACGGTGAAAAGTTCACGACTTCAGCTTCGTTAAGACCATGTTGCAGGAAAGGTGTAATATCGAGCGGTGCCTCGAGGGCCATCTACAGAAATATATAAGTTTATAAAGAGAGAAACGCTTTGATCGTAGCGTTACCAGATAAACAGGCTCCCATATCCTATCGTTCACGCGTAATGACATATTACTTTGAGACCAGGCCAACTTGAGATTTGCCATAGCGGTCTCGGGCGTGTCATTGTCGAAGTCCTGAACGCATATGACTTTGACCGACAACGGCCGACGGCTGCCAATGAGGGTCATGAAAAGAAAGTGAGTTTTTGCAGTGCACAATGAAACTCACCCTTTCGGCGTCGGAGCTGCGCACCACTCACGTACGCTCTGGGCAAGCGTCGTGTTGACAACAAACGTTTCCAGTACGCGCCTTCCTTGCAACACGATCGTAGAGCCAACTTCCAAAGCCCCATCCACGTCCATCTCTCCAGGATCCATCGAGCTCCTCGAAGCATCAGGCAACGAACCAACTTCCTTCATTTCTCTGTCCGACTCAGATTCGTTGGTGAAAGGAGGAACAGGAGTGCCAGAGGCGCGTCGAGGCAACGAGTCGCTGTCGCTAAACTCGCCTGTCCCTGTCGTATTTGAATTGCTTACAGAAGGGCGTCCCGCTGAATGCCTGAGCATTTGTTTCGGTTTGGGCATCGTAATGATTCCTTATTCGGTTCGCGTCTTATATTTGAGCACTTCTTGAGCAATGAATGAAACGCAGAAGCGGCGAGGCGCAAATAGATCGGTCGTCAACGTTGAAGCTGTTCAAGTCGTCGATGAGCGCGACGCGCCCATTGATTTCTCGACTACAAGTTGTCTTTACACCATCATGTCCGCCTACCTTCGGAGCTGGCTTACAGGTGTTCCTCCCTCATCTTCGTCTTCAACTCAACCTCAAGATACTAACAACAGCGACGAGCAGAACACAGGATCTATGTCCATCGCCGTCCCAGACAATGCCCAGGATGCAACCAAAGATGATGACTCAGACGTTGGATCAGATGCAACCGATACCCCTCCCGCATTTCCAGCACCGAACAGCGCCCAACGCCTTGCAGCTCCTTCAAGTACGTTCAATAAAGCGTCGTCGACCACTACCGATACTTTCAAAGCACCACTGCCCAAGTTCCTAACGGATACCCAACTCATGCCGACCCCACCGCCTCCCGCAAACTCCCTTCGTGTCCCAGGTGTCCCCGCTCCTTCTTCACCCTCCTCTAAAGGCTTAAGAGCTCCACCAACCGTATCCGCTTCTGGTGTTGGCATGGGGAAAGGATCTGGTCTGAGTGCAAGCTCGGCGTCCTCGGGTATGTCGTTGGGTGTACCGACGACGACTTCGAAACCTCCTACGAAGAAAACTCGCGCGAAGGTTGGCCTTGCGCCTGGGTATGGTGCGCTTGATTGGGCGGCGCTGAAGAGCTCTGGAAAGGATTTACGGGTAAGTTATATTTGCTCGTAATTCGATGCGTGCTCTTCTCTGAAGCGCTCTCCTATCTTCTCTTCTCTCACTTTACCTCATCCCGTGCTGCTTTAACCAACCCCCTCCCCCCTTCTTTTTTTTCGACGCATACAGGGAGTTGCTGGCATCATGCGTGTGAACAACGCGCTTCTCAGAGAGCATGGGAAGGACGCAGACGAAAAATGGTCCGTGTTCAACGGAAAAGTATACAACATCACGCATTACTTGCCTTACCACCCCGGTGGCGAAAAGGAATTAATGCGTGTAGCAGGAAGGGATGGGACGAAGCTCTTTGGTGAGTTCCATTGGCAGTTTTGGTTCTGATTCTGTAAAGCAAGAGATTGGGACTGATTGGATTCGTGGTTTGTGTATGTAGCTTCGACTCATGCGTGGGTGAACCTTGAATATATGCTTGATAACTGCCTCGTCGGGTTCTACATCCCAGACTCTTATGACTCTTGATCCCATACAACATGATTAATCTATCCTTGCTCA
Organism: Hymenochaete sp. R1; assembly: GCA_019400425.1. NCBI lineage: Eukaryota > Fungi > Basidiomycota > Agaricomycetes > Hymenochaetales > Hymenochaetaceae > Hymenochaete > Hymenochaete sp. R1. The sequence goes on from JAFREE010000031.1 coordinate 184,110, forward strand.
GTCCGAGTCCTTCCATGATGCATATAGTCACCTCACTTGAATACCCCTTGCACACATTAGAGACCTTCAATTAGATATAGAATATGTAGATTAGATGATCATGCATCTATTTTTATTTATCACAATTGGACTACTATATCGTACTAGACGTCAAAACAAATCGGAGAATGATACAAACACGATCGTCAGTCGTATGTGTGTCAATACAGGGTTTCGCGCGAAAGACAAGATGGAGGGAAGAGGGCAACGAAGAGCAGCTGTGTCGCAAGAACAACAATAAAACAAAATAAATCTACAAACATTTCCCAGAAATATCGGAAAAAAATCGGATGAGCCCGAAAGCAAAACGGAAGAATGAAAGCGTCAACAGCGAATTATGGGCAGAAAGCGTGTTGTGTCAGTCTCGCGTGGGTTAAACATGTCAGGGAGAAGAAGGCGAAGTGAGATATGAGAAGAGTATCAGGTGTAAATTCATTTCTTCAGACATTGTATGCCAGGTAGGGTGACGCTCGAGAGAACCGCCCGGGTCGTGCACATGCGCACCCGGCACCCATCGTCGCTACCAATAGCGCACCAACAGCGCCAACCGCCATCCATATCTACAAAACAGAACACAATCCCTCAGCGCACCGATCAAAAAAAGCGGAAAAGCAACCCAAACTCACACAATTCCCCAACCCAGCCTCATACCCCGAATCCCGGAACATCTTCCTCGCAGGCACGAACAGCGCCAACGCAAATGCCAATGCCAACACTGCAGCTGACAGCGCCAGGCTCACAAAAAGCGAGTACACGGGACTCGGAAACGTATACGCGAATCGGTAATTGGCGTATGTCCCATTTGCATCGTATTGCGGTCCCCCGGGACCTACGGGCGCGCCGCCGTTGTATGGGTACCCGGGCGTACCTTGGGGGTAAGGGTATGTGTAGGGTGTGTAGGGGGAATAAGGTGGGTAAGGGGCGTAGGTGTAGGAGTTGCGATGGGTTGTTGAATGGTGGTGGTGGTGCCGGTGGGGATGGCGGTATCGGCAGAGGGTGAAGAGTTGGGGTATGAGGGAGAGAAGGGCGATGAAGGTGAGGCCGGCGGCTGTTAAAGATAGTCATGAAATAAGCTGGGCAATGGCGAGGAAATGGTGATACGATGAAGGTGAGGAATATGGGCACGCACCAATAGGAAATATCACTAGCGCCTTCGTCAACCACGCTGGCTGCAACTCAGGTTGCCAATCAATACCCAACCTAAAATACCAATCGTCAAAGCATCATCTTCAGTCTCAGAATCTTCCACCCATCCCGAAAAACAGAGACATTAGTAGAAGGAAGCACCTACCCTTTTGCGGAACAGCTCTCCCCCTCTTCGACAGGACACCATCCCCATAACCCGAACCGTACCCCACCAGCTTGACTCGTAGAGAGAAAGAAGAACGTCCGGACGAGAGGTGATGAGAGGGTTGGTAGGAGTCTGTGTATATGCGCATCCATGCGATTGCGACAGGCCCCGATTGCCGAAGTGCGTTTTTCGGCGAAGGTATGAGCAGACGAGGCAAAACGTATGTAAGTAAGCGCGAAGAGCGCGTAGAATAAGTGCTACGATAAGAATTGTGTCTGAATACGAAGAAGATGGATAGAAACACGCACAACAGGACGAACGCAGCCGTCACCAACAGGAATGCAAAGAACGGCGTCAAAAACATCCCTGCACAGGGTACGAGTTGAGATGCAGGATAAGAGCACGACTAGGTCCAAACTTTTTCCCCCTTATCTCTATCCCTAAAACCGAAAGCTGGTTCTTGAGCTTATCCCTGATTTTATGTGAAGGGATAAAAGTCGCCGCTGCAGCCTTGCCTGGAGCGCCTAGTGTGGAAAGTCGGAGGCACGAGCGAGACTCAGACGTCGTATCGTGAGCGTGAGTGTTCGTAACTTTTGTTTTCGTTGATTCGTAATAGAGCTTTCCTTATCGACGTCAACGCTTGACCCCAGCAGGCGCAAAGAGATAATGAAGATGAAGAGGGTACGGGTCCAAGCCAGTGCCAGCACCTCTCGAACTCCGAGCCCGGGCTCCGCGTACAACGTCAACGTTTGGATATAAGTTTGTCCTTATTTGGATGCCAAAGAGCGCTCGCCGCTCACCTCCGATTCACACGGCCAACTCGCGTCATCAATTACGGGCGTGTTTGTTCTTATTATGGCACGACGCGCGATGGACCCGCCCCGCCACAGACGCGTCGATGGCAACGCGTTTTAGTTTTATGGATCCTGAGCCTCACAACTCTTAATCGAGATTTAGGTTTGAGAAGATAGAATGGCGTTTGTCTGGAGTTCAAGCTTGTGTTCGGTAGTAAAACAAAAAAAGAGAAAGAGAGAGAAAGAGGAGGCCAAGTCAAGAAAGTTAAAAGAGAGACGAGTACACATGAAGTGTCGTCGTAAACGCGACGGATAAACGTAGAAGGAAAGAGATAGTCGAGAGAAGATTAAAGAAGACAAGCTAAGGGAGAGACAATGGGAAGTGTCAACCACCATAGATAAGAAGATAGATATCGGAATAGATAATTCAGGAAGAGGTCACAAACAAACAGATAGTAGATAGATCATTGATTGCAAATGCAACAAAACGTGTGTCGTTTCCTGATAGATAGTGAATGGTAGATAGTCTCGAGTTTGTACCCTTTCAATGAAGAAAAGACCCGATTGAAGTTCTCGGCGTAGTGCCTGACCCCAGCCCTAACCCCAACCCTTACCGCCAGTTGTAACTTCATTCCCAGTTGGTTACCCGTGTATTTGTTTGAATGATGCCGCGTTTATCGCTGAACTTTGCGTGAAATTGACAAGTGCCATCGTTTGCGTTGAGCCGGGAAAAAGTCGAAGCGATACCCCACAGTCGTCTACCATGTAGGGCCTGTGATGCAAAAAAAAAATGAAAAAAGGGGGAAGAGGGGGTTGAAAACAAGATAGCGAAATTACAAACAAAAATGGGGAGAAAGCAGTGATAGACAATCGTACAATGGAGAAACACGTAGTATTCACTCTCCGTCAAAACTACGCCTCAAAGGAGATCCAACACCAACCACAGGTGCCCCCAACCCTGTTAGCCCGGATGAGGTTTTCGATGACATCGCAGACGTTCCGAGCTGGGAGAGCGAGGCGGGTGAGGGGAAAGTGAAACTGGATTGAGCCGTTGCCGGGTGAGGTGAAGGATTAGGGTTGTTGCTGGGACGTGAAAAGGGGTAAGACCTGGCATAAGAGGCGTTGGAAGGTGGAGGCGAAGGCACCTTTCTTCTCGTCCGCTCCCATTCTGCACGTGCTCCCACCGATGAGTCCGTTAAAGCTGAAGATTGAAGTTGCATTTCCGACAACGGTCTCGTGACAGCCATCATCGGACTCGAGCCCGGAGAATGAGGGGCATTGTCATTGGTCTTGCCCTCGACATGCCTATCGCTTCTGGACGCGTCCACTTCCATCGGAGTTGGGGCCATAGGCACCGACGATGACCCCACGAAATGCTCCCGGCTATCCGATACAGAAACTTGATTCCCCGTACGCGAACTTCCCAGCTCAGAGTGCCCAGACCCCAACCCACGACCGGCGCCTGAGGACGAAGGAAGTGTCGGGCCCGGGACCAGTTTTTCTCCAATATTCAATATCGCACCTCCACCGTCCCGATTGGCAGCCCCCGTTGGCGTCGGGCTAGCTGTTCTCGACTTTTGTTTCGTATTAATTGATTCGGCGGGATCTTCTAACCAGCCCACAGTCTGTACGCTACCCGTACTCCCAAAACTCGAGAAAGGGCTATTTATGCCTATACCACCGCGTTGTAGCCCTCTTCCACCACCGCTGCTCCGCGGACTAGCTAGATCGTCTTCGTCTTTCGACGAAATGTGAGATCCTTCGAACAAGGTTTTACCAGTCTCGAACATTAATCTTTTCCGATCCTGCGAGCGGGGTTGTGTGGTGGTAGGTCGTAACGGGGACGGACTATTTGCGAGAAGGAGCATGAGGTCAGCCGCTTCGCTGTCCGTTTCACTCTGCCTCCGAGGCTGTGAATTGGAGTACGATGTTTGACTGGAGCTCGTTGTGGACGCTTGAGAGCCAAAAATATTAGAATTTGAAGACGTGGTCTGTGACAGACCCGTACGTTGCGGTACCACAGGCATCTTATGTTGCGGATGGGCACTCGTCGGTGTGACGCTCCTCGTTCCCCCGTGTTCCCCCTCCATTGCACTCGGACCCAAAGATGACGTACTCAGATTGCTCCCAGTCCTCGCATGTCCTCTCCTCCCACCTACAACCTCTTCCATCCGGCTTGCGCTTGTCGTCGCTGATATTCCCCGTGGACTACCTACCCCTCTTGAATGCATCAAGTCTGTCAACACGGCGGCCGCAGACATGTCCGAGTAGTCGTTGTTGCCTTCCAGCTCTGTTTCCGCCACGCTTGCGGTCACGGTGCTCGCAGCGGAACCTGCGCGCACACGTCCACGTCGGCGAGGTGACCGTGTCGATGCAGATGATGGAGTCGGCGGTTGTTCTGCTTCTTTCGCCTTGCCCTTTCCGCTCCTGGTCGACCGCTGTGCAGCCTTACCCTTCTCTGCCTCTGCTTTGTGATCTAACGCAACCGCTTTCTTACTTTCTTTGCCCTTCTTCGAGTCCTTCTTCGGCGATTTTTGTCTTTGCGAAGCGCGTGTGGGATGTGTAGGAGCAACTATAGGTGGTGCCTCTGGATTGTGGATGGTACGAGCGCGTTTTGCTGGAGGCATGGCGAGTATTGAGGCAAAAAGGCTTTTCCCATTGGCATTAGACGAGCTCGGTCCAGGGCTTGGGCTTGGTGCAGGATAATTGATGTGTGAATGTGAGGATGGCGTACCTGGTCCTGAGTTTTCATGAGCGTTAATGTAGGTAAAAATCAGAAATGGCATACGTGCGAGCTCACCATTTACCGAATTGCTATTTGTAGCTGCCTTTCGTTTCCTATCGCTCGTCCCCGTCGTCGTGAAACTTCCAAACCCCGTGGCGTTTCCATGTGCATTTGACGCGCGTGTCACAGGCCCGCTTCCACCTCCGCCCACGGAACGCTGCGCGATTTCAGCTTCGAGGTCGCGAAACGGAACCTTCGCCAAATCATGCGACGCCTTGAATCCCGCCAACGAAAGTGTGCTACGGAGGAAACGCGTGACCTATGAATAAGATGAAAGAGGGGTGAAATAGGAGAGTGGAGAATGAGTCAGCGAGAGCGTGTCGCGACGTGAGACAAGTGAGACTAAGGAAAGTAACGCGGCGGAAAGGGAGTCCCGTACGCGCCACGCTGATGGGAACGATGCGGCATGAACGGAGGCAAACGACGCGACTTTGCTCGACGTGTTTGCCCCGTCACGAAGAGTAAAGGGCTTCGGTTATGGATTTTTTTAAGAAAATGAAGAAGTGCCAAGTAGAGTGACAAATGGAGCGAAGTAAGACCGAAGTGAAGTTTGTCGCGCGGACCAAGTGAGACGCGCGACGACAGGGGAAAATCGCGTCCGCAGACATTGCTTGTCTCGACGCGACGCGACACGCAGTCCAACGAGAGATACAGTAGACTCAGTCGATGGCCGTGTGTCGTGTCGCGGAGAGGATGGGAAGGGAGATAGCAAGGCGTTGGAGACGCGTTCTACCGCCACGCGCAGGTGACACAGGAACTCCCACGGAAATGGAAAGAGAGCAGACATAGATATGTAAATGATGGACATACATTGGCAAGTTTTGCACGGTCAAGAAGCTTTCTTCGACGCTCGTCGCGTTCAACTTGTTCGAGAGCTGCGGAATCTTCTGTGGATAGCTCCGAAGCCGTTGTAGGGAGAGAGAATGAGAGGGCTGGGGAAGGCGAGGTCTCGGAAGACGATGGGGTTGCCATCGTCGTCGTAGATGTAATCGACTATACTTCGAGTGTTGAGGAGAAGAGCAGAAAAAAATGACGACGACGACGGGGATGAGGATAGAATGTGTGTGGTTGGTTGGTGTGGACCTAGAGACGAAGATGGGAGGAGGGCAAGTTATGCGCGAGGTCGACGCGACTGGCCACTTGACCCGTTTCCTTCTCTGGCGCCCTGCTCTTTGGTATTTTCTCACGCCTCATTTCATGAAATTTGTCCTTTTTTTTGAAACATTCATCCGAATCATTTGCGAGCTCGACTGTTGCACAATGAAACTCGTGTTAGATACTCAGTGATGACGTGATAATCTAGAACTATCCGATTGTTCTCCCTCCCAAATCGTACACTGGGACGGTAGACTGGCTCGGGCTCCGTCCGCGTCAATTATTAGTTGCATCGGCCGCATCACTGCATGTGGGCGGGTGCTCCTCTGCTCCTGACTCTATCCTGCAATCTCATCTCACCCTGTGTCCTACTTGGAGTCCTGAACGTCGAGCACCTCGTGCTCTCATGTAGAATGAAGTATTATTATTACACTACATCACATTCATCCGCTCCGCACTCGTCGTATTCAAATCATCGGACCGGCCTTTTTCCACACCCAGCTTTCTTCACTCGACTCGGCATCTCCTGCTCTCACTACGAGATCTAAACTTTTCGCACTGAATTGGTGTCTCAAAAAGGAAATTGCGCATTGCCTAAAATGGTAACTCAAATTTGATCGTGGGAAAAAAGACAACAGTGCTACATTGGAGAATGCTAGGGGGAGCTATGCTCCCCCTAGCTGCATTAGTTGATGGACTTGGATGGCGAAGCCCCACTTCAAGGATTAGGGATTAGTCAATAGAATTAGGGATTAGTCAGTAGAATTAGGGTAGAGAACATCGAAGGTGGTGAGAACGTCTATTAATGGGGGGTTTGGGGGGTTTACCCCCCAACTGATTAGTTGGAGTTAGTTTAGAATTTAGCATCAGCCTAGTAGCCTAGGTGTTAAAGTGTGGGCCTGAATTAGGTTGGTGGAGAGGGAGCTGTGGGTTCGAGTCTTGCTCTTGTCATTATTTTTTCCATAAAATTAATTATTTTTCTGATGGACTTAGCAGAATTTTCGAAGTTTGAATTATGTAATATTAAAGTTTCCCACAATTAAAGTTTGATGCGCTTGCCAAAAGGGGACTAGATTACCATTTTAGGACACCAATTCAGTGCGAAAAGTTCACAACCCTCACCTACGTGTTGAGATCCGTATCATCCCGGAACGAACTAACCATTATCTCCGTGTATCTCTTTTTTGCCCATAAAAGTCCTTCTCTGGAGCAAAGCAAGCGCACTGCTCAGGCTTAGTATGCTCGAATCAATTGAAGATATTTGGACAATTCTTAAGCTCCAATTAAACTTGGTTTGAGATTCGCCCAGGCCATTCAAGCATCTGTTATCAATGCATCGAAACTTGAGTTCTTCGAATTAGGGTTATTATCCAAGTTTGCCCCATTACTTCGAAAGGGCGAGTATAAGCACGCGGGGATCTTCCTTTGGGAAGCGTTACACTAAATTCCTACACTATAGATAAGAATAGGACATACATTTTATAACATTAACAGGCAACTAGATGAAAGCCAGGGTGATGGAGGGTCTTGGAGACGATGCAATAAACGGTCGCTGGCACTTCTGGAGCGGGAATAGTGTGAATAGAAAATTGAGTCATGGACGGTAAGCAGCATACTACTCATCCAGACCCACCCTTACTTTACTGAACGGAAGTAATGATAGGGTGATTCTACTGTTCGTGTATATGGATGAGAAAGAAATAGTCCGAGAAAGACTGAATATACAGCTAGTGTAGATAATAAATGAACCAAGGAAAGATAATATTGTGAAATAAAGGATACAAAAATCGACGAACACTAAAGAATTAAAAAAAAAACGAAACGACCTATAACGCGCCATTCTGTCGTACTTTTGTCCAATCAGTCCCACATAAGACCTTGTCCCAAAGGATTCGGATCGGGTGGTCCATTTCATCCGCAGAAATACAAAGGAGCCTCGTGTCCTGAGCCAGCGCACAACAATCACTCGGAAACCCATAACAACAATTTCCCATCCATTATTCAAACCCATCCATAGTCCAAAATGATATTGTCCGCGAGGAACTTGACGGAGTAAAAGCATTCAGAATAACCGTCGAAGGGAACACAAGCTGGAAGCTCATTGTTCGAGTCCCAAACATGCACTTTGCGATCAGTACCTTTAACAACGAGAAGCATCCCGTATGCCGACAATCTTTAATTAAAGACATGTAAACTGACGTTAAAGAGCACCGGCGCAGCACCAGTGTGCATATCGTATAATCCTATTGCATTTTCCGTGCCGAAGGCAAAGTGGTGGTGTCCATCCGGATAGAATGCCAGACTACCTGTATTACCCCATTCTGGAGAGGCATTGCCTGTAGGGCTGTCAATCCGTTGCGTTACTACGCGTAGTAACTACGCGTAGTGCCCGTAATCCCGTAGCCCGTAGTGAGCTTTGTGTGAGTTTGGCAGCCCGTAGTAACGGGTCCCGTAGCCCGTAGTGACGTGAGAAAATATTCCCGTTAACGCGTAGTAACGCGTTACTACGGGCTGCTATCTAGGTGTTAGGGTGACGCGTCGCTGGCCACTGGGTCTCTCTTTTACCCCGACCTCGGACCCGAACATGACCACAAACACAGGGTCATTGGTCGATGAAAAGGTACAATTTTGGTCGCTTAACAGGATGGCCGACGTTGGAATGTTCTGCGATGGTGTGAAGGAATTGCTAGGTGCGCCTCAATATCTCGACCGTTGTTTCCCTGTGCTCAAACTCCATCTAGCTAGCTTAGAATAATTTTCATGTTTGAAGTAGCGATGCAAGATATGGAACTGTTTTTTGCACTTTCCTTTCTTCTCCTATCCTACGACCTTTGCACCACGTTCGACCCTCTGACGCAAAAGGCCAAGTCTCGAAAATTATCATGAGCGAACCGGTCCAAAGTTCTCGAGAGCGAGATCGTGTAGACCTGTCTCTGGTCATCAACGGTTCACGATCACGCACAAAGTCTGCCAAAGTCACAGCCGGAGAAGATGCTGCAACATCGGCACGGAAAAGCTCAAGCAAAGACTCCAAGAAAAAGAAATCCATGTCAAACGGATTGCAGTCTGGCGCGCCATCAAAAATCACTGCCCCAACCAAAAAACGCCCTGTCGTCGTGCTCTCGGACTCCAGTGAGGGCGAGGAATCAGCAAACTCAGTCAGCAGTGACGAGGAGAGCAAGAGTGAGGTACGTGAGCTGTTTTCGACAATATCGTGACCACAAGTTAATAATGCGCCATTAGGATCTACCGAGGCTGGAGCCCACTCGGATGAAGAGGGTGAGTATACTGCGTGGGCGGCTTCTCAATAGTAACTTACCCAGTTTCAGACTGTGACGGCGCCAATAACAAAGAAAGGGACGGAAGCACCTCGTTCGACAGGACTCCAGCGCAGCAAATCTGTGTCAGCAATACCAATCGATTTAGACGGAGACGAGGTAGCAGATGAGGAGTATGCATCGTTGGCAATAATTGAGCCGCTTAATGCTTCAAAGCGCATGATTACGGTAAGTCTACTTCTATGTGATGTATCCTTCTTTTCATCGCATCCCTAGGCAAAGACCGATCCCACCATTCTCTTCTTTTCGAGGATTTACACGGATCTGGACACCAACATGGAAGCCAAGGATGCCCAGTACAAATGCCGGCACTGCGAGACTGTGATATCCTGTGTAAAGAAGCACGGAAGTATAACAAGTACGTCTTTCCTATTCTGAATGCTGCTCCTTTTTAACGCTTTCCTTCAGATCTGACCTGTCACATCAATGGGCGGCACAAGAACGATCTAGCAATATTGCGAGACCGTCTTCACGCGCAAACGGACATGCCAAGCATCGAGCAATTGAAGGCGGCCAAAAACGTGGATGGTATGGTTTTCCCGCAAACATAGGTTCCTGAGCTGACATACGGTTAGCTGCCACAAAAAAGGTGGTACTTGAGAAAGTGCTCGAGAACAAACAGCTGCCGACAATGTTCTCTAGACAGACAGAAAGCAAAGTTGTAGGTGCATCGTTCTACTCGCATGTATGCCGCATGTTCACAATTGCATTAGATCAAGGAAGACTTTGCGTTGGGTTTGGTAAAATGGGCCGTCGATGCAAGCCTGCCCTTTAACGCGTTCGAAAACCCTTATTTCAAGGAAGTCATGGCACCAATTTTCAGTCATTACCAACTGCGGGCTCCAGAGAGGAGGTGGGTCGCAAATATGGTCAACACATTGGGCAGTGAAGCACGCCAAAATTTGAAGCAGCGCCTTACAGTTTGTCTTTTTTCTGCTACTTTGATTCTGTCTGCGCAAGGTGACTGTTTCCTTAGAAAGTCGACGGCTTGGTTTCTATGTCCATCGACGCCTGGACGTCGGAAGGCGGTAAAGCCTTTCTAGGCATGGTGGTCCACTATACTACGAACAAATGGACTGTCGCTGAGCAGCTCTGCGCATTTACCGCTATACACTGTTAGAGTCCGATCAAGACGTTGATCAGGAGTCTGACAAATCAGGGTCACGTGACAGCGACCTGAGGTTACAA
>JAFREE010000310.1:0-13571 GCA_019400425.1 Hymenochaete sp. R1
AACGCGGGACATGGTCTCCCGAGCGGCATCACGAGTATCTTGCGATTTGCTTCGAAACACCTGAGAAAGGACGGTAAGCAGTCGTGGAATATGGATGGTGCGTGCATCTGATGGGAGTCGTATACAAATGCGAGCGATACCTGCGGCAAGTGGAACGCGATTTGTATCTTCGAGTTCGTTCCGGCATTCAAGTTGCTTAAAGAGATTCGGCAGGAGCCGTCCTGTTACGACGTCTAACATCTTCATTGGCGACGCCGAACTTTTCTGAGCGTTCGATTTAAGTACCTCAACATCTTCGATAGCCTCGTCGCCCTGGTCCATCGTATTCTCGGCAGGTATCACTTCCTCAAGAGAGAACCGAAAATTCTGAAGTATGGAAACAAGAGCTCGCGATGCTAGTCTTTCCGAACCTGTTTTGCCAGTCACCTGCTTGATGTATTGCTGAACCAATGCGTAATACGCAGACCAGGTGAGGTGTGAAGCTATTCTCCCAAGAGTCTGGATAGCCTCATTCACGAGATGGTGATCAGTGTTGTCGGCGATGAATGAAGTGACAATTGGTAAGAACAATTCACGTAGGGTGCTGCTTTGAAACCCTGGCGCGTCACAGAAATCCGCAAGACGATGGAGAGCCCGGTTTCTTCGATGTATCTGGATATGGAATATGTTGTTAAAAAAGCTGGCCTCTTCATCGCCACCAGCCAGAAGGACACGCAGGTCCGAAAGAGCGGGAAGTTCTCCACATTTCTCGACAGCGTAAGAAATAACGGCAATTACTTCCGAGCGAATGATGTCATGTTTTGATCGAAGGCTCTGCTTGAGCCCTGGGAATAATATTCGACTAAAGCAGACATCCAGTTCTTGCGGCGCCGTCTTTCGAAGTGAAAGGGAATCTAGAAAACGTCTCATCACCAACGAAGCATTGCTTCTGATAGAGAGTTCCTCATCATCTTGGATGAAGAAGAGCATGTTTCGCAACAACGGATTCCATTCGTTCCCAGTGAGATGGGACCATTGCTCTTCATTTATGATGGCAAACGCTGAAAGCCTGCGGTCAAAGTCCGGTTGATCGAGTCTCGTGCTGGAATAGGAGTTCAGCGAAGCGAGGAGTTCGAAAACAGTCTTGAACTCATCGTCCTTCCTTGTCATTTCTCCAAAGGCGTCCACCAGCGCCAAGCGAGTCGGTTTCGCTCGGAAGTTTAGGAAGAGCATCGATAAAGTCTCAAATGCACGCGCATATAAATCGTTTCCCTTAGCGAAGTCCGGGATACGAGAGAATAGATGGCGCAGAATGACAAGTACATCAACTTTTGCTTTATCGGAGAGCGCCTTGCCTCCCTTGTGTAATTGATTGAGAAAGAGGGCGAGGAGGGTCTCCGCCTGCCCTCCATCGGCGACATGAGGTGAAAGTCGAGACAACAGCGATATTTCTCGCTGAGCGAGTGGATCCATAGATGATGACACTCCGCCCTTCGTAGAACGTTGAATCGTGATTGATAGGCTGGAAAGTAGGTCTTGCATATACGGTAGGATTACTTGATCTCGTATTTGTCCTTCCTCATCGGCGAAATCTAAAAGGCGCTCAACAATGTCGAAGATCTTTATCAAAACGGAACTTTTGACGTTGGTTGCAATCAAGCAGTCGTACAGCTTCGTAAGCGTTCGTGGATCGTGGCGAACAAGATTTTCGACTGTATCCCGGCGCGAGGACCAAGAGTCGAATAGCTCGAGCAACGCAGAAGGGCCTTGGGTATTCTCTCGATCAAATAACTCCAAACGCGGCGAAATGACGGTGCGGAAGAGTTCTGCTATGTATAAAGAAGAATCAAGTTGAAGAGGAAGACGGAAGAATTGGGTCAAACGTTTGATCCCTAGCTGTCGAATAATACGATTTTGACGAATCTCAGCTTTCGACGCCGTGACGCTTTCTTCGGCTTCGTTAACCTCGCCAGCTTCATCTGGTCCAATTTCTTCATCTATGGATGACTGAGACATGTCCAATGAATGTTGAGCATTGGCAACTAAAACAATGGTGAATGCAAAAAGTGTTTGCACGGATGCCTCTCCTAGTTTAGTTCCCAAAGCCTTCAGCACATCCTCGAGAAGCGTTAGAAACCCAACCTGATGTTTCTTCGGCATATCTGTCGGTGGCCCGCCGATTGTCCACATCGGTCGTTCCTGTGACGGCTTCATGGATGTTTGATTGTTGTTTTCCATCATGAGTGAGACAAGCATTTCCAACTCGGCCGCTGTGCATGAGCGCAGAATGCCCAAAAGAGCGGATCGCCTGCTTGAACCCTTCCCATGTCCACCGCGCTCCCTCATCAGGCCGTAGAATAGCCGAACAAGGACTGGTATGAGCGTTGCCCTCTCGTCGACAGTGAGGAGTTGAAGGTCGAGCGCTGTGATCTCGTCCCTCCATCTCGTATCATCGAGTAAAAGGATTAATGTATTCGAGAAGCGCGATAAAACGGGGTCTTTGAAGGTCTGAATGCATGTCAATGCTACGTTCTGCAATTCTCTGTCCGGGTGCGATAGAAAAGCTTCGTAAAGCGATCGTACATCATTCGACGCGAAAAATGCTTTCGGGTTCGAAAATTTTGCAAAGAGAGATAACCAACTCTTGATAGATTTCCGCACATTCCTGCCTGGAGATGCGTTTCTTGCTACTTCTAAGAAACGAGGCACCAGTTCACGGCTGTGCTGCTCCGCAGTCGACGCCAGTCTTCCCAGAGCCTCTAGAAGTTGGATTTCAAACGAAGCATTGTCCAACTTGTCTCGCGGCTTCTGAGACTAAACATATCAAATAAGTGAGAAACTCAATGTCGACGAACTAAGTAACATACTTCGATAATGGCTCTCTGGCAGCAATAGGCCGATAACCAAAGAGAAATAGCTTTGCGGGTATGGTGGGCACTTGGATCGCGCCACATTCGTTCAATTTCGTTGACGTCGTCTTCTTCGGCATCGTCACCAAGATCGATCCAAGACGGTAGTTTGGCATCATCCGCGGCATCCTGTACTTGAGTCAAATGCTGGAAGATCGTTGACCAAGCTAACTGTGCTTCTTGCTCTGCAAAGATGGCGATGGCATCCAGTGCAGCACCCCAGACGGGTCGCATCCCAACTTTCAGCTGCCCAAGTAACCAGGCTATTCGGAGAGCTGCATCATCTTGATGAAGGGCCAGTCCCAGACGCGATGTCAACAAGATGCGTTCGCGGGCCCCTTGTACGCTCAAAGGGACGAGCTCGGCTTCCAAACACTTCTTGATGGCTGCTGCGCAATTATTCGGGCAGAAGGGTGGTAACGACAGGAGTTCCAAAGAGGTACGTCGGATAACTTGGGAATGTGATTTTAGATTACGTTGAAGCTGCTCAATGACGGCAGGTCTTTCAGGGTATTCCTGTGATTCCGTGCTGCATCTAAGAAGCGTACATGAGTAAGAAAAATCATCGGTGGCATGGTCTTGATGCTCACCCGATCCTTGCAATCGAAACGGCACTCTCAAGCACAATCTCTGACCAAGAAAATTTCTCTATTACACGGCAGAGGAGAGCCACGCAGTCAAAATTTAGTTCCTTCCGCCTTCGCGATTCCTCCTTCAGCATTCTTAGTAGCGTCCCGAGTACATACGATTCATTTGACCACGAATCTCTAAACGACTGCTCAGTGTTGGCCGAGGAGTCCAAGAATCGGTGAGAGAGGGAAACAAGTTGAGGGTGCAGCTCATGCGACGTTAAGAGATGCATAACATGAGAAACCTCGTTCAACATCATGATCTGAAGAAGATGAGAAACCTCAACTCGACATAGAACAGAACATTTACCGTTTCTGGAGTAGGGAAGAAGTCTTGCAGGAAGCCTTTAACCCAGCTTCCAAGATGAACTTGCAAAGCAGCGTCCATGTCTTTAAGGGAACCATGTTCGGAAAGTTTTGAGAGGACCCTCAAGGCTTGTAAAATCAAATCTTGATCGTTTTGAGTTGAAAAGAAGGTGGTGCATCCCCTTAGAAAGGGCGGAACTGCAAACTGAGGTAGACCCTTCCAATCAAGTTCCACTAAGGTCCCCGACAGTGATACGGCGAGGGCTGAATCCACCTTCCATACGCGCTCGATCATGCGCCGTCCTGGTCCCATCCAAACAGAAAGATCTGATGAAGAGGAGCATAATGCTGCTGAAGCAAGTTTTAAGATGGGTGTCTGAGTTACGGCATTGATCTCAATCTCGGCGGTTAACTCCAAGACTCTGGCCATCCCCTTCGCTGCACACATAAGATTAGTATCAGAGATAAGACTTTGAACACTTGACACTCACGAGAAACTCGGGAGCCCTGCCTGACCGAGCAAACAACAAACATAATAGATAGAATCTTTCGCGTGGCATGGATATTTGGATTGCCTTTCACCGATGCAAGCCTCTCTAGAAGGATATCCACGACCTCAGATAACTGCTCGGCTTTTGCACAGTGGTGTACCAAAGCAGTTAGGAGACGTCGAAGCAGCACTGAGATTGCTTGACATTCTCCAGGCTCCGGATTTATCTTTAGATAGTAATCAACACACGCAGATACAACATGCGTTGCGCAGGTGTGTAACGTTTGTGCAACGCCCTACAAGCATCGATCCTCCATCAGCTGGATCCAGTCGGTTGTCGGATGAAATAGAGAACGCACTTTAGACGCGAAAACCAAGGACCATGCTACGACATCGCCGTTGTCCCCGACGAGAGATAACATGACTTCGATGCATCGCAGCCTATCGGCTCTCTTTGTGCGCCGAATGACGGATGCCCACACTTCAGATACGGCACGTCGAACTTCTGTGCTACTCCTGGAGAGGCTCGAGCACAAACAATTCCATGTTGCATTGAACAGATTGTCTGATGGATCTCCTATGGAAGGGACAAGTATAATTTTGAAAATCGAGAGTAAAGTAGGAAGTAGGGCGGAGAATGATTCGGCAGTGATCTTCCGCGGGAGGAGATCGAAGAGGCAGGTAATGATGTCCAAGCAACGTGGATTTATCGTCAGCCGGAGATCCTCAACAAATTTTTGTAGAAGGCTGTAGGGATATGAGAAATCCGAGAAAGCCGTAAAAGCATAATGAAATTAGGAGCTTACTCGAGCAATGGTTTCAACGACTCTTCATTGCCGGCTTTCATACATCCCATCCAGAGGTCCAGAACCTCCTCCCAAGAGTGAAGTAGGAGTGGCAATGACTGCGACAGCGGAGAGGCCCTCTGCGAGAATGAGATGAAGGCAGGGGCCAGATTTAGCTGCATCCAGTGCTCAAGAGCACCATGGAAAGCGCATGCTTCATCCTATAAATTCATCAATATCTGATACAAAAACATTGACAAAAGCCCATACCTCAAGCGATTCATCCAGTCTTGAGACGGTAAGTGCGTTTGGAGCGTGTATTTCCTTTACTTGTTCATTGTATGATTGATACTTTGGGGATTTGTTTAGACAACATGCAGACACGGTTTGAGATCTGTGGTGGATACCCACCTTGAACCGTTTTGTACGGTGTCCATCCTCGTCCAAATTAGCAGCCATGACGATGAGATTGTCGTAAATATTCAAGCGCGAAAGACAAATGGAAGGAGCGAATAGGTTGGGAAAGCCGGCAAGTGAAAGTTGTTGCAGGCGGCACGAAAGAAAGATTTTCATTTTTGGTCATTTCTTAGCACGTGCTTTTGCACCGCCACAATATATAGTCGTGCCCGAGCCTTGCTCGAGTCTGTCTTCCTTCCACTATCATCTTAGATTAATATTCTCTCGAGCGAAGGCAGACTTCCCTATTCTCAAATCAGACCGGATCCTCTTGAGCATGCGAGCAAAGGAACCCCAAAAATCGCAATGAAACTATAACGCAGCTGTCAGTAGGGTTCACGACTTCTTACCTTATTCGAGAAGTTCAGAATGCCGAGTTCAAGCCGGATTCACTAGTAGCACGCCGCTTCGAGCAGGCGCCTCTTTTCCAAATTGTCCGTTCTCCCCTGCCTTTGCTCTGTGTTATACACGTCTGCTGACTATCAGATCGTGCATCATGTAGAACGCTGTGCAACGGTCTTATCGAGACTTCGAATATCCAGGTCAGACCTACATGTGGAGACCTTGCGTCCTTCGCGAGTGAATGGCCATTTGTCCTCCCCCAAGAGGCAGTGTTTTATCCGGAGCGTATCATGGCCAGTTTTTTTTGTCTGTACTGGTTACGATACACGCCCATACGCAATCGCGACGTTCCCTGTGGAGCCATGGTCATTGGCAATACCATGGAGGATAACAGTGATTGCAAGGTTCAGTTGAGTCGACTTGCACGCTTATACAATTAATATGCCAACCGCCAACGTTATAAAGCTTGGAGTAAGGGCAAGTCTATTTGAGTATAGCACATGCAGTAGTAGAAGAAGACTGGTTGAATTGGATTACTTTCACCGGATGAAAGTATTCATGCCCCATAAACGACTCCTCCATCACCGAAGCACGATGCGAGATAGCTCGGGAGAAGGGGTTGCCTGTGAAAGAAACGTGAGGTGAGCTACATACATAATATCCCAGAAAAGAAATTCCTTGAACTCATTCCTGTCAAAGAGAGGCGCCTGTCTCTCAAAAGAGAAAGAACCCGAGGGGAACGATAGCCAAAACTGGGTCTGCCTTAAACGCCTTTAAAACCCTTTTGACACGCGGGCGCTTAACGGGACTTCCGGTCGCACGTCAACGCCTCGAGGATTTTCTTCTTTTCATCATGAGGTTGGCATTCGATTTTGATTCGTCCGTTCGATTGCACTGGATACAGGACACCGGGGACTAAGTTTCGGTTGTGCATCGCTTTTCGATACAATCAGCATAGATTCGCTGTGTCGGATTATTCCTTGCCTCGCTACAAGGAAGACGGCGCTCAATCTTCACCATCGACGGTTGTGCTGCAATGGAAAGCGTTTCCGTAGCGTTCAGTCACGCATCCTTTCGCATTCTCCTTTCTTCTTCTGTGCTACAGCTTCAGCCGCAATACCGTTCTTGGTAACCGTCTTAGACGCTCGCCAGCTATATAATGGTGCTCAAAGTGAGTTACAATCTCCCAGTGTCTTTCCTCTACCACAATGTCGACCCGTTCTTCCTCGACCTCCATACCTGACTCAGATGAGTCCTATTCTGATTCTCTTCCTTCTCTGCCACCGCCGTCTCAATCCGACAATAATGCGGCTAATCAAGCCGTTGGGATTTTCGGCTCTCAAGAATCTAAACGTCGTCGAGTTCTGTTAGAAGTTATTGATCGACTCCATCATCTAGGGTACGTGCGCTCCTACCTTACTGTCGTGAAGGGACTGATCGATTGCAAATAGAGTTCAAGGAGATGTTGACCTTCCGCAGATCGTGGTTATTGGGCAACAAAGTGCAGGTCTGTTGCAACTCCATTACTGCCTTGGACAACTATATCCTTGCTCATTGCATTGTAGGGAAGTCGTCTCTCGTCGAGCGATTTACAGGTATAAAACTGCCTAGATCAACTGGTACATGCACCAGGTACATTCTCTTCTTACACCTCTGATACCACTTAGCACTAATGAACATCTCCTTAGATGCGCTACAGAATGTCTTATCAAGCGGTCCGATGACGCGTGGAAATGTAACATTACACTCTACTTTGTCAATAAAGAAGGCAACAAAAGCTACTCCTTTGGCTCAACAATCACGAACGGAGACGACGTCGCCGAACGTGTCAGGCGTGCACAGCTTGCTGTTCTCAACCCCTCGGGCGATCCTGCGGACTATCTACGCGATTTTTCCTGCGATGCAGAGAAAAGCGAACTGTCGTTTACTCATAACTACGTCTCGATTGAGATATCGGGTCCAGGTCTCGTCGACTTGTCTTTTGTTGATCTTCCCGGTAAATTCGAGTCACTATTGAAAGTCAAGGCATTGCTCTAACGACACGGAAGGTCTCATCGGTAGCGTTGGACGTGGGGGTAGGCAAGAGGATATTGACCTTGTGGAGGAGCTCACTATCCGGTACATTGAAAGGCCTGCCAGCCTTATCCTTCTCACGGTTTCTTGTGAAAGTACGATTCCCCTTTTTTCTGCCGTTTTCCCCTTCATTGACTTCATTTTCTCCAGGTGACATCGACGTCCAAAAAGCATCCACTCTGGCTGAAAAATATGATCCAGATGGGAAGCGAACCATCGGTGTGCCGAGTTACCAGCTTGATTTTTGGGACAGTCGTAGCTGACATTGTACATTCAAGGGGTTCTAACGAAGCCGGACAGGATTGAGAAAGGCGAAGAGATGCCGTGGATTCGTCGCGTCCTAAATCAAGACTCGGCTCGTTCGCTCCGACTTGGTTGGCATTCGGTCAAACTCCCTGATCCAACACAGCTCAAGAATGGTATCAGCCGCGAAGAATCAATGGCTAACGAACACGATTTCTTCGCGAACCGCCCTCCATGGTCAACTGTTGCGTCTCAGAATCTCGGTTCCCAGAAGTTGATCATAAAGCTGGCCGATACACTTTCGGACCTTATTGCCAAGAGGTGACCCATTCCGGTGGATCGAAGTAGCTGGTTATGTGCTGACGAGCAATTCTAGGATCCCAGAGCTTCAGAAGGATCTGCAAGAGATTCTTCATAGGACCGAGCAAGCGTTGGCTGGACTTCCCGATCCACCTTCGAATGACCCATTCTCCGAAATGATGCGTTATATATCGAAGTTTGATTCCGATGTCAAAACGCTAGTCGAAGGTGAACCAGGTGCAAACGGTCTACTTCAGCGGCTTCGTGAGAAGCAGCACGAATTTCGAGCGTCAGTTCGAGGAACAGCGCCAGATTTCAGACCGTATATCAGTGAAGATTACCCAGAAGAAGACGCGTTGAGCATGGATTTCTTAGCAAATGAGGAAACCGAAATTCATGACCATGGGGAGTTGATATCCATCTGTGATGTCAAGAGAAAAATCGACGAGTGCGTAATTTGAATTCGAAGTTCTAGTGACCCGCAGTCAATATCAATGCTATAGGGCTATAACACGTGAACTACCAGGTTCCGTGCCGTTCATTGTAACCCGGCAAATAATTCAAGATATCTTGTCTCGATGGAGGGTACCCGCGATGGACTATTTTGACGCTGCCGAGGCGATCGTGATCGATGCGCTTAAGGATCCTATTCGTCGACAGTTCAAGAAATATGAATATGGCAATCTGGAGAGCAAAGTTTCGTATGTCATTGATCCTTTATCTTCAGTGTCTTCGTTATCTCAGATTTTATTACTGATATTCAGGTCGATCATTCATGACGTCGTGCAGGAGAAGGGCAACGCGACTCGAGATCACATTAATTGGTTGCTCGATATTGAAAGTCGTCCCTTCACTCTCAGCGTGCACTCCTTTGAGGATTACAGCGCAAAGTTCCTTGCACATTACAAGGGTCGGTGGGAGGAAGATAGGGCTGGCCAGGACAATCCCATGGGCGCGTTCCAGAGGCTTTTAACCAGCGAGGATTGTAACGGAGATGTGCAAGAAGTCCTTAACCACCTCGCAAAGTTGAATATACGCGATGTACTACCTATGGACTTGTCCAAGCTACTACCCGACGATGAGTATAAGGATGCACTCGACATCATGGCACGGGTCCGTGCTTACTTTCAAGGTATGCCAAACTACTCAATTACTACTCCTTATGCTGAGGATCGATGCAGTTACGTATAAGCGTTTCATCGACTCCGTCCCTCAGGCTGTGGATTACGACTTCGTGAACGGCATTGCACAAGAAGTACAGCAAGCTCTGTATTTATCGCTTCTCAAGGATGATGGCGAAGCTCGAGAAAGGTGCAGAAGCTATCTGCAAGAATCACCGTCCCTGTCTCAGGAGCGGGCGGAATTGGACGCGAGGCTTTTGAGGATTAGGAAGGCGAAGCAAGAGATGTTGAATGTGTAAAATTCCGGACCTCGCCTTCATGCATGTAGGAATTACTCAGCTACTGTTATCTGAATGTGTATTCTTTTGGTTTCCGATGCAATTCTCCGTTACTCAAAGTTTCAAAACTCCATGATGGTGCAATAAACGAAAACGAGAACTTAATTAAGCCAACCAGTCCGGCGCATCTCATCCGCCAACCCTGTATTGTCAGACCTCCGCGCTCGTCGCCCAGCAAGCTCGCTTGCAAACCTGAATAAATTCAGGCGTTCAGCAAAGCAACGCGTTAAACGCATTTCCTTACTCACCGCAAGCAATCTTCGAGCCTCCACTTCCCTTTGTCCGTATCAGGATTCGGAAGACCACGGGAATGGATATACGGCAGATGAGGGGTGAAAGGTTGGCCAGGTAGTATTCTTTGTCCCAAACTATAAATCATTCCAGCCATGAACGCGTCCTGCGCGGTCGATTCATCCATAAGATCTCCCCCTTTCTGCTTCGAACCCCTCGGCGCCGTAACCTGAGACTCCTGGTCTACATCGACCATTTCCGCCCTCACTTCAGGAATGTCGCTCAACCCCGAAGATTCGATATAACTATCACGGATCTGCCCACTCTGCGCACCAGCGGAAAACGCTGTGAACGCGCTGCTCGACGTCCCGCTTCCAGCACGATGTCCAGCAGCCCAGAAACTACTCCCAGTGCGCACACTGGGTATGGCACCATGCTGAGAATCGGAGAAGGCGCCGCTGGGTGAGTCACTAATGGTGCTTAGTGGGCGCATGGATCGGGGTTCTTCGTCCTCCCAGCCGCTGGACTGAAGGTATTCGCGTGTAGGCATGCTGAGAAGTGCAGCTCCGGCAGAGCCCCAGAACGCTACAAGTAAAGCATGGGACGGCACCTGCCCTGATGACGCCAATGCAAGGAGGAAAGGCCGTGGAGTTGTGTATTGGACATTTTGGGAGAGGGCATACTGTTTTCTAGTGCTCGGTTAGATTCATTCATAGATGCGGAATACGGTGGGTAACTTACGAGAAAAAAATAACATCCGCATGGGGTATAAGCTATATAAAGGAGTGGTTAATACTGTTCGAAGTGTAGAGATAATGCATGCTTACAGCTTCTACGCCTTGCCTCGTCTTGCAGGCATCAAGACTGAATACACATCGGTCCCTCCATTTCCTTTCTCTCGCCAGTCCATCTATCCCGATAATGTTCGACAACGTTGTTTTAACGGACCTCCCCTCAAAATGCAACCAATCAAAAGGAGCTCGGCCTGCATTTGTCTGGTTCGATCCATTCGGATTTTGAGATGAGTATCCCGAGCTCGAACTCGGTTCTGCCAGGCCATAGTTTTCCGGTACCAGTAGTGGCCCAAGTAGACTCACGAACTCCTCATGCGTGATGTCAGGTAGAGGATTATGGTTGATAATCGTCCTCGAGCCCGTATCCTCTGCAACCAATCAGCCCAGACATCGGTAGAAAAAAACACTGCACTCACGGACCAGCCTCGATTATCCATGCGCTGGGAACATTCGCACCTTCCCAGACTCGACAATAGCGCGTGTTGACACCTTCACGCTCAAGATCCCGTACCAGGACGGTCCCTTCGCTACTCCCTGCCAGAGGCGCTACAAGTAAGGCCTGCACGCCCGAGAATTGCCCAAGCGTCGTAAGGACGTTCGTTGCGCTTCCTCCTCGTGTACGGACGACGCTGTGGGCTCGCGAGACTGTTCCTTCATCTGGGAAGGTCTGCAGGGAGAGTGCGTGGGTGAAAAAGATGGTGCCCGACGCGACGATTCGAATGGGTCGCGTACTGGAGTTTTGCATTGCACGTCGACTCTTGGCACCAGAATGGCCGACTGAGAGATCGCGAGATGGGGGAGCTGAGGAGGCGTAGCATGCGACGCGACAGGTTTTTTTTCTTACGACTCGGAGGCCATGCCATGCCAACGCCAACGCGGTGCCATTACTACTAGTGATACTGGTGTACTCTACCGATTTACAAGTCTGCTACGTGAAAAATTCAAACCATATAGAAGTCTCTTGGTACAACAAGCGCGGATGATTCTATTTTACTTCCTCTCTCTGACACTTAGACCATCTATAATCCTTTCCAGCTTCGGGTTGGAGCCAAGGCGCATAATTTCTTCACGAAGCTGGCTCTCTATCGTCCGTAAGACAGATATTGTATACTCAAATGACCTTGTATGGGTCTCCAAATAATTGATAGCGAAATGTTTCAATGTCGGGGTGCTTGGACGCTTCTGCAATACATCTAAACAAGCATATGTAAGTCGTTATGGATAATTGAATCATTGAGAGACAAACATACTGAGGAGCTGACGATTTGACGAGTCCGCTAGCACCCCATGAACTATAGGAAACGAGAACTTGCCCTCCGTCAAGTCTTCTGCGAAGCCTTTATTTGCCTCATACTGCTAATATTGTCAGACAAGGACATTCAAAAAAGGCAATCAAACGGACCTCTCTACTCTGAAGATTATAATAGTCATCACGTATCTGGAAGAAGACACCGATCAAGTTGACAAGGGGAACAAAGTTTCTTTCTCGCATGTCAGCTCAATGATCTGCCGAACAGCTAGAATGTACTCACATATTCTGAGAAGCAGTTGCACACGCCATCATCAACTTAATTGCTATCCGAAACAGGCCACCAGTTTCTAACGAAGCATAAGCGTCGGAAACATTTGGATTGCAGGAACTAACTCAACTGTTATTCACCATCCCAATGTAGTCTTCCTCGGTAGGACATTGTAGAGAGTCCCTCCATAATAGCTCCAGCCCCTGGCCCCGATGCAGATTTAGCAGCTCCTCTTACGTGTCCATCGAGTCAGTAGGTTTAGAGCAGGCGATGTAATGGTAATCTCACCAGTAACAATTTGGTCTACATCTGGGGTCGCCGAGTCTCTCAGCCGGAAGAGCTCTTGATATGCTTGAAAGTAGACGTAGTTGGCGCAGTTGATGGTCTGTGGAATTCCGTAGATCTTGTGAGCCACTAGAAGGACGATTAGTACCTGATCATATTTGTAAAGGAAGACACACCAGGAGCACCCCGCCGTAGCTGTGAATCGTCTTCTATATCATCTATCCTTAGCATGTCATGAATGACGATGATCGGGGTTAGACACAGCTTGCTCACAAAAGGCTTGCGCTGTGCAGCATGCTAACTACCTTGGTGATAGTAGCCAGCTTATCTGGAGGTACATTAAGCCAGACGTTAAAAGCCTCGATCATTCGTCCCCGGATCTCTTTGCCAGGATACGATGTGATATAAGTGAATGGTTCTGTCAGGGCCTGTTGGGAAGGGTCTTAGAGAAACACAGAAGGGACTACAAAGCAATTCCGACCTGCTCGTCGACTCCAGTCCATCCTGACGGAGGAGATAATTTCTCTAGTAGGCCTGCGTAGTTGTCCATCGGAATAGCGTTTGTTGAACAGCAAGAGAAGGCGGTTGCGCTCTGGAATCTGCTGAAATAAGAGATAATCATGCGCGTCTATTTCCCTTGCCGTTAATTCCCACGACCTAAGTGTGCCGCATTATGGGTTATATCTTTTGTCCTTAATCTCTTCAACGTCCACTGGCACAACCTTCATCTGATCTCAAAGGTCATGGAAGCACACTATTTTTTCTGCATT
>JAFREE010000311.1:0-13510 GCA_019400425.1 Hymenochaete sp. R1
TTTCTTTGTTTTTTGTTGTTTTTGCGCAGATCTCCACAGAGGAGAGATCAAGGACGCGCACGTGAGACTCAAACCTCGCTGCTAGCCGGGCGAGGTTTTCATCTCACGTGCGCGTGCTCGAACGCGCTCTACCTACCCCACCAGCGCTCTCCAATAGGGAAGGTGGTGGTTCAAGAGCAAGAGCAGGTCGCGCGCGCGCTCCCCCCTTCACTCTTTCGCTCTCCCACGCTTCATCACGCTGTCACAGTCACACTCACTTCGTCATCGTGGGTCCATATAATTTTATTTCTTCAAAGACTCGCGTTCGGTCGAGTATTTTGCTTATTCCTCACTCATTTTTGCTCCGATTTCAAATTTAAAAATAGGTCCAGACTCCCCTATTCATTCCGCACATTCCGGTATTGGCCAATTTTTCCCACCCCCCTTTTTTAAATTTCTGCATTTCTTTGAGTCTTGATTTCTCAGTCATTTTTTATCCGTTTGGGGTCATATGGGTACCATCTGGTTCGTAATTTTTTACTCTTTCTGATGCAGCCCAGGAGGTCTGCCCTTAGAGGGGGGTAATGTCAGGAATCCCTCTTTTTCTTCCATTTACGTCTGATATTCCTTCCATAAATGCACCACTCACATGACCCCTTCTCACTCATTCTCACGTGATTCCTGCTATATAGTTTTCACCCTTTCACTTACATTGCTCACATCCTGCGATTGAACTCCTTACGCTTGACCTCTTGTAAAGTTCTCTCGCAGGCACGTTTTCTCATGTATATTTACCTTTTACTTGTATAATCTAACTTGTAAAGTTCTCTCGCAGTGTGCCAGAGTCTTTGAGCTCAGCGTGATCGTCCAAGATCTCAATCGTGTCCTCACCAAACTTTTACCGACGCACACAGTGTTCGTAACAAGTGGTCCCAAGACCTTCTTGATAATAAAAGGTCCTTCTCGTTTTGGTTGCAGCTTCCGATAAGGCCCTCCAACTCGGAGATTCTTTGCTTCCAACCAAACCTTCTGACATTCTTTGAATGGTGAGAAGTTCTGTATGATCCGATCTGCCATCCACTGCCGTGCCAACTCGTGTGATGCCAACGCCTCATCCCTGATCCTATTCAACTGCTCCAGACATTCCTTGACTGCGGGTAACCATGTGCCTGTCATTATTGTAGGTACTGCTACTGGATTGTATCTCATGATCAGAGCAAATGGAGACTGGTTTGTTGCCGAATGAGTTCTGAGATTGTGTGCAAACTCTAAGTCTGGCAGGTGATCTGTCCATTGTTCTGGGTGGTTTCCACAGTAGATACGCAAGTATGCTTCGATTTCCTGGTTGACTCGTTCAGTCTGTCCATCTGTCTGAGGATGATACACAGTTGACCGTGATGACTTGATACCCATTTTAGTGCACAGTTCCTGGAATACCTTTGCCGCAAACTGAGGTCCTCAATCAGAGATCATTCACTTTGGAAGTCCAAATCGCCAATAAACGTGGTCATGATAGAGTTTGGCAGTTCCAAATGCGTTGATTTCTTTGTTGCAGGGGATAAGAATGATTACTTTTGAGAGATTGTGGTCAACCACAATGAATAATGCCATATACCCGTTTGATTCAGGGAGATCTGTGATAAAATCCATGGTGATAGTAGAGAACGGAAGTGCGTCTTTATCGGCGGGGATAGGCATCAACGGTGGAACAGTTGGGTGTGTGTTGATCTTCATCTGCTGACAAAGGGCACATCTCATGACGTACTGCTTCACGAATTGACTCAAATGTGGCCACCAATAGTCGCGTCGCACCATTTCCTGGGTTTTGTATATCCCCGGATGTCCCATGACCGGTAATTCGTGGTATCGCATGATGATTTCCCTCCGCAGGTCTTGGTCATCCAGAACGTAGAGCCTATCCTTGTACCAAACAAGACCATCTAGTGCATGCCAGTCTGAGATTGCTGATTTGAGAGGTAGAACACCTGACTGAGTGATGGCTTCAATGGCTTGTTGGACCAAGGGATCGTCCTTCCCTGCTTCCCTAACCTTCATCACTAACTCTGCATCCTCAACCTCCACTTTAGTTGCACCGATGAACAACTCGCCTGGTAGTAGCGTAGTTGGTTCTTCTTCTTCAAGCCCTTCCATGTAGTCTGGACGTCGTGACAGAGCATCAGCCTGAATGAGCATCTTGCCAGGTTTGTGTGTGATCTCCAACTCGTACTGAGATAACGTGAGCTGCCAACGTGCTTGCCGTGGTGAAAGCTTCTGTGGTGCCTTGAAGTACATAAGATTCTTGTGATCACACCAAACCTGGACAACGTGAGGTGATCCCAACAGGTAATAACACCATTCTTCTAGTGCCTGAATGATCGCGAGAAGTTCCTTATCGTAGATATTGTAGTTCCGTTCAGCGGGTCCTAGTGCCTTGGAAATAAATCCACAAGGCTTCAGATCACCATTGGTGTCGCGTTGTCTAAGAACAGCTCCTGTCGCCCGACTAGAAGCATCTGTTTCAAGATAGAATTTGGCGTGCTTATCTGGCATGAGAAGAACGGGTTGCTGTAAGAACTTCTGCTTTAATGTGTCAAAGGCCGTCTGATGCTCGTCTGTCCAGTTCCATGGTGCCTTTCCCTTCAGTTTGTCCAGAGGACATGCTATATCCACATAATGATCGATGAATTTCTGATAGAAGTTTGCAAATCCAAGGAATTGCTCCACCTCCTTGGTTTTCGTTGGAGTCGGCCATTGTTCTACGCCTTCGAGCTTGACAGGGTCCATAAGAAGCTGATCTGGTTTGATAATGAGTCCGAGGTATTCGAGTTCTTGAACCCCAAAGACACATTTCTCTGGTTTGCAGTACAGATCATGCTTCTGTAAGACGCGCAGGACCTGTCGTGTTTGTTGTTTGAGTTCTTCACGAGTTTTGCCAAAGATCAAGATATTGTCCATGTAAACAATGATGATGTCACCAATGATTTCAATGTTGAAGATGTCATCCATGAATGCCTAGAAGGTGGCTGGAGAATTGCAAAGACCGAAGAACATTACTGTTGGTTCATATAACCCTTTTAGAGTAATGAATGCCCCTTTCCATTGGTCACCGTCCTTAATCCGGATGTTGTTGTATCCAGAACGCAGATCCAGTTTAGTGAAATACTGCATTCCTTGCAACTTGTCCAAGATATCGGAGATAAGAGGTAGAGGGTACGCATTTTTGACAGTTCCAGTGTTAAGGTTTCAATAATCCTGACAGGGTTGTAGCAAGCTGTCCTTTTTCTTGACAAAGAAGAAAGGAGATGCCTGTGGTGATTGCGGTGGTCGGATATAGCCTTTCTTCAGATTTTCTTTGATGAATTCATCCAGGGAGTTCCACTGAGTGAGTGGTATTGGATAAACCTTTCCACGTCTGGAAACAAATCCTGGTTTGAAGTTAATCGCATGATCATATGGCCATGCTGGTGGGAATCATTCTGCCTTTTTCTTGTCAAAGACATCTAGAAATTTGTGGAATTCTGCAGGAATCCTTTCCTTCAGATCCCTGGTGTCTATTTGGTATGCCGCATGTTGCCGTGCAAATTCCATTGCTGAGTTTGTTGTGGATTTTGCAATGTGAACCTCCTTCAGGTAATGATGTACGCTCTGTTCCTCATTGCTTAACTCCACATCCGGTAATATAATATTGCATGTTTTCCAATCGATTGAAGGGTTGTGTTTAGCAAGCTATGGTAACCCTAGGATTAGTGGGGTATCACCAGTGTTGCTAACCATGAATTGTTCTTGATACTGCTGATCTCCAATGATTAAGTCTAGAGTGATGCCTCGATCGATGATGCCATGTTTGTTGTAAGTGTCATCCGCATTTCTAGCCACAATTGTCCTTTTTAGGGGAAAAGTGCGAATCCAATTGTTTCTGACAAAGTCTTTACTGATGAACGATCCTTCCGCTCCTGAGTCTACGAGTGCATGGGTGCCAACATTTCTGTTTCAAATGCAAACTGTGACAGGTATATGCATTTTATTTGACGAGCATGTAGTTTTTACAGACAAAACATTAATGGGCGGGGCCAGTGTTGGTCTAGGCCGCCTTAGGCAAAACCCTGACGCGCAAGTTCTTCGAGCACAGTATCCATATCTTCATCTGCAGCCCCCTCCATCGCCGTTCGGATAGCCACCACATGCGCAGAAACAGTAATTGGTGCTTTTGCTGCAGGAGGTTTAGCTGTCTCTGGCTTCTTTTCCTCTTTAACTGCAGCTACTCGCATGGTCGTCATAGCACTTTTCTTGTTCTTTGCTGGACACTTATCCATCATATGACCCAACTCCCTACAGTAGAAGCAACGCCCCTCGCATATGCACCTGAGACGTTCAGCTGGTGTGAGCTTCGCAATCTTGACCTGACTGAGATCCATGGGTTCGCCTGGTGGCAGTTCTCGCTCATAGTGCTGATAGTTCTTGGAGGTGTATGTACTGTGTGAATTCTGCCCCAGGAGTGCCGTCATGTAGCACCAGTGGTTGTCCATCTTTGACACAAGCTCATACCATCCCTCGATGTCTTTAGGGGCTTCTATCGTACTGAAGATCATCTTTGTCAGGTTCTTGTTGAGGCCCTTCAAGAAGTACTGAACAATAGCTATATTGTCCTGTAGTGCAGCCTGTTCGACCAATATCTTAAAGTTGTTGATGTATGCATTGGTTGAACCCATTTGCTAGAGACGATTAATCTTGGCTATTGCTTCGCCCTTCTGATCTGATGTGAGGAACACCTTTTTAAACAATGCCTTGAACTCCTCGTATGTCTCATAGCCCTGCTTGCTGGCTTTGCTCTAGAAGTGCAGTCTAAAGG
Organism: Hymenochaete sp. R1; assembly: GCA_019400425.1. Classification (NCBI taxonomy): domain Eukaryota; kingdom Fungi; phylum Basidiomycota; class Agaricomycetes; order Hymenochaetales; family Hymenochaetaceae; genus Hymenochaete; species Hymenochaete sp. R1. The sequence goes on from JAFREE010000311.1 coordinate 4,829, forward strand.
CATTTGCTGTACCTTGTTGCATGTAGGTAAGAGTGAAAATGACTTTGTCCTGCTTGCTGTAGTTTCCTCTGCTGAGGTAGAGATTGCACTCGGATAGGAAGTTTGCCGCATGCCGAGGGTCGCCATTGAAGATTTGGGGTTTATTGAATTTGATGTTGTTATGTGCTTGGTTGCTGTCGTAGGTGGGGACTTGTGGTGCTGAGGTAGGATTAGATCCTGCTGATGCCGTTGCACTCAAGGTCTGAATCACTGCCATTATCTGGCTCAGTTTTCGTTCGTTCTCCTGCCGGCACACTTCGTTACATTGTTCATCCATCATTGGACGATTAGAATCATGTGGTGTTGAGCTCTATGAAGCGAAATAGAACGGCTAACTTGCAGTTCACAACTTATGAAGGGCCAGAGGCCTTGTGTTGAGTGCAAAAGGTAAGGAGCACTCAACACAAGTCTCTGACGCTTCATGGACGCATTTACTGTACAGCAGTAACTAAATAAAGTAAGTGAGTTGCACAGTCATGTGCGCGGCATTGAGACGAACAAGATAATGCTGCGCACGTGACACAGAAACAAATATTGAATGAGATATGAAGTGAAACAAATAAACAAATTAAAGGAAAGGAAATGGACACATGTAAATAGGGACAAAAGAAACAGATAAAAGGAACGAAAATTATGAGAGTCCATGAGTGCTAAGAGCACATACTTCAACATGTGGTAGGGAGCTGTCTGGGTTTGTCATGTTACTTGGTTCTAAAGGGGGTTCCTGGTTTTGAGTTTCTTCTTCTGATTCATTAGTGGCTGAGACAAATGTGTCTTCAGCGCCGTTGTTTGAAGTATGTTCTGATTCTGACGCAAAAACCAATCCGTCGTCCTGAGGTTTGAAGACTGGAATTTTGAAAGCCTAAACAAAGATTTGCTGGCTTGTTGATAAGATTTGACCTGGTGTTAGAGTCCGATCAATATGTGATTAGGAGTCTGACAAAGCAAGGTCACGTGACAGAGGTTCAAGAGATCTGCACCCAGGCTCCGGCCTGAAGTGTCAGATAGACTAAGTTTGCAAAGGATATCCCACTCAGGGATAGTCCTTTAAGACAGGAGACAAGAGATAAGTATATTGACCGGTGAGGACAAAAGGTCAAATCTAAGGTACAAAAGCTACAAGGTGAGGTCCTTATATAGGCCATCCGTCTACGAGGCTGTGTACTAGTACATGAGAAGAAATGGATGAATAAAGAAGGTGCCTTAGTAAGGTGCTGACTGATGCTGTGCACAGATCACATGCGATCATGTGCACGGAATGTCATGGAAATACAGAGAACAAGATAACAAAGAAAGGAAATGAAGTAAGCGGGGTACTTGACTAAGCATATGAATGGTGTTGAACTGTAACACAGATGATAGGAGGTCTACCAGTGGATTGGTTGTCAAGATGGGTACTGGAGCGATTTCCTGGGCTAGCAAGCTACAGCCAGTCGTCACTCTGTCCACTACTGAAGCAGAATACATCTCTGCAGTAGCTGCTGGACAAGAGATTTGCTGGTTGCGCAATCTGTTCTCTGAATTGGGATATGCAATCAAGGGTGCTTCGTCTCTGCACCTTGATAACCAGTCAGCAATTGCTGTTTCCAGGAATCCAGAACACCATGGACGTATGAAACACTTGGATCTTCGTCACTACTGGCTCAGAGACTACGTTAAAAGTGGGCACATCAATGTCAAGTACATTCCCACTGCGTCTATGCCTGCTGATATCATGACCAAGTCGTTGCCAAAGGCCACTGTGTTGGAGATGAGGGAGTTGCTTGGATTGAGGAGTTGATCTATGTGGAGGTTTTAAGACGTGCTAGATCAGGTGGGAGTGTTGAAATAGGTGTTCTAGCACTCTTTATTCTCTTTAATTTCGTTTCTATCTTCTCTTCTTTCTATCTGTAACATCTCTCCTACAGTGCTACAGCACTTTCGTTTCATTTGTTTTATTTTGACTTGTTCTATCTGTTCTCCTTTCATGCTCATTTTATTCGCATTTTAGTTTCACTTCATTTCTCAGTCAATATTCGTTTCTGTGTCACGTGCGCGGCACCATCTTGTTTGTCTCAATGCCGCGCACATGACTGTGCAACTCACTTACTTTATTTAGTTACTGCTGTACAGTAAATGCGTCCATGAAGCGCAGATGCATTGTGTTGAGTGCTCCTTACCTTCTTGCACTCAACACAAAGCCTCTGGCTTCATAGGTACGCCTTTTAGATTATTTAATTACCTTCTTGCACTCAACACAAAGCCTCTGGCTTCATAGTGTGATCAACTTCGAAGCTAGCATCCTCAACAGGGTCATTTCGTCTGACAGGAAATGCCACAGACATTCTAGAAGCCTATAAAAGGAGAGCTGGACTTACCAAATGAGTAACAAATCAACAATAAATGCTCTCACAATCTCCACCATTCTTATTGTTACCAATCTCTCGCTCATTACCCTCACCCTCATGACCTGGTTCCTTTACAAGTACCTCTATTATCGCTGACAAGAAGCCATCGATTGGCGCTAACCAATTTAAAACTGGAGACAAGCAATATCCACAACATATCCAGTCCTCACAGACATCAAAGCCCCTCATCCCTATGCTGATGAAGAATCCAAATACGTCACCGCAAACAGTGGTCAACAATGGACAGGATGGAATGATATAAATGACTAGCAAGCTTGAGTCATTTTAGCAGTTCAATATGAATGATCCCAATGCTATCACAATGGTTAACATCTCACTCTACCCCGTCTCCACCACAAACTATTCTGTTGGCCTATCCAGTGAAAGCAATCTTTTCTTTATCATTGACATCTTCTACAGCATCCCTATTGTCAGCACCAATCATATTATCTGTCTTCGTATTGATAACACCACTCAATCATGAGCTATCTTACATACCCTCCAAACCATTACTGATCTTTGCACTACTTTGTTTCAAACTCATGGCCACCATTTGTTCCATCTCCATGCATCAATCTTCAGCTCATGTATATCTTGCCAAGATGTCCAGGCTTATGTGCTTCTCACAAGCATCCAGTCTGGATATGGGGAAGTCTACATTGATTCCATTATACACTACAGTGGAAGCATGCTAGGACCTGATTGAAGAAGTTCAAGAGGAGATTCAAGATGAGACACTAGTGGCACGTGAACAGATCAAACTTATAGAAGAATTTGTACACTCTAATGACCCTGATCACTGCACTTGCCTAAATGACCCAGTTGCTTGTTGGAAACCTGACACTCATTAGACCTTCCAAGCGGTTGAAGAAGACATGCACAAGTATCACAAGGCAGAAAAGCAAGCCAAACGGATTGCAAAAGAAGCCCTTTGACTAGAACAGCAACTTTGACAACTCTGGGCGGAAGTCGCATATCAGCAAACAAGGCAAGGTTGTATTATTCAATGGTTCCATTCAAATGATTTCCATGAAACTATTTGCACAATTGACTCACACCATGGAATACACCACCTGCTACCCATCCAGCCAATCATACCTGATATGCCATTGCCACCGCCATTTGAAAACAAAGGAGACAGTGATGCTGAAGGAGTTATGGATAATAGAGAAGTTTGAAATTTTGTTGCTTTTATTTTTGAAGATTTTCTTTTCTCTCTGCTTGTTTCATTGAAATATTTTTGAAAAACAGTGTCTTTTGTCTAGAAGGGGGGGGTAATGTTACAATAACAAAACCCCTTACCTAAATTTTCTTTATTGTTCTCTTTTGTTGACTCATTTGACTCGTTTTCTTTTGTGTTCTATTGTTGTTTCATGTTTCATCTCATGATGATGTCATTTGACTCCACATGACTCATTTCTGGAACATTCTTTTGTATTAGTCAGATGGTCCGTGCACAGCCTGCACAGCCTCATCGTGTAGTATAAATAGAGGGTAAGCTTCAGTGTTAGAACCTCAGCTTGACCTCTTAGTTCTCAATCACTATTTGGTTACAAGGTCCCTGATAAAGCTTCAGCTTTAAGAACTCTTACTCTTTGAACTCAACTTGGAAGTTATAATCTTTGACTATAAAAGGTGTTGATCAGGCTTAGTCAGCAAGCCTTAAATAAGCCTTGTACCAAAGTTTATAACAAAAGAGACGTCCAAGTTGAATGGGAAGAAAAAGGAACAAATAGTAGAGATCAGTGGTGGGGATGACAGGGACAAAGTGAGTATGGCAACAAAGAAGACGAAAAAGAGCTTGAGGATGTTCAACTTGTGATTTAATGCCTTGACAGCCAGCATCTTGCTCTCCTTGATGGTGTCATCTGCTTCTGTCGCAATCCACAAGCTCAGTTCGATGGGTAAACTTGTAAGGTGTAATTCATTGGCGGGGATTGCATCATTGTTCAAGGACGAGGGACAAGGATAAAAACAAAGAGGATGGCGGGGATGGGTTGGACAAGGAGCTGCCCTTGGCATCAGTGAAGAGGAAGAGGAAGGCAAAAGGGAGGAAGGCGGAGGTGAGCGTGTTGCATGTCACTGCTAAGTTGGATAGGATGAATAACTGGTTGGCACCAGGGTTGGAGGGACTCTCCCCCACTGCAAAACTCACACACTAACATACACTTAAAAGCAACGCCAAAGCAGCTGCACGTGCCAATGCGCAGGCGGAAGCCCAAGCCACTACTACTGTCACCACCAACGCCAACAACTCAAATGGGTTGGGCGCAAATAGAGAGGTGCTGCCAATAACTTGGGAGCATAACACAATGATGCAGCACAGAGGTGGTGGAGTTGGAACTGGGGCAGCACGGGAAGACAGGATGTGTGTCATTGTGGAAGAGTTAGATGAGGAGGAGGACAGGGTGATGATAAGGCATATCGATGAGGTGAGCACAAGCAAGGATAAAGATGAGGATAGTACATGGCATGGACATCTCAGCTGCACGCAATTTTTGTTTATCATGAAAGAGAGTGACTTACATTATAAACAGATTACTAACCATCCATGCTTTAGTATTGTGGTGGTAGTCAAATCCCAATGAGCTCCCATCTTTCCCTCTGAAGTATCGTGACCGATGAGCATGGCCAATAATCAATAGCTCGCAAATATCTGACCCATCCACATTTGTCATGAGGCCAAGGGTAATCCATGTTTTATCAACCTTGACTCCGGCAAAAGATTGGGTTACAAGTGTACGGTCTGGAATTTATCTGTAGAATAGCTCAGTTTCATCAAAGTTGTAGATGTCACAAAGCTTGTAACCAACAAGTTTCTTCTGTAGGTCCTGATGAGCCATAGCCACGGATTTGAAAGAGACATTGCTGGCTTCACCGTGAGGCTGGTATTGAGCTAGTCCATGCTGAAGCTTGAACTTTGCAGCCCAGCCCCGTGAAAACTGTGGCTGTTGATCCATAGGTATATTCAGTGCACCTGTGAACCATTTTGCCTTCTTGATGAGCAGGTCTTCAGTGATGCAGAGCCTGAATTGTGCCGACATGACAAACATGTGTAGAGCTCCAATTTTAACAAACTCCCGACCAACCGAGTCATATGGCCTGAGCCTATATTGGATGTCTTTTCTTCCCATAGCTTTGCCCGTATATTATATGCCCTATGTACTGTTGACTCTTTGAGTGTAGGCCATCTTGAGTGAAAGTTTCGGGCAGCACTGTGATATGAATAATTTGGGTTTTTTGCCTTTTCCTTCTTGTAGAAATCAGCAAGCTCGAGCTTGTAATTATTGGTAAGATGTAGCCCTTTCTTGGGCTCAGAGATAACTGTTGTGCTTGCTTGATGTCCAAGGAAGGTTAGATGGGATCTTTTCCCATTCAATGGCTTTTTCGCTGATTTGGGTGTAACAGGTGTAGATGCCGTATGGTCTATTGAGCCTGCACTACTGAGATTCAAGGGTGAACTGCTCCAAGAATGTTGAAAGTTGATTTCATGTGCATCTTTGAGGGTCCTATCGGCATTTTGAGCACAGCCAAGGTCTTCTGGCATGTCGAAGATGTGGTTGAGATCACAAAATTGCTGAAAAAGGACTCTCAACATATATTTTCATCACATATTTATACTTTTAAATAAGTCAGTCTCAGAATTTATCTCTAAATTTGGGTGGCTTATTCTTTATTTGGAAGCGACTTAATAACCAAAAAACCTCCCTTTACAGAGGTGGGAAATAGACCCTGGGCAACTTATTTGGAAATCCAACTTATTCAGAGGCAGCTTATTTGGAGGTACTACTGTATGTATATTGTATATGTACATTTACTGCAAATGCTATATCTGGTTGTGCCACAGTTCCTATCCATAGTAAAGCTCCGACTAGCGATTGGTATGAAAAGTTTGTGTCTATTTGTCCTTTGTCCGCTTTGAACATTCTTAAGGTGTCTGGTTGCATTAGTGTGCTTATCGGGTTGGCATCTTCTATTTTAAACTGTTTTAATAGGCCACCGATCTTTTCCTCTACTGAAATCTTCAGCCATCCTCCCCTTGGGTTCCATTCCATCGTTACTCCTAGTATCTGCTTCTTTTCGATGATGTCCTTTTCCTTCAGCTCAAACAATGACCGTACATCCTCTACAAACACCCCCACCTTCCCCTCTTCCTTCCTCTTCGCTCTCCCTATGTCCACCCCCAGACCATCATTGACCCAGAATGTCACAATCACTTTGCACATTCTTAATCCTTTCTCCCCCTCAAAGATGGTCTTCACGTACAAGGACGGAGCTGAGATCAAGCTCTTATATCTCTTGGACGTCATCTTAAAGTGCAGACACTCCATGAAGTTCTTAGGCGACTGTTGTAGACCATCTACGCTTTTGCGCAGAACAGCAACCAGATGACAAAAGTAAGTGGCCGCAAAGAATGGCGGGACAGCAGTAACCAGATCCGGTTTGTCGATGACAGCATTCAGAAACGCACCCGTAATGTCCAGGGCATTGACTGTTGCTCCCAATAGAACTGAGAATGATGCTACTAGTCAATATACCATATAGTTACCAGCGCTAGCAAATGTATTGTTAAAGTCCTTGCCTTCCTTCTGAAGGTCACCTTGTAGTACCCATCGTGCCTTAGATGCCCAACCGCTCTCGGGCGTGTGTTTCTTTGTTAGGAGCATCATTCCAGGAAGTGCTTTCTCATTGGGTTGACATTTGCATATGTCAAATACGTCCATTTCCTTAAAGGTTGAGAGTTCTTTTGTTATTGTATACACCCAGTCATTTCACTCCGGTCCTGTCAGTGCGTCTCGAAGAATTTTAGGTAGCGTCAACGTGTCACCATTTGTAACCTGGAAGAATACATCGGGATCATGCACCAGAAACGTGAAGGTAAAGTTATCTAACACATCCAATTTGGGTTGGTCTATGTGTACCAGTAATCCTTGAGTTTCTTGTATTTTTGCTGAAGGACGACTTGTACGAGATGAGCATCTCGGTGTTGGTTCTGATGATCTCGCATCCTCTATACTGTCTGCATGGTTGTCCGTAGGACTTGGAAGTAATGAAGAAGGATCCTCGCGCGTGGTTACAGTATCTGTTGGGGGTGTGACATGGATGTCACACACAGCATGTATTGTGTTGTGTCCCACGTACACACGATATTTCGCATCTTCTTCATAACCCACAACCTGACCTTCACACACTCGAGTCTCCAACTTTGATCAAAGCTCTACTGGTAGTACAGTAAATACTCTGGTGCCAAATGCTACCAGATTACCGATATCTGGTTTTCGTTTGGAGATTAACTCATAGGGACTTTTGTGAGGAATGGATGAGCAATATAAACGATTCTGTGTGTAGTTGAAATGGTGCACTGCTTCCGCCCATAAGGATGTAGGGAGGCTGGATGATAGTAGAGCGGTGCGAATAGCATCCCCAAAGGTATGATTAAGTCTTTCCACCATTCTGTTCATCTCGTGGACATACGGTGCAATGGTACAATGCACAATTCCACGCACTGTGTTCCATTCCTGCATGCTATCATTCACATACTCCATGCTGTTATCTGTCTGAAGACTTCGTACTCTATTTCCAGTCTGAGTTTTGATGAAACTAACCACTTCATTCCAGTGTCGTAGAATGGTCGCAGCCAACTTATTTGCGATGGGTATGAACCATGAGAACTTTGAGTACTGGTCCAGGAGAACTAGGGCCATTGTCACTCCCCTGCCCGACAGGTGTCCTATGATGAGCGTATCTGCATGTACAAGCTCACCGATGACATGGACTGGAGTATGTCATAATGGATGTGACCCGGCCACTGATTTGCCTTGTAAGCAGGCTTCACACCTTTTGTTGCTCTTCCCCACCAACTGTATCCCAGTCACCTGTTGCATCCTGAGTGCTTCAGTAATCATACCCTTCCAAATGTGTGCTACATTGTTATGTAGCTGGTTCAGTGATCTCAATTGCGAATACGGTTTGGATGGCGACGTGGAAGCCAGGAGACTCATGTCAGGAATCCCTTATTTCCTTTATGCATTCCTAACATGATTGTCACGTGCATATAGTTGGTCTTATATTTTCTCATGCTTCATTCCACCCTTAACCCATGTACGCCTGGAGAGACTCTTTCTTTACTTTCGACCTTTTGTTGAGTTCTCTCACAGGCAAGCATTCTTGTATTCATGTCTACATTTAATATATTTAACTTGTTGAGTTCTCTCACAGTGTGTGGACAACTCTTAGAGCTCGCTAGTTGGGAGGT
>JAFREE010000312.1:0-13446 GCA_019400425.1 Hymenochaete sp. R1
GCCCTTGTTGCAGGTGCTGGAATCCGTGAGCCCCATCATCTTAAACGTCTCTGCTTCTTTCGGTTCTATAACTACATTCCCCAGGGTTTCGTGATGTTCCGCGAGTTCATGCGTTCCCATAACGTAGCGTATAAATCTCTTCTCAAGGATGGACTACAGAGAAAGGAATGTTTGCAAGCCATGTGCAACGAACGCAACAAACTTGACATCGACGAATAAACGCCCGGGAACGTCGAACTCGGACCGAATGGAAGAATCGACCAGCGATGAACGAGTGCGTTTTGTCATCGCCAAGTAGAGTGCTAAATTGGTCTTCGCAGACGGTCCGTGGTCCGTCTGTCTGTCTCAATGTGATGATCGACCCGCCAGCGACGCCAGTGCCCCGCCAGCGACCCGCCAGTGCCCCGCCAGTGCCCCGCCAGCGACCCGCCAGCGACCCGCCAGCGACCCGCCAGTGACTTGCCAGTGCCCCGCCAGTGCCCCGCCAGCGACCCGCCAGTGACCTGCCAGTGCCCCGCCAGTGACCCGCCAGCGACCCGCCAGTGCCCCGCTGGTTGGTGGTTATTCAGGATAGTTCCTCATTACAAACTCTTTTTTTATTCAAACACTAATTCTTCAGCTTATTCGAAAATTGCTTCGCACATAATCTAAATATGTAAGTCTTGTTTATTTCCTAAAAAATGCAGTATCTTATTCAAGCCATCTTTTCTAATAAATAATTTCATACCACCGAGAAAAATAGTCTCAAATATGATTTTTAATATACTTCAAATATTATCAAATATAATATTAAAATTTTTCGAAAGAGCTTGTGACTGCCGGATATGGGGAAAGAAATAACGAATATAAATGAGAATTTTTAACGAATAACTCTCAAGAAAAGATCCGACTTTGTCCGCTGTGAATGTGAGGGATCGTATGACTCGGATAAGGACTTTGACAAATTTGGAATTAGTGTGCGGGGACAGCGAGGCAATGGAAGTTGAACATTTTTACAATATAATGATAAGCCATGTGTATTATAGAGGAAATGAGTTACTGCACTTCAAAATGAAAGTTCGTCCTATGTCTTCTGACCTGTGTAATGATGTGAGGCTGAGCGTCTTCACCACGATTGGGGCGAAACAAACCACATTTCAACATGCGAACTTCTCTAAAGTCCTCGGTACACAGACCGCAGTTACGCAGCATGTATGAGCACGACCTAAAGAGGAAGGTAGGTAGCAGTGGGACGCTAATCGGAGGAGTATACGCTTGCTGCGTATGTGGCTGTAGTCGAGGGCACTGAATAATATATATACGTATATAGAGCGAGACCCAGCCAAAGGGACAATCATACCCAACCCCGATTCCTTAAGCAATACCTCCTCTCATCTCCTATAGCACCTCGAGTCGGTGTTATACTCCATAACCATGCCTGGATTAGCCAAAATCGAGCCTGAGGAACAAAGAGTGTTTGACACGATATTGCGCATGCCCTTGGCTCAACCTCCGTCACCGGACATCATGGTGAATCCCAAAAACAGTGCGTAGTATTCTTTATCTTTGATTCATTCCGTCAACTGTAGCCCTTATTGGCAGGTAACACCACAGCACTGTTAAATGCTTGTAATGTCAAAGGGAAAGCGTGTAGATTCGATGAACAACGTGAGGGAGAGCCTGACGCGTCTAAATGGTCCATCACATGTTTCAGTACGTAGCGATAGACAAATCTGCAGAGATGAAGCGCTCACAGAAGGTGGCAGTTGACAATGAGGAATACGGGAAAGCAACAGCCGGCCAAATCAAAGCTGCGAAGGATGTAGCTTCTCGGCAAGCGTTGGAACGACTGGGTGGGTCCACAAGCACGAACTTACCGTGTAAGCTCATGAATTTGCTCGATACAGGGTCGGAAAGCTTGGATTTCGTGATATCAACAAGACGCTACTTCCCTATTTTCAGAGATTTTTTAAGGGATGAGGGTCTTGAAAAACGTGTCAAGTATGAGCAAAAGGCCGAGGGGATGGATCACTGCCGGAGCTGGCGTTGTAGTATCCTTTGTAAATATCCTCTTTTTTCTGGACATATGGGTAAATGCTAAAGCAACTATGCCTTCTACATAGTCGACGGCGTTCCCATTGGCTCCGGTGAGGCGAAGAAAATGGAGAAAGCAAAGGAGAACGCGTCCATTGATGCGGCGCGGAACTGGCCAACAATTAATAGGTCTGAAGACTCTTCTCTCTTATGATTCATACCCTTCATTACATACTATGCTTCCTCGAGAATTGATATGTTTTGCTTGTTGATGTCTTGAAATGAGCCATAGTGAAATGAGCAATAGTGAAAGGAGCAGGTTCATCACGATAGTTTACTGTACCGAAGTCGTCAATTGTTCTTTCCCACGGTCGGTAGACCGCTGTGTAACAAGTTCTCCGGGCCGTGTTACGCATTACATCGATCTGAAGAATTGTTCTCCGGATCCGGGCCGGAGCTAAGCGAGCCTAGCCGAGGGTAATCCGGCTCTTGTGACATGTTACAGCCCCCTGGACGGGAGTTCTCGACCCTCTGTTACATGTTACGGGAACTTTAATAAAAGTTATCCGAGACCCTCGTGTTACGTGTTACAGAACGATTGACTACTTCGGTACAGTAAACACTTCAAGCACCAACACTTTATTTCAATCTCCGACATTAGTCAGCAAGTCAGCACCTGAAAAGTATTCTACTTCCCACGGTTCGCGTTCTTAGCACCTCGCGCATCTTGCCCTCAACCTCACCTCGAGTCCGTCCACTGTCTCTTCCGTCCACCTCCACCGTACCCTTCTCAAGATATCGTCCAAGGTAAGCATCTTATTTTTGGTAGTCTCTTGCAGATGTATCGCGTCATCGACGCGTGCTTCATGTTGGCCATGCCCTAAAATCATCTTTGTTGGGGGGACGGTTGGGATCGCGTCCCCAGTAGCTATGTTAGTCGAAGAAGCGAATTTGACATGTCTTTTCTTTCATTTAGAATGCGTGAAATCGTCCACATCCAGACCGGCCAGGTATGTTGCTCACTTGCGCATCCGGTACTCTTTTCGGTCTATTCTGACGTTCTTTCTTTAAGTGTGGTAACCAGATCGGTGAGCGCGTGATAGCCAATAGAGATCTCGGACTATGTTGTTCACATCGCTCTTTATAGGTGCCAAATTCTGGGAAGTCGTCTCGGAAGAGCACGGCATTGATCGCACCGGCGAGTACCATGGAACGTCCGATCTCCAGCTCGAGAGGATTTCTGTCTACTATAACGAGGCAGGCACAAACAAATACGTTCCGCGTGCCGTCCTCGTTGATCTCGAGCCGGGAACAATGGATTCCGTTCGCAGTGGACCTCTAGGTAACCTTTTCCGCCCGGACAACTTTGTGTTCGGTCAGAATGGTGCTGGCAACAACTGGGCGAAAGGGCGTACGTGACGAATTCCACTACGCGTTACGAACCATCACGAATTATGACTATCCATCTTGTAGATTACACTGAGGGTGCAGAGCTCGTCGACTCTGTTTTGGATGTCGTTCGGAAGGAAGCCGAGGCTACCGATTGTCTCCAAGGTACGTAAATCGCTAGTTTGCTATAGCGTGTTTCGGCTCATGCCACGCAGGTTTTCAGATTACTCACTCCCTTGGTGGTGGTACGGGTGCGGGTATGGGTACGCTCTTGATCTCTAAGATCCGCGAAGAGTTCCCGGATCGTATGATGTGCACGTACTCCGTCGTACCCAGTCCTAAGGTCTCGGACACCGTAGTTGAGGTATGCATATAGCCGCTTCGTGATAACCACGACACCCACTGACAACTTCATTAGCCTTATAATGCGACACTCTCTGTGCACCAGCTCGTCGAGAACTCTGACGAGACATTCTGCATTGATAATGAGGCATTGTACGATATCTGCTTCCGGACGCTGAAGTTGACGACGCCGACGTATGGTGACCTTAACCACCTGGTTTCTGTCGTCATGAGTGGTGTCACTACCTGTCTTCGTGTATGCTTATTTTACTGGAGAACACGGCCGTTTCCTAATTTATTTTTAGTTCCCAGGTCAACTGAACTCCGATATGAGAAAACTCGCCGTCAACATGGGTGCGTTTCTCTACTTTAACGTTTAACACTTTGCTTAGTTCTCACGATCGACCTCAGTTCCATTCCCTCGTTTACATTTCTTCTTGGTTGGTTTCGCTCCTCTGACTTCAAGGGGAAGCCAGCAATACCGCGCAGTCACTGTTCCAGAGCTCACTCAACAAATGTTCGATGCCAAAAACATGATGGCTGCTTCTGATCCCCGCCACGGTCGCTACCTTACCGTTGCGGCTGTCTTCCGTGGCAAGGTGTCCATGAAGGAGGTTGAGGAGCAAATGCAGAACGTGCAGAACAAGAACACTGCGTATTTCGTTGAATGGATCCCCAACAACGTCCTCACTGCACAGTGTGACATTGCACCCCGTGGAACGAAGATGGCTGTTACCTTCTTGGGTAATTCGACTGCCATTCAGGAACTCTTTAAGCGTGTCAGTGACCAGTTCACTGCCATGTTTAAGCGTAAGGCTTTCTTGCATTGGTATACTCAGGAGGGTATGGATGAGATGGAGGTATGTTTGTTGCTTACCGCTTTCCCTAAAGTTCAGATTCTCAGTCTTAGTCTAGTTCACGGAGGCCGAGTCCAACATGCAGGATCTGGTTGCAGAGTATCAGCAGTATCAGGATGCGACGTAAGTTTTAATCGTTACTCTTTTGATAAGCTTGGCTGATATACGACTCAAAGGGTTGAGGAAGAGGGTGAATACGAGGAGGAGCTGGCCCCTGAGGAAGAGTAAACGCATTGATTGCGCCAGTGTTCTTAATCCTTCACACTTCAAAATCTTACCAGGGGTTTCTGTTTCTTCGACATATTTTTGTCTCCGATTATTTCATTTCTACTTTTCCCCTCGTTCATGTCTGAATGATACCAGCATTTCTTTACTCTCTCCAAAGAAATGTTCTTACGACCTTTTTTCGATCCTCTCGTTTAAATCTTACGAAATAAAGTTTTATTTTTTTCTCCCACAATTCAACTGGGCGCCTTTTCGAACGTTAAGTGATGAAACACATGTACTTGGCGGTAAGAACGAAGAGTGGTGCAGGGGAGCATGGACGGGAAATGAATGCATTTTTAGTTCCTTAAGTCCTCGATACGACTTACAGTTCGTAAACAGCGATTGGTGGAGTTTTTTTGTCAGCCTATGGATGCTACGGTGCGGAGCGGGATTTGGACAACTTCTCATTGCAATTTAATGAAAGACCAGTACGTTTCTTCCCATTACTTTACATCTGAACGTTGCATTTTGAAATCTCATCCGGTCCTAGTATCAACAATGCTCTGAATCACCATATGCGCATGACTCGTGCAACTTTTCGTTTCGCAAGTATGTGCGTGCTGCAAACTGCGAGCGCTGCGAGAGGCACTGTTTCCTACTACAAAATAATGCTCTAACGTTCAGAAACTACCCTCCATATGGTGGTCCATGGAAGTCATTTAATATACAGACAATCGTAACCATCAGCGCCCACATGCCTTTCTTCGTCAGCGCAGTCAGCAGTATTTGCTGTGCGGAGGCTTTTGCTTACGAAGGTTCACTTCGCCTGCGACCATGTGCAGTCACTGCGGGTGACACTTCGCAGTTAGCAGGTAAGCCGTTGGGCTAAGAGGAAAGGTATAAAGGGTCCTTGAAATCTACGGAATAAAATCCCCAACTTCCAACCCCGCAATTTTTTTTTCATATCGCTTCAAAAAAGTCTCTCATACATCTTTCCACTTGTTCTTTTTCCTGAGACCCTTGACCCTACACAAAGATGACTGTTAAAATCCATGGTTTTTCTATCCCCGTCTTCACTCTATGCCGTGCACTCAATATAGAGTACGAGTACATACCCGTGAATATGGCAGAACGCCAACACAAGTCTTCGGAATGGATTGATACCATGCATCCATTTGGTCAGATCCCCGTCTTGGTGAGCCTCTATTTCTCGACTGGTGAATATCGGTACACGTCAATCTGATTTCATCCGATAAAGATCGATGAAAATGGCTTCAAAGTTTTCGAAGCACGCGCGATTGGTCGGTACCTCGCGGCTAAATACGCACCGGGAAACACCCTCGTACCGACCCCAGACAAAGACCTGGAGAAGTTTGCGAAGTTTGAACAAGCCATGTCCATCGAGAACAACGACTTTGCGCCATATGTGGTAGGAATCGCAACTGAGAAAGCATATAAGCCGTGCGTTGGTCTGTTACGTGGTGTGCGAACCCATTACTAATCCGTGGGCTATTTGGTCTTTTTTTGGTACAGGTTTAGAGGGGAGAAGACTGATGAAGCGCGTGTTGCTGAGTATGTAAAGGATCTTGGACTGAAACTTCAGGGCTACGAAAAGATATTATCGAAGCAGAAGTATCTCGCCGGAGATGTAAGTTGGTTCTGTCTTCTAAAATTTCAAGTATTACGTGAACTCACTACTATCGCTTTCATTAGGACTTCACTTTTGCTGACATTGCGCACATTATGTATGGGGTCACATTGTCGCCCAGGTTCGGCGTAGACCTCCTCGAAAATAATGAGAAGTTCCCCAATGTTGTCCGTTGGTTCAAGGACATACTGGCTCAAGAAGCGTGGCAGAAGGTCCAGGTCGAATGGGAGGCGTACCAAGCAGAGATGACGAAGCGGATGAACTTGAAGTAACCGTCGCGTCTGGGTTAAACGCTGATGGGTTTCTCTTCTGCAAAAGAGCCAATGTCATTATAGTCATTCCTCCGGATTTCGCAATCAAATAAAGCAGCTTTCTTCCGTTGTACAGCGTTGCAGGATTGGCCTGTATGTTAAGCCCTAATTAAATTTCGTGCATTATGAACGTAAATACGGATGTGATCTTTTACCGCGGAAGGCGGCGATCGTAGAAAAGGTTGCATCACTAATCCATGGCTATTTGAAGCTTGTGAGTGCAGGACTGTGCTGCGAACCTGCGAACACTGACGACGTCATTATTTGTTCCTTGCGCAGGGAAGTCCCTAGGCGCCGAAGGCAGTCCCCCTGTTTCACGGAAGCCTTCAAGTTCTAATATCAAAACAATCGATACCATCAGCGCAGTATCAACGCGCACTGCGTCATAGCATCGCAGCGTTGTTTCGTCAGCGTTGTTACGATGTTGGACTTCAGTTCGGCTCTTCGTCCGAATCAATTTTGAGGGGAGTCTGAAAGAAGTGAGAGGGGAGCTTCAAGTTCACCTCTCTCATTTGCTACGCGAACGCTTTTGCTTACGGAATACGTTTCTACCATGATGGATCATGCTTAGCGATGATACAGGCGGCATTGGTCGAGGGGGTATAAAAAAGGCTCTGGAAAGTGAAAAGTGAAATCATCTTCAGGTCAAAAAAAAATCCACCCCCTCACATAGCAGAGTCCTTCTTCGTAAAACTTCGTCAGTGCACCCACTCCCCACGCCTCGAATCTTTCAACTGTTTCTCCTTACATAAATATGGCTGTCAAGATTTATGGGTTTTCCGTTCCAGTCTTCACTCTGTGTCATGCCCTCAGTATTCCGTACGAATATGTGCCAGTAAACATGAAGGAGCGCCAACACAAGACCCAAGAATGGATTGATACTATGCACCCGTTCGGTCAGATTCCTGTATTAGTAAGTCTCTCAGACTCTCTGTTCATTAACTGGATCCCAAGTCGCTCATATTTCGAACTAAAAAGGTTGATG
Source organism: Hymenochaete sp. R1 (assembly GCA_019400425.1). Taxonomy (NCBI): domain Eukaryota; kingdom Fungi; phylum Basidiomycota; class Agaricomycetes; order Hymenochaetales; family Hymenochaetaceae; genus Hymenochaete; species Hymenochaete sp. R1. Next base: position 7,753 of record JAFREE010000312.1, read on the forward strand.
AAAATGGTTTCAAACTTTATGAGGCACGAGCCATTGGTCGGTACTTAGCGGCCAAGTACGCGCCGGGGAACTCGCTCGTCCCAACCCCCGACAAAGACTTGGAGAAATTTGCCAAGTTCGAGCAGGCTATGTCTATTGAAAAGAATGACTTTACGCCGTATGTGATGGGACTCGCTACCGAGAAAGCATATAAACCGTACGTTGTTCTGATATATTTTGAAGTATGGACGACTGGTGATCGATCTTCACTCCTTTTGAATCACGTTCGATTAGCAATAGGGGCGAGGAGACAGATGAAGCGCATGTTGCGGAGTACTTAAAGGATCTAGAAGGGAAGCTCCGGGGCTACGAAAATATCTTGTCGAAACAGAAGTTCCTCGCCGGAGACGTATGTCATACCTTAAGTTCATTCTTGAGATAAAGACCTTGCCCATGCCTTGTGTATGAACTGATCGGCTTCTCACTAGGACTTCACTTTCGCTGACATTTTGCACATTATGTACGGAACTGGAATGCCTCGGTTTGGTATCGACTTGTTGACTAATAGTGAGAAGTTGCCCAACGTGGCCCGTTGGTTTGGTGATGTACTTGCTCAGGAAGCGTGGAAAAAGGTCGAAGAGGAAAGGAAGGCATATCGGGCAGAGTCTGCCGCATAATAGATGTAATGAATATGACAAGATTTTCAACAATATAATTATCTGAACATGCATGTGAAGTCTCATGATTATGAGTGACCTTCGATGTCTGATAAAATGATTTGGAACAGCGTCTATTGGCTTTCATTTTACCAGTAAGCAATCGTCGCCTAATTTTGGCTCAATAATGTAGCATCACGCATTCGGACTTGATGGAAATAACCACGAAAATAAGCAAGTAATATGCTGGAGGCGGATAGAACTACATATGTACATTTAAACAGTAAGATGACATTAGATTATATATGTATATTACTTGTGAAAGGTTTGAAAGCGCACGGAACTTCGGGATGTTGAGAGTGTTGACAAATGGGAAATTATCTATATCTAGCTTAGAAACATGCACGAGAATAAAAACAATCATGTAACACTATGTTGGGCGTTACTATGGCGGCTAGCGAACATGGATAGAGATAAATTATTTGTGCAAGTCCCAGTCAGAAGTGGTGGCTGGCTTATGATAGGGCTAAAGCAGTGGTTCTTAAGTCCTGTAGGTTCATAGGTAATAAGCCCTTTGCTATCGATTTGGAAGCAGACTTTTCTTACTATTATTTTAGAGCTTGAAAGCTAAAAAAATCTGTTAGATGATACTCGATGCCTTAATAGACTGGGCTGACCTGAGTATGCTGCATGACGTGTCTCGCCTCGAAGCGATGCCTATAGCGTGCACTGTCAGTCAATTTTCCGCACAACATTTATTCTTGAAATGTACCCTATAAAATCAAGAATATCTTGAAAAGAGCTGTACTTATTTGCCCCTGGGAACAAAATATTTGTATCATTCCCTTAAACAGAAGAGTTCAGGAGCACTAGACTTACTTAAGTACCTTACGAGCTCCTAGAGTGACATGTAAGTTTATGGTTTGACACAAAGCACATTCCGGTACTAACCATTGTGAAAACACCTCTCCCGTTTGTCTTCCCTTTCGATTGGCCTTCCACCGCTATCTCATTATCTTCGCATGCCGCGAGCAGTGTTACTTGCCCATCACTGTGCTTCATCCTGCCTGGAAAAGGCGGGCGTTGTTGCTCCCGCGTGTAATAGTTGTACGGCAAGTCTAGCGTCAAAGTTAGTCCTTTCGACACTGGTTCCTTGTGAACATTTTCACTCACCAAGACCTGTTCCCGAATGGCAACAATCAAATAAGACCTAGAGATGATGAGCGCATTAGAGAGATTCGCAGCATCGAAGAAAAAAGATACTTGCCGTTAACGAGCAGCCTCGAGGTACCCTCTTAACGAGTATCTCGTGTAATTCGTCATCAACGATGGTCTTTCCATCACATGTGAACAATGCTGTCGGGTTCATGATGGTTAATTACGTGATCAACAATACATTAAGAACCCAGAAGCACCTTCATCCCAGCCATCCACTTCATCTCCATCATAATCCTTGATTTGACTTGCATGCCCAGCAACTTACGCCGTGTCAGTAACCGTAAGAACACAACTAAAAACGACTTTACAATAAAAGAACAGCTGGTCTCCGGGCCGGGCATTCCGTACGAGCTCACCAATGCAAACTCTCTGACAAACGTGCATGGTTAAGGTCACGTATAATCTAGGATGATTTTGATCTCAACTCACAATATTTTCTCGCGTAGGCTTCAAAGATGACGAATCATCCTTCATCACTGTCAGGGACTGCGTTGGCCACCCATAGATATCTGACTCGACGCAAATAAAGGATTTGCTTAGGAAGTACTTTATTGTTTGGACTTAAGAGCGGAATCTAACCTTGAAGAAGCATCCTAACCTCCTCGACGTCCGTATGAGGTCCAGTCAACGGTGGATAACCAATCTTATGGCAGTCTCGCACACCAATCTATCGTCGTAACGTGAGTCAGAAAACAGACAAGAAATCCGTGACCGACAACGTACAAGTAGCGCCTTCCGCTTCCTCGAGGTCCCAGTTCCAGTTCCAGTCACTGTTATTGGTTCCAATCTTCCTCTCGGTAGGAAGTACATTTCCTCTTCTTCCTCTTCGGCAGTATCTTCATTCGGAAGGAACTCGATAGATCGAGACACAAACTCCGTGGCTTCCGTCGCGGCATGACCGAACACCTCATCTGGCCGGCCACAGATTATTTTCAAGCGAGAACGCTGTCTTTGAGTCCCTCGACGATTAACATTATCTTCACGTTTTTGCTGTTTCTCAGTTTTTTCTTGAAAATCGCCTTCACCCACGATGGTACTAGATTGTCCATCGTTCGTCGAGCTGTTAGTGTATGTAATCGGGAACGGCAATTGTTCACTGCGCGAGCTGACCAGTACAAATATGTGTCAACCTTCTATGCGCTCGGCTACTGAAATAGAGAAACCAGGCATACCCAGGTGTCTTTACGGCAGGCTCTGACGAAGCCCGTGAGACAGCAGAATTAGCCCTAGTCAAAGGTGGCGTGCAGTCGTTCCCTGGTGCATCAAGCAATATCGTCTGTGAGTGACGTTCCATAATCGCGGTAATACTTGTGGGTAGAGGACGTAAGAAGGGAAGAGTCGAGATATCTGCATGGACTCAGATTCCTTCCATCTCTTTTATCCGTGTAAGAATCAGCTGTTCCTGTCGTTACTTGTCATCTATCGGGAGATGCATCGAAGTAAAGGATCTGTCGATTCTATAAGCATCCGTCGGCGTAGACATGGCTTTTTTGCATCGCTTGTGTAGACCTCATCAAGCTTCATCATCGATCATGTTTCTGGACCTTGAGTGGCGTGATTTTGATTCCGTATTAGGCTTACAAAGAATTAGACGCCGTCACGTCTCCCTGTCGGAACTTGAGAGAAGGAGAAGGGCGCTGATGTGGATCTGCTCAGCTGTGCAGTTGTTGTGCTGATTGAGCAAAGATTATCTTCATTGTGAATCAGGTTTCGGAAAGAGCCCCTGTGGAAACGGGACAATTTGACACAAGAGTGTTTTGCATGCAAATGTTACACACATAGACTCGCTAAAGGGCATGGATTACGAATGAGTAAGACAGTACGCAACATATTACTAGAACGACAGTGCCCGCACCAAATGATGACGAGCTTTCCATTAGTTTTTAAGCTCCGGGGACAGATGCCACCCTGTGGCAGAGCATAACACAGGCAGGTCCTCTAATGCCAACCTCTCCCGACCTCTCTCCTATTTTTCCCACGTAAACCAGCGACTGTAGTCGTCAATCCCCGAATGATTAATTGCATGTAATTACCAGGTCCGCTGGCGCCCATGCACCCGAAGCACTCTCACAAACCACGGAAAGTTCATATGGAAGCATAGGCTGCTTTTTCGCTCTCCCCACTAATTGCCAGGCGAACAGAGCGGATAATTTGCTGGGACAAGACTTCGACATCGGATGTGAGAAATAACCGGTCTGTCGACACACTTATCTTTCTCCTGGCACTGCTGTTCGACGAGCGCTAATTCAGAGTATTCTCCCAATTGCTTGGAAGAAGATGAAACAGAGTGAGAAAGTGCTACCGACCGATATTTTCGTCAAGCGCTGGTGATTGGCACTTGAGCTCTATCGCCCTCTCCTTTCGATCTCTGCAACAGTTTTGGATGCAAGGGCATGTCTGTCTCTGGTTCGGCATATTATCTCCCGAGACACGAACAGCGCGAAATTGATGTCTATATCGTCACGCTGACACTGCATAAGCGCCCAGGTTAGAATATATTTCAATAGTCTCCCCGGTCGATCAAAACAGAAACTTACGGAAAGATTGTGCATGAGGCTTTGCACTGCATTATGAAAATGTTTCCATAATCCTGGTTTGTGCATCAATGAAGGCGCCATTGCCTCGATTAATATGTAAAACAAGCTACAAGGCCTGGGTTTGCGTCATACAGTTATTACTCGTTTGTACTTGAGCTTATTGTCTGTGAAATGCATCTTCGGGCAAGACTTTGACCATTCCGTAGATCGGTGAGTTCGAATAGTCCATCGCCGAAGGTAAGGTTTGAGAGGCCTTTCTGAGCGGTGACAAAGTCAGGAGCTCAAACATTATGACGCAGTCTGCCCGTGCAACCCGTTCGCAGTGTCAGATATTTTACCCTTCTGGGATGCAGTCAGTAAAAGTCCTGTTTCGCAATGCTTCCTCCACAGACTCACCTTTTATAAAAGCCATGATCCGGTATAGCTTGATCTTCGATATAAGCATGAAAGTGAGATGGATGGGAATCGTAGATCCAAAGCCTGATGATCTTCCGTATAACGACAACCATTCGCGCGTCCCGTTCATACTGAATAACGACGTCGATGCTTTCTTTCACATTATCTTCGTCCGAGCCTGCAACCAGTTCCACTTTGAGGGAAGTGTTGCTGCGATGTATGTGCATCCCAGCACGGTGCCAATGCACGGTAGCCTTAATATGTTATGTATCAGTGGTACTCTGGAACACTAAACCAGATCGGATAGATGTAGAGTCCTGTCCATAACCATATCAGTGAAGAAAATTTATTCATAGAAGAATCATCACCTTTACGTATTTCTCTTCGATCAGTTTCTCCGTCAACAATGTCACGCTGAAGCCGGAAACGCTCCCAAATCGATTGAGCGGCCTATTCTTTTCCTCTTCACGGTATTCAGGGGAAAACATGAGAGCGTCGATGACCGACACAAAGCTGAAACGGCCGAGACGTCGACCTCGCTCACGATGTGAGAAGTTTGAAATTCGCCGATTTCCAGCGCTCGTGTTGGTGTCATATAAATGGTATTGTCCCAGAATGCAAGGGCAAGGGTTGTCATACGCGTAGACCCTGTTGAAGAATGGTGTTTAAGAGGTATGGGCGATACCGAATTTTCGGTTTTCTTGATGTACGCCTCCCACTCCGATTTCGTTCTTGAGAAACAGCTTTTTTTGGCATTATCTTTGCGTAGGACTGACTGGTCATTGATTGAAGATGTCCATGATGTTGCGGTCAGACTCAGAGAGAATAGAGACTGGATGGCTATGGCCGCTATGCGCGGCAGGAACGATGACGGAAATGTGACAAAAGTCATGGATCACGTCAAAGAC
>JAFREE010000313.1:0-13421 GCA_019400425.1 Hymenochaete sp. R1
CCGGTCAAATAAATCTTCCAACAAGCCCGACAATGAACTGAAAGAATTCGAAGGGGTAAGTGCTCTGCATTCGCCAAATCGTCAATCATTTAACTAAGACCTTTCCATTAGATTCTCGAGGAGCATAAGCGTCAAGGAGAAGAAGATCAAGCACTCGAAAAACGTGCGGAGAATAAGAAGGCTGGCGCCCGGAAACGCGCTGCACGAAAAGGTATGAAAATCCTTCGCAAAGAAAGTCCCAGCCCATTTCTAATAAACTGGCGCTGTTTATAGGGACACGTCGAAAAGTCAGAGGTGATGATGGCTCAGAGTAGCTTCGATTCTTTCCTTTTTTTGTATTACCCGGACCTGCCAGTGATCTGTTCGTATCCAGATTATTTTTGTTATACTGTAGTGTTTTTTGTAGATATGATTCGAATTTCCCGTCTCTATAATCGCGTCAGAGAACGATCACCCTTCAATTCTATCTTGGAAATGCAAGATTAAGAGTAGAGAATAGTGATTTGAGAATAAGAGCCTGCGCCGAAAACAATTTGACTTGCAAAGGTTGAAACGATGTCGCGCTCCGCACATCTTGCCCACAGAGCTGCGAGACGCGCGCTCCTCTCACTGCAACCACCATCACTGCAGCATGGCCGCATATGAGCCCGAAGGGATTCCTCCTCGCAGCCTGCTATCGTGTCTGGATCATATTTTGGCCTTAGAACCTGCCAGCAGTAAACAAAAGCAAAAGCCCACTAAATCCTTGATTACTGTTTCAGGCTTTCTGACAGGAGAAATAGCCAACGGCGTCGTTCTTTTCAAGTTACAGCGCAGAAGCTGGAGAAGTTGCCCAAGAAGGATCCGGAGGAAAAACGCGCAATAACGACTGATATTTTTATGATGGTGTTGGACATTTCTGAAGAAGATCTGGGAGGGAATGACCACTAGCTAAGAGCTATCGCTGTGCTGCCTTCGTGTCTGTGGAATAATTGTGCTCGAGCAACTTTACCTTGCCATCGAACTCCAGGACAAAGAGCAATTTAAGCGTTGCCTATGAGGCATTTTTCAAGGTGAATTTTTGTACATGCTATATTCATAAGCCGTGAACACCTAAAAAAGCCATCCTACCAGGGCACCATCCCCTCCGGGAAGATGGGGGGGAAATCGCTTTATAACCTTCAGAAACGGGGTCGGACAGGTACGAGACCCTTAATGGCAATCGAAGTACTGGAAATTGCAGTCGGAGAACATCTGGAAAGGTTCAACCGAGAATCCTTCCTGCGGGTGTTTGTATGGATTGGCTTTCGTTTCAATCTCGAAATCAGACCGGAAGGCAAGGCAGCGCTCACAAAGTCATGATGGACTACGTCCGATGCAACACATCTACGTGAATATAAGGATTATCTCCTTACCAAATGGCCGGTCCCGTTTCCTCAGGCTTCGTCAAGTTTCCGCGGGCTCTACAGAGACGTTTTCCGAGAATGGGTTTTGCATTTGGTCCGAGCACGACGTTGCTATTGCTGGGGTGCGCAACACAAAGTCACCGGGAAAAACTTACGTCTCTATACTCACTTACGATGCATGGTGGAATACACGTGAATGTGGTTTCAATCTTTTGATTATTCTATGCTTTGCTTTCAAGGGTTACACTTTCTTTTCTATGTTAGTTTTCTTGTAAATATTAATCTTCGTCCGAGTCCGCATCATTTGTAGTGCTCCGTGTCAATTTGATGCTTTCCCTTACTTACCTGTCCTCAATGTAGCTGATAGATCTGCTGTACTGCCGTGTCGAATAAAGCTATATATAATAGATGATTTCAAAAGTCGTGCCGGGAACTAAAAGGAAATCGCAGAGATTCTGAGGCTGAGGCTGAGGCTCGGAGTTGATGACGTAAGACGTTTGTAATAATATTAATTTGAACCACAACACGAACACGACGCGTGAATCTCGGTCCAACCCCCAGCGTGTCTGGACATCACGGTGATTCTGGACTATTTGTCGTTCTACACACTAGTACTCCTAAGCTCGCTCCTTGACAACGACGACGACGACGACGACGAAGGAGTGAAGATATCTGACGGCAGTATCCAACTCGCTGGCATCGTCAGTGCTCAGCGTCAGCTATGAACTATTCGTCTTATTACCAGCAAGCTCAGAATCAAGCCCCTATCCATGCTCAAGCACACTCGGGTTTGCCCTTCTACACGGCTCGGCAGAGGTTCGAGCAGGTGCAATCTCAAGCAGCGTATCCTGCGACATCATACTCTATGACACACAATGCTCGCCCTCCTGCCCACTCTCATTCCCATTCATATTCTCTTCCAACGAACACTCCCAGCGTCAACTCCAGTGCGATGGTTGGTACTACTGGAAGCACCCAGCCGGATAATCATAATTCTGGGCCGCATGGAAGCTCGTTAGGTCAACCCCCACCACACCTACGTCATAACGCATTCGCCTTCAAGCAGTTCGACCGACCACCGCAGCATCCTGCGCAGCAGCGTCGCACAGGAAGCAGCCGCGAGAGCTCGCCCGTGCGTGGGCCTACATCGCTACCGCAGAATGAATATGAATACGTCAATGAAGGAGGAAAGGAACAAGGTCGAGGGCAAGGGCAGCAAGCCTTTCGTTGGAACAGTGTGCAGGATTACCAACCGCCTTACGCTGCGGCGATGGTTTCACCTGCAACCTCCTCATCCTCCGCAGGCGCCACTGCTGGGATCGGTGCTTCTTCAAGCACACCAACTGCAGGACGCTCAAATCCAAATATGGAAGGCGTATACGGGTATAGACAAGGCCCCAGTTATAGCCAGAATCAGCAACACCGACAGGATTCGTGGGTGCAGGCTCAGGCTTTGATGCAGCACATACCTCCGACTGCTCTTTGGCTGCAGAGCGTGTATAATCCACCGGGAGGGGTACAACAGCAATCACCGAATCGGGCTCAGCTGAGCCAAGGACAACGGACGCAGATGGAAAGAACCGTATCTTCTGACGTGAGTGCTCATTTAAGTCTTATATTCTCGCTCATCTTACACTACTGTTTGTGTCCTTGTTTTATCTGTTCCGGCTGCGTTGGTATGTCACGGTATCAATGGATAAAAGTCTTCGGCGTACTCTTCAAGGCTGGGTTACTCTCAACCGAATCATGACATGAAAAATACATACCGTGACGGTGGTCCCCAAACCCAGATGAACCCTTCTTCTGCATTTCCACCAAGTCCGAATAAGACATCACCCCAGATGTCAGCTTTTATTCCACGACAAACGCATTTCGACCAGTCTAAGAGCCCGCCCCAACTCCATCAGCCATCGCAACCTCAAGCCCCATCTTTTGCGACCCGTTCACGCTCTCAAACCCAATCACTTGTCCCTACAGCGTCTTCCGCTTCTTCGGATGTAACCAGAACAGCTGCATCAAACCCTATAGCACCAACTGCCCCCACCCGTCGGCCACTCCCACAACCTGTATCCAGCGGCGAAGGCACACAATCTAAACCAAGACCGCGTCCGATGTCGATGCCCCCTCAGACGTTCTCGATTCCGGTCCCACAGTCGTCCTTTCCAGATCCAAATGTTACATCTGGACCTCCGCCATATTCACCTGGGCCGAATGGGAGGGGCCTGCCCAATATTGGATTGGGATCTAGTTTTAATAACCGGAATCATGAAAGCGCGGTTGATGCTTCACCTTCACTGGCTCAGATTGCGGATCGGGGTATGTCTTTTGGCGGGCAGTAGCATGGAAAGGGGCATCATTCCCAGAGCATAGAAACACGGACGACGGCGGGTCCAAATAGAGCACGAGCGGGGAGCCTATCGCCGCAGCGACGCGCCCTGCCTTCGCCGGGGGCACCCTCTAATCCTTTACCACGATCGGTGATGGTGCCAAACATTTCAGAGAAACCAACTGGAGGACTTCCGCCTTCAAATATCGACTTCGGAGCTGGCGTGAATAGTGGTGCAAGCCTGCCGAAGACTCCCGAAACGATAGTCTCTTCGTCGAACGAACATTCTTCCAATACAACCTCGGCGTCAAAAATCACCTGCGCTCGATAATGCGTCTCATAAGTCACCAACCCAGACTCGGAGGAGGGCATTACCCCAGCCCCAGGGACCGTCCCGCATCACACCTTTGACGTCACCTGTTCTTTCCAAGGTGTCTGCAGTCTCAGAGGCCAATAGCAGCCTGGTTGTAACAGGTAAAGGGACCGCCGAATTAGAGAGGAAAGGGACGGTGTCAGTTTCTGAGCTGGTATCGAAGCTAAGTGGCAATGGCAATGATCAAACTTGGAGTGAAGAGCGGAACTCTGGCATAGTAAAGCGAGCCGTATCGAGCAGGGGTCCTCGCGGGCCGTTTGGGATCAAGGCGTCTCCCTCATCATTTCCATCAGCTACGATGTCAACCCCACCGGTAGCGGCGCCTGCAGTCCAGCAAAGTCAGAGTTCCGACTCCCATGCGTCTTCTATTTCCACATCCACATCTAAGTCTACGCCTTCAGCAGCAGCCAGCGTGGATGCGAAAGTAGATGCTAAATCCGGTGCTGCCTCGACTGAAACGGAAAGTGAGGATGAATATTTTCTTGCACCCGAAGCAGAGGAAAGCCCCGTCTTGTCGCGCCTCCAACTCGAAAGTTCGCACTCACCTCCTTCGCCTCAGTATGGCATTCTAGACCTTCCGCGGAAAGACGCGATACCGACAAATGGTATCAACCAGAAAGTTATGTCAGACATGGTGCAGCAATCGCCGCAATATGGCATTCGGGACCTACCGACACGAATGGAACGTGAACGAGGGCGATGGGGTGGTAACTCTCGGTCTATAGTCAAACTTAAAGACGAGGCTGAATTTACTACGACGGGAGAAATCCAGAGATCTCCGCAGTATGGCATCAAAGATCTTCCGCAGCGGACTAAAAGTGTTGTGGAGAGGCGGCGTGCATGGGAGCGGGTTGAGGCAGGAATGAAGGAGATGGATGTTGGTGAACCAGAACGTAAGACTGGAGTCGGAGCAACACCATCAAAGGCGAGGTCTCAGTCGTCCTTTCCGACAAAGAAGGCGTCATTCCCTCCAATAATGTCGAGATCTACCACCTCTTCTGCGTCCAGTACAGGTGCGAGCACAATGCAGCACCCAACTCTTGCCTCGCTTGCTTTAGGCAGAAGGTCAGCTCTGGTGATGCCAGTACCTTCACCGCAGCCTCAGACACCTCAACAGACGCAAAAGTTACCTATGCCAGTAGTGCGGCATCCAAAGCCATCGCGTACTGAACGTACCCCGAGTTGGACACTGCCAACGGCGAATCTAGACTTCTTGAGTAAGGAAAAGGGCAGAAGTACAGACGCGGACGGAAGCAAGGAAGCGAAGTCTCAGAGGGGAGCGAGAGACAGAGGGGCGGACGTGGAAAAGATCATGGGTGGAGCGAGCGCTGGAGAGGGGAAAACGAGTATGGCACTGAAATTTGCAGCGATGAGTTTGGTCGAGGAAGAACATGAAAAGAAAGAGGATAAAGCTACGGTTCAACCTCAGCAACGACAGACCCGTCGCGGTCCACAGACTGCTGAATCGCAGTTGGGATCGACGATTTTCTCGAGGAAGTCTGCCAATTCGAATACACCAAGTGAGCCTGCCCCGACTCCACAAGTTCAGGTTGAAGCCCGATCTACGACTTCAAGTAACACGCCATCTCCATCCCGGCCTCCCTCACAAACTCACTCTCCCATCAAATCTCAGCCATTCTCTTCTCGTACTGATCCGCGACGCATCATCAATAATGCAGAGTTGGACCTGAACCTCGACGATGCGCCACCTCCGCCCGCTGTGAATGTCAATACAAGACGCTCACCTTCACCTGCGAGGTCAAGAACTCTGATATCTGGAACCCCGGGTCAGAGCCCGTCATTCCAATCATCCAGACGCCCCACGATGTGCCTCAGCAGGCAAAACCTCCGATACCTATGATCAGCCTGCCCGATGACGACCCGCCTTCCATCCGCGTGTCAGCTTCAGAGAAGCCCGCCATACCAACAATCTCGTTCCCTGCAGGAGATGAAGACGAGGAGAATGATTCAGGAGGCGGTCCGACGGTCTCGATATCGGGCGTAGACGATACGACACGCAAACGTGCGTCTGTTCCGTTGATCCTAGAGGACCTCGCGAATGCACCTCAACCAACGAAGCGCGGGTTACCACGCCCACCGTCTGGTGCTCCGACGACGCAGAGCTCGTCTAATGTATCTGCCGTACCCTCACCATCGACCGTTTCGACCTCGTCCTCTACATCCAGCGCGGGTGCGAGAGGAAGAGGTAGACGTGGTGGTTTGACATGCGGTGGATGTCAACAGAGTATCATTGGAAGAATCGTGAGCGCGATGGGGCTGCGTTGGCACCCACAGTGTTTCAAGTGTTGTGTGTGCGGGGAATACTTGGAGCATGTAAGCAGCTACGAGCACGATGGCAGACCCTATTGTCATTTGGATTATCACGAGGTAAGCATCAGTCGGATCTTTGTTTTAAATTTTACTTTTCAAGAATGCTCACGCAAACGAATTCGGCGTTCTTCCTAGATCTTCGCCCCTCAGTGCTACAGCTGCAAAACGCCCATCATCGACGAACGCTTCATCACCCTCGACGACCCCGCCCTCGGCAAACGCGCCTACCACGAACAGCACTTCTTCTGCGCCGAATGCGGTGACCCTTTCCTCGCTCCCTCTTCCTCCTCCGCCAAGAACGCGTCGGGTGCGGGTGCGGGTGCGGTAGCCCCAACGCGCGAGAGCATCAACATCAAAGGCGACGGCGCGTTCGACGTCGCGATGGACGCGGACGGCGAGGAAGTTGGCTTCACGGTATTCAAAGGCCATCCGTACTGCGAGGCGTGCCATGTACGCTTGAGGGCGCCGAAATGTAGGGCGTGTAAGAGGAGTATTAGGGATGGTGATCGGGCTGTGGAAGCGCTTGGTGGGAAATGGTGTTTTGAATGTTTCGCCTGCGAGGTGAGCTTTGCCTTTCCTTTCTTCCTCTTTTCCTTTGGCCTTTAGCGCACTCGTATGCACTTTTGTTTTGTGGGTCTAGGGAGGCTGATCGTTTCTTATTCGTAGGGATGTAAGGAGCCATTCGAGGAGCCGTCGTTCTTCCAGAGAGACAAGAAACCGTTCTGTGAGCGGTGTTTCAGCATCACCATCCGGAACGAGGTTTAGTGGGTGGGCAATCCTCCCTTTCTTCCTTCACCATTCTCTCTTCTCCCTATCCCCAGCTTCTGCCTCAGACCCGACAGTCGAATCGGGGTAAATTTGCAGTTTCGGTATTCGTGATCTGTGATGGTCTCGTACTTTTTTGTGGTTGCATCGCTGTTTTCTTTTTTTGGGGCGGGAGAAGGGTTGCTTTATCGCTTTATCGTTAAGATTAATGTTATTTTATGATATCTATTCTATCGGACACAGGATGTCTTGTCTTGTCTTGTCTTGAGCTTATACATAAATGTACACGTACCATGAACAACAACAACAAGAGTTTTTGTTTTTTTGTACATTAGAAAGTTATCTTGCACTCGTGACTATCCCGTCGTCTTTTTCTCAGTCGTCCCGATAGACATTTGTGTCCTCATATCATATGGAGTGACCAATGATAATGATCAATGGTAACCCACCTCTCACCCAGCCTAGTGTAGCATTTCCGAAAGTTCAACCAGCATCTCCTCGAATTTCGTATATGTAAATCTACGTTCCCTGCACATTCGCGCAATGCGTAAATATTTTCCTTCAAATCATTCGTACATACGTGTATACATCTGTTTGGAAGTAGCAGTAGCAGTAGTAGCAGTAGTTGTTGTTGGCCGAGTCGCCGTTGTTCAAGTTTAGTTTTTTTTTTCCTTCTTCCGTCCGTCCTCGAGTTCCAACTCGACCGACCCAACTCGACCCAACCCAAGCCCCCCACCCCCGCCATCGAACATACACGCGTAAAAGAAAACCAAGAAAAAACATGATCACGGATTGAATTTGATTGCGTCGTATCGTTTTCGTTTTCGTTCTATAGCACCTCCCGCTCGGTTCGATTCGGTTCGAGTTTACTTCTTCCCTTGGGCGGTCGGCTTGTTGATCTTGCCTCGGGGGAGGTACTCCATCCTAGGTGGGGGAGAAACGGAAATGGTGGGTGTTTGAAGGATCGGATCGGATGGATGTTTGATGTGTTGTTTTGTGTTAGAATGTGGTGTGTGCGGAAGGGGGGGGGAGGGGGGGAGGTGTTAACGTTTGAATGGGACGTGTGAGATGGAGGATGATGAGAGGAAAGGCGAGTGAAATGAAATTGGGACGGAAATGGGGGGTTGGATGGACGGAAGGAAAGGAGAAAGATATCAAGAGGGATAAAAAACAAAGACAAAAAAAAGCCGACATTCACTCCTCATCATCCTCCTCCACCTCGTATTTCTTTCCCTGCGCAGAAGGCTTCGTGACCTTCCCGCGCGCCGCGTACGAGATACCGGCACCACTATCGTTCATTCATTCATTAACATCGTCATCGACAAGAGCAACATTTTCGCGTCAACCCCCCCCCCCCCCTCCCGCGGAGGAGTAACTCGCGAATCGAAAACCAACTTCGAAAAAGGGGGCAACTCACTCGTCGCTGGCAGGCTCGTTCGACTGGTCGTACTCCGTTGACGCGGACCCGCTCTCGGCGGCTACCTCGAGGTCTTTCCTGTTTGGAGTTGGGGTCGAAGTTGAAGTTGGGGAGACGTAAGCGAGTTGGCGAATAGACGAGGAGGATGGAAGGGGATGATAGGGGAGGGGGGACGTACTGTTCCTCGGAAGCGTATGTGTTCTTTTGACTACTTTCGCCAACCGACCGACCAACCGACCAGCCAAAAAAAGAGAAGACATCAATCAATACTCACTCACAAGTACAACTAAAGCTCCACTCCACACCAGACAAAACCACAAAAGAAAGGAAAAGAAGGGGAACGCACCCCTCGGTCTTGACATCGTCCGACCCAGAACGACTCGACACAGCTCATCAGCGGGTTGTTTGTGCCTATGTTGACGTCCTCGTTTGTCTTCTCATTCGGAGCGCCAAAAGGCCTTCCAGCACCGGTAGACGTCCCCGTACACAGTGCTGTACGCAAGTACGCACTCACGATGATGTTGCTCGACCTCGACACATCGTGCTTTGAGGTAGGAATCCTCTCCAGATATCGAATGCCTCCTTTCGCACAGGCTGTGCATCGCCCAAATTGTTCAGAACCCAAGACATGGTTGAAATATCAACACTCGTTCAGCACCGTTGTATTGCTCCCACATCATCCTACGGAAAGGCGCTTGTTTGATTCCGGAGAGCGTTTTCTATCTACGACAGGGTATAGGCCGTCGTTCGAAGAAGGCACTATCCCAGCTTCGAAAAATAATCGGCTAGCAGTGAGTGATTCAGATAAGTCATTATGAAGATGAACGACCTCACGCTGCGAGCTTCTGAACGAAGAAAATATCTGAAAGGCGCGAATGACTGCATCAAAAAGGTCTGACTTTTTCGTGCTTTGTACAGTCGTTGAAGCAGGCGACATCAAATGTAGGCGTGCGGGTCGTTTCGAACTTTCGATCCGACGATTTCTCCGACGCTTCCTCCTTCAGTTACCTCATGAGTACAAAGGTCCCGATTTAGAATCCCTTCGATGATCCATTACATAGTCACTTAATCATGAAAAGAAAAGCAACCATTTCAATTAGCGACGGGGACGCCCAAGACTTGTTTGCCAAACACGACGCCGACGAGACTGAATTCCAAAAGGTCCGCGCGGCCAAAATCTTGGATGAAGTGTTCACTCCGGGACCTCCGTAAGGCGGGACAAAGGCCCCGTGTGGTAGGCGGTTATTCGTGTTTGGGGATAGGGCGGGGTCGTATTGTTTCGAGAGACTTCCATACTGCGTGAAGCTCCTGTATGCAAACACTCAAGCTCGCAGTTAGAATCTTAGATCTGCAATTATTTGCCTCAAACTTTTAGGAGTCAGAAGATCTAGAACGAACTCACCTATGACAGAAGTCCAGCCACAGACCATGTATAGTCGAACCAGAATTGCGCCTAAGGTGTCGGAGAGCAGCAGGTGTTTTGGATGGCGGTTGTGTTCTCGCAGGGGTTGAAAAGAGGTTGAAAAGAGGATGGGAGGCGCTTGTTGGAGAGATCGGGGAAAGCGTGAGGTATTTGCAGGATGGCTATGGTTGGGGGGTCGAGGCTAGCGAGCTCACCTCAGAGAGGGAGAGGAGGGCGTTTAATAAGAATCTCATGATAGGTGGCCAGGCGCATCATGAGTTGATGACGGACCGTATGAACGATGGTGGACTTGTATGTAAAATGTGTTGGATGTGTTTTAGTTTCGACGAGAGTTCCGAGTCGATCATTTCCGTTATGTTCATTGTCAGCCGAAGTTTCTATTATTTCAGACTGTTTTATAACATGTTCGAACCTCATCTATTCCCATCATCTTTAACGGTTAGCTGAGGTGAGTTCACCTTTAACATATAGTACTATTCTAGTTATTTACTAGTTATTGCAGCACATTGTTCTACAGGTATATAAACAGAGCTATTACCATCATCTTCTACGGTTAGCTGAGCACATTGTTCTACAAAATGTGGTGTGCTTATTCCAGCGAGCGTAGATGTCGGTGCCAGTGAGACCTCGGTCACGATGCGTAGGGATATGTAATATCCGTTTGTTTTCAATCATGGTATGGACGGACTTGGTTGAGAAGAAGGTGGGAGCTTTGCTTACTCGTCCGAGCGTAGCCGAAGCTGCCAAAGCACAGCAGCAGCTGCTCAGCTCGCAAGATGTTTCACGTGACATCAAGCGGCCGTCCTCCTCAACCTAGGCCTGGACCTCCCCCTACCTCCCTTCAAGCGTCCCTTCTTCAAGTACTAGTACTAGTTCTTGAACTCTCCCCCTTCGCTCTCGAGCTTGGGGCCTGACAAAGTCGAAGGATCCGTCGACAACACCTCTCCAAATCGAAGACATCAACGTATACACTTTCCGCAGCTCAACTCTCCCTCCAAACCGGTGGCTACATCCTCCTCAACAGTGCTTACCGGGGGTTTCAACCCTGTCACACAAGTGCAAGATATCCTGCAAGACTGCCCAATGGTGCTAGTGATCATCAGCAGGTGCGCTCCGAGAGCGTGCTCGAGGCGAGGGTGGCGGCGATAGTTAATGAAATGCGCATGCATATGCCAAGTCCAGAACACCCGGGCCTTGTAAATCGTGATTCTTACATCGTCGCCGTCTGTGATACTTCGTCTGTCGAGGCTGAATCTCCCATAACCGCGACCGCACCCGCTTTGACGTGCCATGATGCCTTGGTGTTTATGTAGGTGTCAAGATCCGAGACGTCGGGATCGAGGAGAAGGAGGAAGGAGAGAGGAAAGGCAGTTGTCACTCTCATTGCTTTTTAGTGGTACACCGTGTGTGATACTCAGGAGCTGGTTTTCCGTAGAAGAATCACACTAGTACTGTATTTAAAAAGTTATCCTGAATAACGGATCGCCTGTGAATGCTACTGGATTATTTTATCATCCTCTATACGACTAATCAACCGCGCGGGGGGGGGGGGGGGGAAGGTAAGAATACGTGAAAATTAAGAAACAAAAATGGAAGAACCGTAAACAATCGAATAGCAGACACTCATGAAAGAAAGGCAGGATCAGAACTGAACGGGTAAATCTTGAAGGAGGGGAGTCTGCTAGATATGATCTGTGGCCTGTCCGTGAACCCTACGCCTGTCCCGATGTACCCCATCACTGTCCACCCGCCGTCCACTTTTGATCGTCCAAATCTCGCGCGATCCGCCCCCTATCAGAGAGGGAATCCCGCGCGCCTTCCTTCCAGGCCTTATAACGGCGGGGATAAGTACTCAGGAGGTTGGATGTAACGTCGTCTCCGCCATCTCTTATTATGGCTGCTCGGACAGCTGACGCGTCCTCTAACGAAATGGAGCGAGGGAGGGGGTGCATCCGCCAAGCCGTTCCCCTGGCCTTTTTCCCCTTCTTACTTTGCCAGCTTCCTGGGAGGTCGAGAACCCGGAGCATGGACTGCAAAGCTCGGTCGAATCCCGGTCTGTCCCAGTACCGAAAGTCCTCATGCAACCAACAGAGCGCGATGAGAGATCTGGCTTGGAAAGCATCGTGGATTCCATAATTGTCATACTGCAACGCAGGTGGTACGCCAAGAGTGAGCAGCTTGTACAGTAGCCAGGGGTAACACCAATCTGGTTTGGCTGATGGGGATGCGCGCGGCCGTTGGGGTAGCTGGTGGAGGTTCTGAAGGAACGCGTAGGCCGAATTGATATTGGCTGATGGGGATACTTGGTACAGGGCATGTATGTGTAGGAGAAAATTGAGCCTCGCCCTCCAAATACCGTCATTTGTGTCGTTTAGAGACCTACGGAGCAATTCCCGGCCTTCCCTCTCGTGCTCCGGCGACCAAGGACCCGAGTAACATCCCCGCTTTATCAAACGCCTCGGGCGGACGGGAGGCTCATTCGCGCGGGGCTGGTACAGGTCGCATTTAGGGTCATCCGCTACCAGCAACGCTTCAACGTACTCCTTCGGGGGTGTCCCTAGCGTCTTTAGATCTCTCCACTGCCTGTCCGATATGCGCATCCTATCCCGGTTTTGAGGTGGTCCCACCGTGCCATGCCGGTCAACCCCAAGAGGGTTGAATGGGTTGGCAAGGTACCTATCGTTGTCCAGTCCCTGAATGGCGTACTCCACGAACTCGTAGCTCCAGTGGTCTATGGTGTCCAGGTACATGGTGTTCGTCATGGAGTGTCCAGATGCCGACTTGATATTCACCGCTGTTCTGTTGTATACCGCCGCTGTTCTGTCATGCATTGCCTTCTGCGCTTTGGACATCTTTGGCACTTTTGCCCCTTCGTCATCCTCGTCCGAACTGTGAAATGTGAGAACCGGGAGCGGTCGTCGTGCCATGCCCGATGACACATTTGATATCCCCATTGTCGCCCTTGTGACCCGCAATTCTTCCTCTCCAGACGGCTGCTTGGATATCGGCTCTGCTGTTGGCGGTGCCACTGACTGAGGACGACCTGGACTGGTTATCCCACCCGACGGAAACACCTGGGGAGACCGTGGTAAGTTGCTCTTGTTGTGAATGTATGATTTGAGCTCATCTTGGGCAACGTGCATCTTCACGTCAACCGTGTCTGCCTGCGAGAATGTAAGTACGCTTTCCGCGCCTATATTCCCGGAGAATAGAATTGGGCGAGCAATCGTAGTTGGGGATGGAAAGAGTGACGATGCCAGCGTAGATATGGATGGCGTGGCGCTCACTGGCGATTGTGAGGTTGCTTGATGGGAAAGTGTGTCTCGCCTTTTGCGTTTGTAGGGTTGGACAACGAGCTCCTCGTCGATGCCGAGGCTGCCCGGTGCGAGTTTGACCGAAGG
>JAFREE010000314.1:0-13339 GCA_019400425.1 Hymenochaete sp. R1
GATAAGGTAATTTATGCTATCGTTTGCCTTACGAAGCGTGAAGGAACTTACCTTTCGATAAGTTTACACGCTCTTAACATAACTCGCCATCATGATGGCGCGTGAATGACTCAATATTTGCATACCTGCGCCTGCGCGATGAGGGAATGTTTTGATACCGTGACTGTGAACGTTCGTAGGAGGATGATTCCTTTGTCGTAGGATGAAAGGGCCTGCGAAGGCGAACCGGGGGATATTCGCTCGTGAGCCATACCTGCAGTTCGTTGTGAACTGCAATATCCAAATAATGGAAGTGCTCAGTTACTGCTACTACTGCAAGATGCAACACGAGTCTGCTGCCACTGCAGTGGTACAACTCCGTCTCATCATATGCTCCTCTGTTTCTTCCTGTCCTACATCCGGATCAATAACTCAGTTAACTCTCCCTTGTACCAAAGCTATATGTACTATTCCTTCAAATTTTCAAACAAACAGCACCGGGCCACTGTGCCCTCCCACTGGCATCCCCGTCTCCGTCTCCGGCGTCTCGGTCTTGCCGTCTCTCCACCCTCCACCCTTTTCCTTTCCCATTGACCCATTCATCCATTTTCTTTTCTTTTTGTCCTATTCTCTTAGTCTTTACAGTAACTACTTAGTGCTTTCTCTCCCTTGTTGTTTTCTCTGTCGTCCTTTCATCTATTCCGCCTCCTCTCCCTTCATACTATCTCCCAGACAACATGATGTACGTATAGACTCAGAGCACCCCGTTTCAAGTTTAGCCAGTCTGCAATTTCTCAGGCCGCATGAATACTTACACACTCTTACTGATCTTTCTTTTTTCTTTCCATCCAATCTGTTGTTGGCAAAGGGGCGCCCATAAGCTGCACGGTAGTTATTGCATTTAATCCCAGAGCCCTGAGCCACATATGGCGTAAACAACTTGGGTACTCCAGTATACAAATATACAGAATCCCAGGGCCCCAGTCTATCTCTTACTATTATGAGGGTGTACCATGACTGTGTTGCTACTGAGATTTGTGTTTGCGATCATTAAACCGGCTGCTAATATTTCTAGATACGTTCAAGGTGAGGAGAGAGGACCATGTCGCCTATAACTAGTTTACAACCTGACAAGGTTTGGAAGAACTTCGCCCATTTATCCTCCCTCATTTCTTCCAACCGAGCATTCCCAAAGACACTCCGGCATACATTACTGAGTCCAATGCAGGGAATGGGTTTGTGCTGGATCGACTGACGGCAGCTGGGGCACTTAAGTTCCGGTTCCGGTGCTGCTGCTCGCCGCACTGCCAAGTCCTCGAGCACTATTAGTAGATGTTCAGAATCTTCGACCACAAACCGAGGTGTGTCGTTGATTGTTTCGTATCGGGGGAACTGAAGGCGATGGTTTTCTAATTGAACTTCTAACCATTCAGAGAGACAATTTCCGCAGAAGTGATGCCCACAGCTTGCCCTGTAAACGGCTACGGTCAGCGCGCACCTTTCAAGTAGTCTGGTTAGGTATACGAGGAAAGATGATATCAAACAAATACTTACACGACCGGGTCTTTCAAGTCAGCGTCGTGGCATATAGCGCACTCTAACGCATTTGAAAGTCGTTGCCTCTTTGGCGAGCAAAGCAGTATGATTTAGTAACACGCATGATTTGATCAGATGAAGTCATACAAGCTCCCGTTCATTTTGCATATGCTCGTTGAGGGCCCGATTCTCAGAGACCGTGACCTCTCTCTCCTTGCGAAGGGCATCCAGCTGGGACTGAAGCTGTTCTGTTGTCTTCTGGAGACCTTCAAGCAGACGCTGGAGGTTTACACTGGCATGCCCCTGATGCTTGATGTTTAGAAGCCAGTGCCAGTGGATAGTCGGCGATCATGAGTAACAGAACGCACGTTCAAGTTCGGGTTCAACGATGAATCAATGTGCCAATCACGAGCGAGATCGTGAAAAAGCACATGGAGAGATGGTTTTAATTGGTTTAAGCAAGCACTACAGGCTACAGGAAAAGTGACGAAAACGTATTCACCTCTGCGCAAGCCTCCGCCTTCCAGACCGAGTCAGCGACACATAGATGACTTTTAGTCAAATGAACGATTTTGGGGGGTCCAACTAACTAACTTCATCGGAATATCCGCATGGGTCCCATTGACGCCGGATTATTCTTTGGGACTCGGAGGTGTCCTTGAGTTTCTAAAAAAAACAGTTAGCGTCATTCTTTTACGAGTAATAGGCCGACACTGTGCCACATGCTCACACCGGCTTTATCATCCACCCTTCCCGATGCGGACAATGCCTTACGCTCGAAAGCAACGTCTGCATCCGAGGGCATTTCCGCCCAGTCGTCTGTCGGAGGCAGAACCTTCATATCTATTGCGGAGACTCAAGAACTACTGGTGGCTTGCGATGAGCTGCTCTGATCCCTACTTGCACATTCCGCTCCGGGTGCCAGCGTTAATACTCGCGGGCTGTCAGGCCTAGTCAACTTGAAGGGAGAAACGGGGGGAAATCGTTTGGACGGACAGACTAGGAGCAAGTTTATATACGTGTCGCGTTGGAGACTAAGTTATCATATCATGATGATGACCGACGGAGCCGGAGCCGCATTCCCATGGCTTTAAAATTATGAGTCAATATTAATGGTTGAGGTGCGCGGCGCGGTGCGCTCACGCCTACCACAATTTCAATTTCAATTTGAACTTGAAGTTCAACAGTTACAGTTGCTCGCCGCGGCCAGCGCCATTGCCATTAATATTGTCGCCAACTTGCAAATTCGGCTACTACTACTAGTGCTACTGCTACTGCTTCTGATAATCTCAGCCTGCTCCGAGTCTATCGACTGCTAGGGCTGGCAGGATAGGAGTCATAGGCATAGGACTCAAAGCGAGTCAAAGACCGGAATGGGCCATCATGACCATGACCATCTATAAACTACTAAAAAAATTAGTACGCGGCATTGTCATCATTCATACTACACTACCACTGCGGTGGCAGTACTGAAGAGGCGTATGCGAAGACTCGGAACACAATCCCTTTGTAGTCGCTCTGCCGCTAGCATTGGCAGTGGTCATCCCCATCCGTATCTACTCCAAAAATTATCCTGTCCGCTTCATTTTCTGTCAAGCCTAGAGCAAAGCCGCCCATCAGTGCCATCCTTTGAAATAATCGACTTCAGGAAAAACCTACTTCATTAGACATTGATGACAAGCAATTATGATGTGTGACAATGTATTACCTGGTTAACCAAATGATGATGATGCGCTAGCAGAATGACAATCTTTGAGATTGATGTGAGAGTTGAGTGCTGAAAAAAGTGCGGATTAGATTTTTGTGAGACGAAGGTGGATGGGATGAGAGGGTCGTGAGATTTTTGGTTGACGGAACTATGAAACTGATCCTATGAGACGTTGTGCGACAGACCAATAATCATCCCAAAAAAACATGTATATCATCTATTCCACCAGTATAATTTAACAGTAATAAAATAACCGACACATTTATCATCATAGCGTCCTGAAGCGTTCGAAAGTACTACGGTCCTTGTATATGTTTAATAAAAACTCGGGACAAGAATCAAGCACGGATTCACTTGTCCAACCTCTCTCTGCGTCTGGTCCAAACATCGGGATGAGATGAGCTGAGCCCAAGAGCGAAGAGACGGGTATCACTGCAACCTCTGTATGGCCATGCCGCGCATTGTCCAACTTGACTTTGAAAGGACCTGAGTGGGTGTCCATCGTTGTTAACTTTGTATACCAGTCTACAAAAGCGAGCTGTGCGGGAATGAGTGTTGTAATCTGAGGGTCGGGTACCATATCTTTGAGCAGAGAGTCGAGAATGGAGAATATCACCCGCACTCTGGCGACACGAACACATTTGTAATGTTAGCAAGACAGTCCAGTTTGTATTTCTCAATACAGGCACGTACCTTTTGCCGTTTGCACAAGAGCCGTGTCAAATCGCCCTGGTCGCGCGTGTATGTATGACATCGTATGTTGGAGAGCATTTATCAGGGAGTGCAAACTTGATGCGGTGCGGTGATAGGTGCGGACACGTGGGAGACCGAGTTCAAACTTGCGGGCTTCTTCATTCAAACGGCGTCCCCGGAGCTCCGGTTTGCTGATCTCTAAGATAAACTTCGCCATGGCGAATGTGAAGTTATATGCGCCATACTCGGTTTCAATCGTGTCAATGGAGACTGCCAGTTTGCTTGGTCCTTTGCTTAACTTCGGGACGACTCCTATGATCTCACCATCGAGATAAGAGTGCACGTCTCTTCGTACGTCGGTGTCCATTGATATTGGTTCGACATGAGAAGTTAGCTCAAACATTTTTTCCTTCCGCTCCACCCACTTCAACATCTGCGGCACCTTGTCTCTCCTGTTTGACGCTCTGTATGGATTCTTGGCCAACTCGATGTGAGGCCTCTCCGTGTATTGCGTGTTTGTGTTGTCGGTCGAACCGAACCATTGAATCGCCTCGTTGTAATGTTTCAACCAGTGGATCTTCGGTATGTTGAAGCCGTCACAGCAACTTAGTTTAACGAATACGGCTTTGTTTTCGTGGACGTGGAAGTCGGTTAGGCTGGACCAGAATGCTTGCAAGGTATCGTCGGTGTACATTCGATACTGTGCTAATATAGCCATGTCAGCGATAGCGCGGACTGACCGCACCACTCTACGGCGAATGTTCTGGATGCCTCGCCTGTCCGTGTCTTGACTTTGAAGCCTGGGCTCGAACCCGTTGATAAGTGCTACAAGGACGGAGCACACTTGCGACATTTCCTTCCTGCTAGGATGAATCAATGATGCTATTACTTTTTGAAAGACACGGATGGAGTGGTTCGGCGGGATTCGCGATCCTCGTGCATTCAGCTCCTCCTCTCCGATGACAGCAATCAGTAAGTCAAGCACCCTGGAGACCACGCCCTGGAGCATTTGATGCAGTACGTCGGGAGACATGCATTTGTATATGTCAACCTACGGTAGCTTGAGCCAGAAAGGGTTCCATATCTCCCTCAGTCGAGTCCTCTGACAAGCATCAGCATATGCCTTGGGATCTGGGTCTCGACGAAGCTCCATGATGTTGAGGAGACTCTGTGGGTCGCGCTTTGGGCTATGGTACGTTGGTCCTTCACCGAGATGTTGAGCATCGCATGTACAGGAGTTGCATTCCCCTTGCAGAGTCCCCGCAATGGCACATTCTTCCGGATAATCACATACCACATCTGCCAGCACTGGATAGCATCGACGTCTCCTTCCATCTCCGGTGGTCCATATCTCACCCTTCTCGCCCGCTCGTCGTAAAGGCTCGAAAATGATTCTTAGGCAGAACTGGAACAGATTGAAGCGCGCCAGCACCCGTTTCCTTCCACCCTCAACGTTGAGCAAGCTATCTGTGGGAAGGTACACAATCAATTCCTGCGAGTTGGTCGATGGCTTCTTGCGCAATTCCTTTGAAATGTTTCTAATCGTGGCGTAGAGGGGGTACAACGATTTGCCACCATACTGGGTCAAAGGAGTCTTGTCGGATGCCATTAGGACGGGAACGATTGTGGCTCCTGGATAGAGCTCCTCGATTTGTTCTTGTGTTTTCCACCACCAGTCGCCTGTATTCATCTCGTTATAGATCCGCACCGTCTGTTCCGCGTCTTCGTACTGTCTTTCTGGCATCAGTATGAGTTCGTTTGCCCACAATTTCCCTCCGAAAAGAGCGCGTGCGCATGCGAGGGAATCCCATACAAACAACACCACTTCCGTTCCATCAACGTCTATGATTCTCTTCTCGAACGCAGGGAATTTGTTGTCCGGGATTCTGTCGATTCTCATGTTGACCTCCCGCATCGTAGCGTAAGATAATTCCACCCCAGCGTGTATCTGCGTCTGATTCAGTACATTTTTGGCACGTTACGCTCTCAGCTCACTTTCAGAATCTCACTTAATTCCTTTGTCGCCCTCACCGACATCCCATACTGCTTTACCACTTCGCCATTAGAAATTCCAGGTTCGACATAAACGGATTGGTTTGTATTGAGGACCTATCGCCATCGTTGCTCTCGGCCTCATCGTCGTCACTTCGTTCGCCGTCAATGTCGCCCGTAGGAAATTCTGTCGTGAAGATTTGTGAACGACATTCTTCTCGATTCACACCGACTCCGAGGGTTCCAGCTGCACCCTCCTCTTCCATCTGCTCATCGACAATATCCATCCCGACTTCTCGGTCCAGATGTATGGTGTCACCTGTCATGTCCACGGCGTCCGCACTTGTCTCTGCAATGTCGAAAACTAAATAAAACGAGTAATTACCTATGTTTTATCACTACGTACCTCTTTGGGAAGCACTCCCCGCGCCCGCCCTCTGGTGAGGTCCAGCGACCACTTTGTCCAAGTGTGCGTACCAGTACTGCTTGCACGAAGAGGTTTCTCTTACGCGTGCCCAATGGTCTTGGTATACTAGTGACCTTTTTCTTGCAGTTCGGACAGCGTACGGGTTCATTTTCATTGATTAAATTCGATGTGATAGATTGCCTTGTGTTCGGAGTCGAATATATATATATATATATACTTGCTCACGTGATGATGGACAGTGAGACAAACAATTGCTATTGCTGAGGACCCCCGGCGATCCCCCCAGAGGCCGGAGTAAGGTCCAGGTTTTTACCTTCCTAATTAGGCAATAGGCCGGAGTGAGGTCCAGGTTTTTTGGGGCCTGAGGACCGAAAGGCCGGGGTAAGGTCCAGGTCTGGAGCTCGAAAATGGCTTAGGCCGGAGTAGAGTCCAGGTCGGGGTCGGCAGACCCCGAAATTTTTTCTACCTATATGGGTGTTGGCGCCCAAGGAACTGTCTTTTTTGTTTGTTTTTTTGCTCGTTTTAGGGTTGAGGCTGGCTCCTTAATGCATTTAAAAGACGTAAATTATGAATATATCTAGCTATGTAGAGTCACAAAGGACGAAATTTTGACAAACTGCACCGCTGAAACCCGAGAGAGCGAGAAGGCTACATCCCCTCTGCCGAGTCTCTGTCATTACTTTGTTCCGTTATACTTACTTTGTCTGGCTCGCTTTTGGTTCTGTTTGCGGGCTGGTGGGAGTGAGTGCTCGAAACTGAGCATCGTCGCCGCCAGCATTTGCACTGCAGTGCCGCATAGTGGTACATGACTCGCGCGTGTGTAAGCCTTTTAAAACCAGAATAATTGCTGTCACCCGCTTTCTCTCCCACTTCCAAATGTTCCCATTTATTAAAAAGATACAGTAAAAGCAATAAAAAAACAGTATTAATAGCAGACACACTGAAGAACTTTGAAGCTCAAACTCCCTCCTCCCCCCAAGTCCTAGCGCACACGTGACCGTGAAAAAATTTTAAGCGAAATTACCGCTTTTGGTAATTCTGAGGCCGGAGTAAGGTCCAGGTTTAAAAAATCAAAATTTTGGCTAGGCCGGGGTAAGGTCCAGGTCAAAAATGTCAAAATTTTTGAAAAAGTCCAGGTTTTTTTGAAAAATTTTACTCCGGCCTATATTGGGATCGCCGGGGGTCCTTATTGCTGATGGTCTTTGGACCACTTGCATGTTTATCTCCTCCTTCCATGTCCCCTTTCTTGAGGGACAACGATAGCCTACATATTCGAGTTGTTACGCTCTAAGGTGCGTACATTGCAAAGGGACTCTTGCCTGATTTGGTTTTTGACTTGCGCTTCACCATCGAGCAGGTGTCTTCGGCGTGGGCCATGGCCATGTTCGAAAATCTATTTCCTAAATGGGACCGTTCATCAAGCTGTAAGCGGGTTGGCGAACAGCAGGTGGGTGGCTATGCTGCAGCACTCCGGTCCGACTTCTTCTTGGACCCACAACCTACGGTTCCTACACATGTACATATTCCGGTCGCTTGTTGACGTTGCCATGACTTTCCCGCTTCGTTGCCGAAGTGTCTCCTTCTAACGTCGACGCTCGATGTCCGCGTCACGCTCGTGTGTGTGTGTGGGGGGGGGGGGGGGGGCTCATTGGAATTCGAGACGGAAGGTTCTGTCACGCCTTCCCATTTACCAAGTCGGACTTCTCTATGCCGCCTTTGACGTCGCTTGCTTAAGGGAACTTGTCGACCTTCCTCCGTTAACCAGGGCAACGATGGAGGTATATCATGGGTGCACAAATTCATGTGCATCATGATACCTGTCTCGTTTGTTTTTATCGCCAATAGCAGCTCACCCAGATATCTACGCCCATGTCTTCATCGGCGTGCTTCCCAGGTCCATCTCCATCTACGTCCTCGTCTCCTTCGCCTATGTCAGGCTCGACTCTCAACACCGCGGATGATGGTCCCTTGTCTCCTTTTCTGTACACCAGCCATGAACCTTCAAAGGATGGCTCAAGGTTCTTCGTCGGCCACTCGTTTTCTCGTCCTCGAGAGCTCCCTGAAATCGAAGTTGTCCCCGGATATCCTCTCGCCCATCCCCCACTTTATGGCTTGGGTCATCCGGGTCCTACCAGACATTCTCAAAAAAATGGCTTCTTCAATGACGCGACTCGACACCCCTCCTCATCTCAGAGTCTGGAAGAAAATGGATACATCAGGGTCCCATCTCGAACAATGGTGTTCGCTCGAAACGTAAGGAGGAGGGAGACAGACGTGTACGGCCAACCAATAAGGGATCTCGATGCTATGCCATTGCTCAAAGCAATGAGGTTCAACGTGGTTTGTGTAACCCTTGTGCTAACGTGGCGTGTGGCGAGTCAGATTACGATGCGGCCTTGCTCATTCGTAAGGAATGTTCACGAGTACGTTTTGTACCCCAATTTTATACTTCATCCTAAGCTGACAAACTCTGTTTTCAAGCTCACAAGTGATCTGTCCTGTGATACTTTCCAGTTTGTCCCACAATATCACAGAAACTTGCTTAGCAGGGTAGCTGAGGTTCTCAACCTCCCTCGAATTGGCTGCGAGCACAATGAGGGGATGTTCTCCCATTGCCAGGTTAATATATCAGGAGTTTGCGTTGATGGCAGGAGTACCCTTGCAGATGATTTGGATGCCGTGGGTGAGGGCCACAGTGATGACGGAGACTGTCCTCGCAGTCTCACTAGTCTGGTGCAATTCGGAGATCTGGAAGGTTCAGACGAGGGTGACGTTTGTTTGACACAATTGGGCCTATGCGCGAAACTTGTGTTCGCCGTGCCAGTTCTTTTTTGTTCTCTTTACGAACACTCGTCTACTGCGCCTTCGCCTCCAACATCACTTACAGCCGTGCAGTTATGGCGCGTCCGAGCTATAGCTGTGTGGTATCCCAGCAAAGCTTCTATGAATCGTGAGCTGGCAAACAGTCTAGGTTACATGAATGAGCGGTGTCAGGTAAATGTCGACATACGTTATCTGGATCATCCCGACATCATTCGATCTCTTCGGACTCGTCCCAACTTCCTCCGTGACAGTTTCGCCATTATGACTACCAAAGACGCCTCCTCATTCGTTGCCCGCGAAGACTTGATTCTCGCCCAAATCTTGTGCTCGCAAGAACGACATCTTAGCCTTGGCGTCGATGCGGGACGTTTGGTGTCAGCCTTCTTTTTTTCACCCGAAGCCGAAATTGATCCAAGGCTTCGGTCCTTGGATAGGGTGTACTGCGAACCATGGGCAGTTGCACCCGGGCAAAGTGCACAGGTCGACGCTGTGCGTCAACTTGCTCTGGACGAGGCTCACACGTATGAAGAATCTGTTGCTCACGTCATACCCAGTCAGACAACTTCAAGACTTGCTGAGGAACTCCACGGGTCCAACCCAATGTGCGACATCGTCCGTAAGCGCGGAGAGAAACGAAAGGCAGATTTTGGTATGTCATTTCATGCGTACTACCTCTTATGTGCTCACTCGCTGTTCAGCGTGTCGATCTGGCTCTGGAAGATCGAGAGGATCGTATGGCGAACGAGGCCTTCATGCCAGGAAAAAACTTCGAAAAGCGTCGGTGGAGTATGCTTTGTCGCATCGTGGTGAAGACGCGTTTCATCCTCTTCAGTTCCATTCTGCATCAAGAGACGCTTCCTTCCTTGGCCACTCCTCCTTAGAACGGCTGTCGACCCAACTCTACAATTCTACAAATCAAGGTCATTCCGTGGGGACCTTCGCAGCTGCCGTGGCTTGTCTCCGAGTTCTGAGCCCGGCACACGACACTGAACTAGCTGAGCTATGTTCTGCAAGTCGATAAGCACGCGCGCGAGTCATGCTTGGTCGCTGGTTGAGTTGGCACTGGTTTTTAGACATTGTCTCGTCAACCCTTGATGAATGGAAATCGGATGTCGTTAATGACCGTTATTCAGTCCCATCGCCCAACGATCATTGGGATCATAGAGTACCGCTTTCCGTACGAGCACTGTTGATTGTTCGGCAGTATTGTTTACACCCCGGACGGTCGCCTGTGAATGTCTCAGCCCGATCAGTGGTGTGCTGCGACGATGGCATGGAAGGGCTCGACTTCACTGATGACAGGCTGACCGTCAATCTACGACACCTGTGCACGAAAAATGGCTCCACGATAGCCGAAGGATTCGATTTCTGGAAGGAACGATGCTTCACAATAATGGCTTCATGGATGGGGCTGAACCATGCCATGGGCTCCAGACATAAAGTGTCCTGGCATACGTGACTTGCACGCGGTCGAGTTGTGCAATTTATCCGTTTACTCCGGCTTCCAGGCCTTCTTCTCGATTCTGCCATATGGGAGTCTTTCGTTTCGCCCGTACCCATTGCGTTCGTTAGCCATGGTGCAGCTTCCCATTCGTATCTAGTCGACAGACTTGAAGACATCCTCTCTACCGTTCCGCGAGTCCGATTGATCATAATTACCAAGGGCATCGTGCTCTGTCAAGAGTTCCCTACATTTGACTTGCTCATCAGTAAACCGGACATTCAGTCTTCACAACTCTCCCTCATGTCCCTCGGAAGGCCGACAGTGGAAGTTCGCCACCCGCCTGAACCCCCCCTTCCCCGCGTTTTCTACTTTGACTTCCAAGCCTTTACCTACTCAAATCGCCTTGTTCTTGCGGCAGGCGCATTCATCGATTTGCACCCCGCGGAACTCCTTACTTTCTGACTGGATCGAACAAGATCCAGGTCTGCGCTGTCCTTTTCGACAGCAGACTGAAGAACGCAAATTACTTCGTGAAGGAATACAACAAACTGGCGATCCCTTCGAAATGATTTTTGACCTTCTCATCTATCGGGGAATCCTCTTTAATTCGGACTACATGGCATACGGATTTCGAGGAGAGAGCCCTCGAGTGCATTTTCCGACTTCGGCATCTTTTTTTAGCTGAGGCTGCTCGGGTCGGAGGTCAGTCGTCAGCATCAAACATGACTAGACTTACTATGTTAAAATCCAGAGCTTATGGAAGTCGGTGTCGGTCCCGCTCGATGTCAAATGTGGTCGACTATGAGAGGGTTTGTGCAGTTGATGGGTGGAGGGCTTTCATTGCTAATCCCTCATTGCACGCCGCTTCTTGCCTGCAAAAAAAACCAGGCAACAAAATAAAGCGCCGAAATGGACCTCGCACCGTGTTCGAGAATGCCGTGTTGTACTTCAACTCCTTTGCCGGTATTGGCCCACATCAGTCTTTACTCATTGCCGAGGATGCAGTGTACGCAGGCGCAGGTCTGCTCAGCACGCAATCACCTCAAGACTTTGCACTAGTTTTAATTAATCTGGGGACTAAATATGGACTCGTCCAGTTTCTGGCGGAGTGCGGTATGGTGAATCTCTCTTCAGACACGTTCGTGGCCCTATATGATGACACTCGTCGAGAATTGGGCTGCGATGCTGGATTAATTCCAGATATCTTCCACTTCGCACATGCCATTGGCTCATACGCACGTCTGCTGGATCATCATTGTGTCGCCAAGACCTTGCTGGAGCATCTGTAGGTGCCGGACCTGTAGCTGGTGAGAGAATTGATTACCCATAACCTATTCATCCTCAGTTCGCTCAAATCAGTCAAGTTAAGAAATACGCACTGGACTGTTTCGTCACCCTTTCTCCAGCTCTGGTACGTTCAGAGCCGTCCTGTACGTCGAAGGCATCCGATACAGGATGCACGACGTGGAGACTGAGTCAGGCAGGTCGCGCTCCTTGTCGCGCCACAGTGGGAGTTCTTACCGCATTTCGTCGTTTACACCATATTGCGACTGTCCCTCACAGGTTAGAGGTCAACACCACCAAGCCGCGCATTTACGCTAACCTTCTGCATCGACCAGACCAATTCGCGCATTCGAAAATGAACGAGATCAATGTCGGGACTGATGACCTCTCATGGACGATGAAGAGCGAAATCCGGTTGTGTAGACGCGCAGTCCTGGTGAAAATCCATAAGCCTGGACAGGGGCTAACGCAACAAAGAACACATACAGTTCATTGAATCAACTTGTTGAAACGCCTTGGATTAAAGACCGCTTTTCCAACAGTGACGGCATGCCATATACACTGTGGAAGACATACTGCAGCTGAGACCATCGACCGACGGCCTCAAACAGACCTGCATTTGTGAGTCTTATCGGTTGACGTGTCATTGGCGCGCATGACAATCGGTCACCGCCCGCGTTTCCGACGTCTCTGCGCCATTTCCAGGTGCTGCAGTGGCGTTGGTTGGATGTTCCAGCGAAACAATGTCCGTAGAGTCATAATTAGGCAACGAGTCAATGAGCAAATGAGGCGATGAAGGTGATTTCTGTGGTGCAAGGGATCGACGGGCATGACTCGACGGTCGGTGTGCAGCGCATACAGTGACCGTCGAGTAAAACTGCAGGTGAGTTTATCAGATTAAAAATAAGGTACATTATCTCACCGGAATTCACTCTTTGTTGAAGAAAGGGAGTGCTGAACAAGAAGCGCAAGAAACTCAGCAAGAAGAAAGTAAAACCAGTAAGTGGTTGGCGCTCGGCGCCATTGTGCAGAATGTCACGAAATGGCACGAAACAGAAGAACACATGCACATTCCCGTGCGAACGCTGTTGGGGAAGACCATCACGCTTGAAGTCGAGGTCGATGATACGGTCGACAATGTCAAGAATAAAATTCAGGACAAGGAAGGCATCCCACCTGATCAGCAACGTTTAGCTTTCGCTGGTCAGCTACCTGAATGCGGTCGAACGCTTCAGGACTACAACATTCGGGACGGGTCGGTCGTCGTGCTGTTCCTCCGTCTGCGCGGTAACTTGTGAGGTGGAGAAGGTAGAGATGAAAGTGAAGCCGAAGCCAAAGAGGAAATGTGAGGGAGAATGTATATGTAACGGGTCTCTTGTGTGTCTTGCATATGTCGCGTCGAATCCATTTGGTGTTGGTTTGGAGCATTGAGGGTTGGATTTTTTAAGAAAGC
>JAFREE010000315.1:0-13098 GCA_019400425.1 Hymenochaete sp. R1
GTTTGGTTTTGCTCGCGTTTTTGACGTTTGCGCACAGGTTTTGCTTTTGCATTAAATACCCAACTACCCCATTATACCGATGGCATACGTGCACATCGATATCGACTAAATTCTCCCCTCGATCTCGTTGTTTCTTTCTTTCTAGGACTGTATACATGCACTGGTCAGTAGCCTTTAACGCAGCTTTACCGATAAACAAAAAATCCTATGCTCTTCCGTTGTTTCAGCTTAAATCTGCGATGTTTCATCGGACTCTCATGCGGAAAACGAGAACGAAGCCTAAGAGCGCTTACGGCTTACACAGCTGACAAAGGCTCGTTAGAACCACGTCATCCTGCTGACACCGACCTTCTGGCCCTGATCCGTTCTGAACCGCTTTTCACTTCGCTCGCGAGTGACGAGTCCCATCAGCTCCCCCGGGTGGGGTGGATTTTTAATTGTTTTTATAAAGTGACATCAAAAATAGGAAGTCATAATGAAATCACATGAATGGAATATTGAGTGTAAAACAGCAGCTGAAAACTTGGAGATAAAGAAAGACAAATATCGCCCACGACATCAGCAGGATTCGAACCTGCGCCCTCAAAGAGGAAGAGATAGTTCGTACTATGTGCATGAGTACAATAGTTCGAATCTCTCGCTGTAACCACTTAGCTATGATGCCTAATGCAAGTCTTTCTTACAAGATTATATGTTCGCAGTTTCGATCTACTAAGGGAATTAGTAATGTCTAATCAAAATAGATCGAGGACAAGACAGCGCTATATTCTAGACAATCATGTTAATCCAATCAACTTGCCTATCCCATCCTCCACCAATTCTTACCCATTTTCCACATCCAACGGTGCAATCATTCAAACTAACTAGATGCCTCATCGTCGGCCTCCCGTGAGGGCAATTCCACGGCTGGTCCAGTGTACCCATATGCCGTATAACCTATTCACCACCCGTCGACATATCCATATCACCGGTTAGAGAAAACACTCAGAAAGGCTGGCGGGTTATAATCTGGCTACTCACATCGACCATCTGCGCCTTATTGAGCGGTTCGCCGATCATGATGCTCCGCCTGCATGCGCGCATGGCGAAGACTTTGCGTACCTTGGAGCAACGAACCATTTGGCCGGAACGGCGGTCTCGGATGAGGTGGAGGAGCTCTTCGAAGTCTGGCATTGTTAAGTATTGGGTAGAAATATTGAAGGGAAACGGAGGGGGGAAGTATTAGAGTATAATGAAATGAATAAGACGTACCTGTTGTATCAAAGGACTTGGGTTCCATGACGGGCAGTGATGCGAGCTTGACGCGCCCCTCCGCACGAGTGGCGTACTCGTCAACGATAATTTCAAAACCGTTGGTTTTGAGCATTTCGACGTTCTCCATTGCGACAAGTTCATCCGAAGCTGTCAGCTCGAGTGGACGGGGGCTAAGAGTTCACATTTAGCCAAAGAAGCGAATTAAATCAGGTACAATTTTTGTGGCTGTCGCCTATCGCATGTACGCACCTCAGCAGTTTCTGCGTCTGAATCTTCGACGTTTGTTGGAGTCGCTCAAAGTTGTACTTCTCATCCGAAGCGTGCTGGTCTACAATGAACAAGTCATCTAGACTCTTCGATTTTCCATCTACCTCTGCCTTACGTCCAGCCTTGTGGCTGACGCCGTCTTCCAGCTTTCTTCGGACGATGATGAAGCC
Source organism: Hymenochaete sp. R1 (assembly GCA_019400425.1). Lineage (NCBI taxonomy): Eukaryota > Fungi > Basidiomycota > Agaricomycetes > Hymenochaetales > Hymenochaetaceae > Hymenochaete > Hymenochaete sp. R1. The sequence goes on from JAFREE010000315.1 coordinate 1,692, forward strand.
AAGGTTAAACTGCCCAATGATATCCATACGCGTAAAGTCTTCCTTGTCGATGACTCGGGCCAACTCACGCTCTGCGCTTTCCTCGTCCGTGAAGTTCGTTAGGCCTGCAGAGGCGCTTACGCCCTCTTCCTCGCCCGCTGCCGAACTGTCGTTCTGGGATATTTGGGTCTCGTTTGGATTCTTCAGAGACATGTCGCCCCATATCGAAATAAGGTGGTCCATATCAAGATGACCGTCAACGTAGTATTCTGAGTTCACGGTCTTGATAACTTCAGAGCTCGATACACAAGAATCTATATCATTATTGTCCATCTCACTGTTATTCGCTTCCATCGAGGAGACGGTTGAGGTAAGATCAATAATTTCATCCTCGGTCTTGACGGTAGTTGGACGGACAGAAAGATCCTGTTCGGGGTCAGGAAGAAAGAGCGCTGGCTCGGTTTCAGCAACAGCTTCATCGTTATTGTAGCCGGGCCCTTCTGTTTCTTCTATATGTGAAACAGACGTATCAACCTGAATCGGTGGCGTCGATGAGTCATTCCCGAGGCTTTCGTCCACTTCCATTCCTTCTCTATTGCCTGGCCCATCCTCAATCTCATTGTTACCATTCCGTCCTTCCTCTTCTTCCTCATCCACATCCTCCGGTTCATCTTCTTTCGATTTCGAACTGCTACCAGTTTGGGAAGCAAAGCTCGAAAGCTGAGACCGAAACGACGCTCTCAACCCTCGACTAGATACGCCCTCATCCAACTTCAGCTTCTTCGACACATGCTCCTGGTCAAAGTCCAAAGTCGGTGACGAAGCTTGCAAGTTCCACGAAGCATTTGTGGTGTTGAGTATCATCTGTACTGGTCTTTTATCTCGCTCTCGATTGGGTTTTGAGCGGACAGGGGGTACAGCGGGGATTGGAACATCCTGAAGTTCGGGCGAACTGATCCGCGGACCTCTTTTTGACCGCTGTTTTGGGGGAGGGATGTCGATGATGATTGGCACGGACACGTCGGAGGCCTCTGAAGGAGCTGCAAGGCCAACCTCTTCCGTCTCATCTACGTCCACGTTTGATCGTACCCTGGAAGATGACAATGGTGGATTTGAGCAAAACGGCAGCGGTTGAGAACTTTCGTCGACAGCAGGAGGAGGCATTTGGTCGCTTTGCGCGGCACCAGTGATCAGAGCAGGAGTCTGAGCCCTGGGTGAAGCGAAACTACTTGTCAACTGACTCGGCCTTACTGCCTGTGAGAGTGTAGGCTGAACCGCAAACGTGCTCCTTGATTCACTAAATGCCACCTCTAAAGCACGTTTAAGACCTTCCACTATTGTGTTCTCGTTATGAAGCAGAATGGTTCGCTTGTCCGGGCTTACGTTGACGTCACACGATGTCGTGGGGACAATAAAATTAGCAACGATAACGGGTGACTGGTTGGTATTGAAGGTGCGGTAAACATCGTTGAAAGCTTTCGCAATTTTGGGTACAGTGCACGGGCGACCATTGATGTAGAAGAATTGGCGATCCGACGAGGCCCTTCCGTGACCCGGAGAGAATTTTGAGATTAAGCCGTGGACTTTGATTTCAATTGGGCTGCGCAGTATTTTGAGTGAAAGGAAAGTTCTAGAAAACGATCAAACGTACGAAGTGTCCTCAACCATTTGCCGCCTCAAAACCGCCTTCTCTGGCATAATTTCTAAGTTCACGCGCAATTCGGACAGAGAGTTCAGCTGCTTTGGGCCCCATAGGGATGAAATTGACGCGCTTAATGATGGTTTTCCATCTGTGCGTATCTGGTCGGTCTTACGCCTGGTATTTCTATGAGCTGAAAAATCATCATGAAAGAACCAGACGCACCCATTATCCAGAACGTTGACTACGTTGAGCCGCACACCTCTGTTCTCCTTCGAGCACGGTACGAGGGCATAAGCGCTTAGCATCGTTAACGCTTTCCCAAATTCCCTCTTGATATTTCTTTGGAATTCCTTGTGACGGACTGGCAAAGACGAAAAGATGCCTTCCACGAGTACGGTCGTCCCTCTCTATAAATATTTCATATGCGGAGTTGTGATTCATGGTTTCTCAACTCACAGGTCTCGCCACTTTTCCAGACTTACTTATCAGTCGCCCTTGCTTGTCAAACTCCAATACGGTCCCCATGGGCTCATCTTTCACCGTTGCGGTTGTGATTGTTACACTGTCCGACAAGGCACATAGTGAGGACAAAGCTTCACCCCGGAAACCGAACGTCTCAACCAAAGTAAGGTCTTCAAATGAAGTGAGCTTTGAGGTCCAATGTTTCATTGCTAAATGCGATTGCATCAATTATCATGTTAAAAAGAAGAAGTTTCGTATTCAAATACCAACGCCCTCGTAGTCCTCCGGAGAAATTCCTGATCCATTATCGCTGACCTCAAAGTTCTTAATTCCGTGGTCCTTGAACTTGACATCTAAGTGTGTGTTACTTGCTTGAAGGACATAAATAGTGTTCACGCTCACCGATTGACGTTGCATCAGCGTCAAGACTGTTTTCAACGATTTCCTTCACCGCCGCCTGTAAGTCGACCAGAACTTGTCCAGATGTTATTCGATGTATTGATGTACTTTCAATGGATTTGATCATGAGCGCATTGGGGTGAGACACAGGAGGGAGAGAAGGCGAACCGTAAGTCTCAGCGTTTAGGGCGAGAGTACAGTAACACTTACACGTAACGTAACGCGTCGATACTCGTCACTCCTTACGTCGTTCACATGGCAAAATCCCCTTCTCACGGTTACGAGCCGCGAATCTCCCTTTCTCGCCCACTCCCATCTATCGTGTTCCGATCATATTTTCTGTCCAGTCACGCAAAAAGGCATCTCTTCAAAGTTGGAGAAGCTCTTGCTCTGGGAATTTGATAGCCTGGGGCTCAAGTATGCCACTCTCTTTGTTGACGTGGCCTAACTGGCCTTTGTATCTTCGATGGTGGGTTCTGCGCGTTGGGCTATCTTTATCGCGAACTCTCGACTTAGATGCTCGGTTGCCTTCCAGAAACGTGTACTCTGAAGTCAGCCAATGTGCGCTTTCATCGGCCTTTGCATTGATGGACCAGTCTGATTTATTAAATGGCCAGGTATTCCGTCAGTTTATCCTAATCGCCGACAAACATTGCTGATTCCTTTTAGTGACTTTGCAGACTTCAAACTTTGTTGCAATTTTTAGACTGAGTCTTTGCAAAATGGAAGCATGTCAAGCCTTGCCCTCTTGCCTTTTCTCGCGTCTGTGCCCCCTTACATCGATCCGACATGTCGTCCAGTACAACACGAGAACCGCCAAAGACCGAGTCTGCCGCACAGGCTCCATCCAGTGGAAAGAGAAGTCATGTAGACAGCACTACTTCTCCCAACACAGAAGCATATCACGCAGTGAAAGTGCCAAAGCTTTCCTCGACAGCGAATCATTCTAGTGCTGCATTATCCAATGAATACGCGGAATCGGAAGGCGACAAACATCCTCGTGATGAAGGCGAGCTGGTCAAAGATCCAGAGAAAATGTCGTTTGAACTGTTGAAAGCGTATTACGCGAAGCAAAAGAAATTTAATGAGACATTTTGGGAAAGTGCGTTTGACAAAGTACGCGACCATTTCTATGTCGTGAAGGATTGCAGACGGATTGTGCACAGGCTCACCGAGCTGATCGACGAGAGGAATTACCCCGGGAACACCGAAGATAACGCTGAAGAAGAGCTTGAGAAGAGGAATGAAGTGACCGAAATTAAGGAATTTAGGGAAGGGGTCCGGCGTAGGATGCATCGCACTACAAATCAAATGCGTAACCTTACTGGGGAAGGATCCAAGGCAGCGGGGAAGGCAAGGGCACCTAGCTGCGGAAAGACGCTCAGGCAAATCCTTGACGACAAGCGCGAGCAATTAGAAGCGTCTCTAGCTTCCCAAATCGAGGAGCAATGCCTGCGGCTTGCCGATCTATGGTCCTTGGTGAGCAGAGAGGGGTTTGATTTACTTGAAGAGGAAGAGTCAAAGTCGCGAAAAGAGCAGATTGGTATTATAACGGAGAGTATACATGCGCTTACTAGAGATGCGCTCCCGAGCTCATACGAAGGGGTCGAAGGCATGGAATTCCCTGAAGAAGCAAAGACTTTGGGCAAAGAACTCAATAGATTGTCAAAGTATATCCCCCATCAAGAGATCAAGAGGGCTGAAGATGCCTTAGACCGTTTGACTAAAGCCAAAGAACAGAGATTGCAGGAAATTGAAGAGATATGGACAACGTTTAGAGCAACGAAGTAGACTTACATGATAATACATCGTTTGGGGTAGTTGAATCTTGTTCATTACCAACGCAAGTACAAAATCAGACCATTTTCGTAGCTTTAAATTGATGGTTATCCTTACTCAAGTCTACGCTTATTTCAGGTAGACTAAAGCCTACCATTCGGTAGAGTATGATCGCTTCTCCCCGAACTCACGTTCACTTCAAGGTGCCTTGACCTTGCCTCCAAAAAAGGCAATCTGACATGTACTCGTGGGTAGCAGCACGTGAGTCAGCCAGACCTGCATTAATATTTTGTAGGTATCGCTGTTTCGTTGCGACTACGAAGTCTCACCTTCGCTCTGAACGATCTCTCCTTCCATTCCCCTTCTTCTTTAGACGTTAAGTCGAAGTATACATTGGAATCTCTTCGACTAAATCCGTATCCGAAAAGGCCTGAAGTTAGTGCTTTTCAGATGTCTCTGAGGTAGCTTCCCAGAGGTTCTCAATCAGAAAGTCGTTCATCAGGCTTAATTTTATTGCGATAATTATGGTATGTGAAGGGACAAAATTCGAGTTTCGAATTCACGCTTACGTTACTTCTAGACAATATGTACAGAGTGTGGAGGGTCTATCATTGAATATGATGCCGCTGCTGGTAACGGCTTCTGTGTGGGATGCGGGACGGTCGTGGAGGAGAATGCTATCGTCTCCGAGGTTGCATTCGGAGAATCGTCGAGCGGTGCCGCCATTGTTCAGGGCTCGTTTGTAGGGCAAGGGTCGAGTGCGTGCCAACGTTTGGTCGCAATTTGAGTTTTGCGCTAATTGTGACTCGTATATTGCATATAGCCCATGCGCGATTAAGCGGCCCGTATGGGAATAGAAATTCATCGGAATCTCGTGAACAAACTTTAGAAAACGGTAAAGCTACCCTTCAAAATCCGCCTACGTACGACCTCATGTAGCTTATGCGCATCGTCTCAGCCCATAGGAAAATACGGAATGTTGCCAGTGTCATGCGCTTATCAGAAGTGGTTCAAACAGCAGCGATGCGACTTTATACCCTCGCACTGGAACATCGTTTCACAAAAGGACGCAAAAACATGAACGTCATTGCCGTCTGTCTCTACGTTGCGTGTCGCCAAAAAGAAACGCGTAACTACATGCTCATTGATTTCTCCGACCTCCTTCAAGTCAACGTCTTCGAGCTCGGACACTCGTTCCTCCAACTTGTCCAAGTTCTCAATCTTCGCCTACCACTTATCGACCCCTCACATTACGTCTCGCGTTTCGCAGCGCTTCTTGAATTCGGCGAAGAAACCCCCAAGGTTGCTGCTGACGCCGTCCGACTGGTTGCACGCTTCGACCGCGATTGGATGTCCCGTGGGCGAAGACCAGCTGGGATCTGTGGCGCATGCCTCCTTCTCGCAGCTCGCATGAACAATTTTCGAAGATCAGTCCAAGAAGTTGTGCAAGTTGTGAAAATTGCTGACACGACTCTGAAAAAGCGGCTTGATGAATTCAAGAAGACTCCGAGTGGCTCGTTGACTCTGGCTGATTTTCGGACGGTATGGTTAGAGGAAGAGGTGGATCCGCCGGCATATACCAAGGGGCGAGAAAAGGAAGCGCTGGAAAAGGTCGGGTCAGGAGAAGATAGTGGTGAAGGGGAGGTTTGTAATGAAGAGCTGGGGGTTGGCTGGGCGAAAAAGTCGAAGAGAAGGAAACAAAAGAAGATTAAAAAAAGGAAACGAGGAAATGAAGATGCCGATGGAACGCCTCTACCTGTCTACGGGCATCTTCCTCCAGGACTACCCATTGACCCCGACCTGCTACACCAAAACATTCTCGATGGAATCTCCGACAATCCCCTTTTTCTGCCAGAAGCACCCGACCCACAGAGCTCGACGCTTGCTCCAACGCTGGAAGAATCTGGAGGAAAGGAGGGCGGCATTCCGAAACAAGGCGATTCTCAGCAGACTACTGCAGATACGACGCTTGATGAAACGTTAGCCGGCGAAGTGAACGACTTCTTGCACACGGAACAAGGAGAACAATTGGCAGATGCTCTTGATGAAGCCGAGCGTAGGAAACGAGCAGGCATCAACACAGAAGATGCTCTTCAAGATTTGGACGAGTCTGAACTTGACGCATTCATCCTGACCGAAGCTGAGGTGAAAATCAAGGAACGCATCTGGGTTGAAATCAATAAAGATTATTTAGAGTCTCTTGCTGGTGAGTATAACAATGTTACAATTATGTATGGTTGTCGATTGGTTGTGTTGTAGTGAAAGAGGCTCTCAAGGCTGGTCAAATTCCCACGAAGACGCGCAAGGTTCGTACCCCACGTAGTACAAACATTTCTCGACTTCTTCGTTTATTTATTTTAACTCGTCTAACGGACTCTTTGCACTATTCAGAAGCGCAAAGCACCCTCGAAGCCGCATGATTCCTCTACTCCGAGCGGGGCGACCGCCGCCGACGCTGTCCGTAGCATGATGAAGCGATCAAACAAGTACAGCCGACGAATCAACTACGACGCCGTTGAATCTCTATTTAAGGCTCCGGCTTTATCCAAGTCAGCGAGTGGGAGCAGAGGACTGCTTGAGATTAATCACGACCTCCTCGACGCACCTGATATCAATTTAGACGACAAGGAGGACTACATGTATACGATTGATAATAAGAGCGACGGTGAGGGCGTAGGCGTAGGAGTCATGGTTGAGGAGAGCGGAGGAGGCGTTGGGATGGGGTCTGGTGTGAAGTCGACGGAAAGCCCTGCTGGTTCGAATGGTGCGAGAAAAGAAGGGGATGTGGAGGGTGAGGAGTACGTTGAAGATAACGATGATTACTTAGACGGTGAGGGTGAGGATGTGAGTGAAAAGGGCGAGGAGTATGGGTGGGATGAAGTCTATGAACAGGAAGTTTGAAATTATCCTGCGAAATGTATTTCTAGGTAATCCTGTTTTCTTTTCGATCTTCTTTCTTTTGATTACTTTTCTGGGAAGGTGTCTTGTTGCTTATGCTTATGCAGCTCGGAAGACTTGTTGTATGTGAACTTTCCGTATCACACTTAATACCCTTTGACATAAAACGAAATGCTAATACATGTACACACATTGCTGGTTTCTCTTCTATCTATCCAATCCCGAGATTACTTCTGCATTTTGCATCAACCAACCATGACCGACTACTCCACACCACCAGGGCCATGAGCGCGGAAGAAGGGAAACGAGATGTGTATGTTGGCCTGATAGTCTAAGTAATGTGGTAAGTCACAATACCTTACTCCTTGAACCTTATAGTTAGCATAATCTCCAAAAATTATCCTATGGTTCTTTCTGCTCGTAAAAATGAGCAAAAATATCCTTAACGTGCGTCATAGTCATGTTGAATACAGGATGCATAGCGTTCTACGTATCAAATAGGGAGAAAAGACGACAAATTCCCGTCAGATAGGTACGAGCTGATGTACAAATTAAATGCTCACAACGCGGTCAACTGAAGTTCCGGCATATATTGAGCCCTCTCGCTCTTCCACCCACGAACAAGCATGAGTAAAGGCAAGTCTGCGCATTTCATCTGAAGAATCGCCCTCTATTAAACGCAATTGGATGTTGCAGTTTAATGGGATATCTAGATGTACATACGTTCAAGGGACTTCCATGATGCGAGTAGCTCCTCACGGGAGGTGGCGGACGTTCTTACTTGATGCTGAGCTGTTGCAAGTCCCGAAAGAGAATATAGGGTATGATACGCGTCTGCTGGTCTGTTCACATTGAAAGTTTGTGAGCTCTAATGAATTCCTTTCAATCAATCCACGCACTTTGGCGGCTTGTCTCTTAGTCCACCTAGCGGGTGCTGTCCAGCATATAACAAGTATTCTTGTAACCCTATCCGGTCAAAGAGATCCTCGTGCTCGTCTAATATATCGCATAAGCAGCAGCAGCTATTAAAAAAGACTGGAGTTAGTTAAGCATTCATTCACCTTCGATGTCCGTCCACTGGCCATCACTATCTGCATCTTCAGGAGTTACTTCTGGTATTTTCGCAGGTAGATGGTGTTCGGTCACGCCCAAGGATCGCAGTAGCGGGAAACAGCCGGCGACCCACCACGAGTAACACGCGTCGACAAGTTTATTCGATCTCCCTCTGAACCCACCCAACTCTACTTTCGATCCTTGCATATACGTCAGCCATCTCGTTAGGTTTTTCAGATTGATCTCCGGCTTTGACGTTTTTCGATCAATGAATGGTTTGAGAAGGACCCAGCTCGCAAGTGCACAGAAAGTATATCCTCCGTGAGCCTCACCCAAGGGAGGTCGAGGAGATTCGAGTAAGGTGTCGAGTGAAGGAGTGGAAGAATAGAACGGCTGACTGGCACTCGCGAAGCCACCTTCGTATGTCTGTAGGGAGGCGATAAACTCCGGAGTGCCGGCTATAAGCTCAGATGTGAGGATGTTCAAGAAGTACGCGACGCAGAGGAGACAGTAGACGCCACGGACGTCAACTTCAGAATCTTCTGAAACGAGGAACGACCCGTCAGGTTGCTTTAGGGAGAGAAAGAAAGAGTAGACCTTGTCGCTGTTGCAAGAGTTTATCACCATATGTTCAGACACTGAGCGGCAATGAGGCGTACCGGTCAATCTGGTCCCATCCGCCTCCTTCGCCAGGTCGTCCGACAGATGCAAGAGCTGATACGGCTGCATACGTCGGTAATAGGTGGGGATTTTGACCCGGGCCACCTCCGAATCCCCCCTTCGGATGCTGACATGCCATAATCGTATCTATACACCTTTCAAAGTCTCAGATCGTTTATTAACTACTTCGAGTAAACTATTGATCTGCTCACCTCTGTTTATTCTGAGGATCCAACGCAGCCCCTAGCGTGTAAAAGCCTTGGATCGTCCAGAAGTGAAGCCATGGCTGGCTCGCATCCTGACTCATGAATCTCGCTGGAAATCCTTGGCTGAAATTGCGAACTAGCCATTGTAAATGAAGATTCCGCTGCAAGAACGGCTTGGGTACGTCCGAGCCGGAAGAATGTGGGTAGTGCTCCTTCAGGATCGCTTCCGTGTGCAGCTGTTCCTTCGATGTCAGCGTTGGATATCCGTCCGTCTTAAAAGGTGAAAAGGACATGGTCGTGGACGAATGAAGGAATGCACATGGCAATGGAAGAGACGTGAAGCTAACATTCCTGGGTGCGAAACAGGCAGAGCTTCCTTGTGCTTATTTCTTGTAAACGCCGATTATTACGTAATGTTTGAATGCTCTTGTCGCGGTTTGAATGAATTACTAGTACTATCATGCGCCCCCTTCTTAACCAATTTCCCCCCCTTGCCTCCCACTCCTTCCTCAATCGACCAATCCCTCCAGTTTTTTGCCAGAGCCTTCTTCAATTGCATATTTAGTCTATGAAAAAAAATAAGATTTTTTCGTTAGAGAAAATATTGAGTAAATTGGCGGGGGGAAAATGGGGGGGAGTTTAACCAATGGGTCACACCGGGTCACAGCGGAGATTTGAGGGAACAGCTTAAAGTTGCAGTACGCGACGAAGTATAATGGGGTAGTTAGGTATTTAATGCAAAACCAAAACATGTGCACAAACGTCAAAAACGCGAGCAAAACCAAACCGAAGTGAGCAAAACCAAAACACAAAATGCAAAAAATAGCGATAGCCGATATCGGCAAGAGTGAACGCTTACCGAATTTGGAACTTGCGGACCTTTTCTTAGAGCCCCCATATATGGTAGTCACGGCGTGACTTTTATATGAGTTTCATGATTGTCGCGTCGATTGCCAATGCATACATGACGCAGTCCGACAGTGTCGGACTGCGTCTTCCTTTCACCGCTCTTAGTCCGCTCTTCCTTCCTCCCCGCTGACCAACGTCTTGAAATGCGCGCACGACCGAACAACTTGAAACAAAACATCTCGAACGGCTCGCGACTATTTGCAGTCACGGAAAGGAAGTTCAGGCTGTGAATCGCAGCAGGATAAGATTCTTAAGCTCGGACGCTCTGTACAGTCTCTGCGTGCCTTCATTGAAAAAGAAGAGGCGAAGCGTATCGAGAGGACCTCGAAGGAACGTCTAAAGGCACTTAAGGCCGACGATGAAGAAGCGTATATGAAGCTCATCGACATTGCCAAGGATACAGGTATCACTCGTTTTCTACTCCAGACCGATTCATAGTACCTGGATTCGCTCGCGCAAGCCGTTGTTGCGCGACGATAGCTATGGTATTCCAATGGTCAGTAGTAACAATATCGAGGAAGGGTCAGCGGATGAAACAACATTTGGGGTGCAAAAGATGGTGGACCCAGAGGGGAAGTCAAAGATCGACTACTATGCGGTAGTGCATAAGATTGAGGAGAAGTCCTCCAAGCAGCCCAGCATCCCGGTTGGCGGAACGTTGAAGGAGTATCGGATTAAGGGTCTCCAGTGGGCGGTCAGTCTGTATAACAACAGGCTAAACGGTATCCTCGCCGACGAGATGGTAAGATTTTCAAACAATCCGTCTTAGATATTCTCATTGATCTTTTCTCTCTACAGGGTCTCGGGAAAACAATCCAAACCATCTCTTTGATTACTTTCCTTATCAAGGTCAAGCGTCAGCGTGGACCCTTCCTCGTCATTGTCCCTCCCTCGACTATGACGAATTGGACAGGCGAGTTCGCGAAGTGGGCCCCCAGCGTACGAACGATTTCGGTAATCCCACGCAGCGTCGGGGGCTTCAGAACGAGATTCGAAGTGGTCAGTTCCATGTGTTGCTGACAACCTACGAAAACATCGATCGGCCGATTCTGCATTAGATTAAGTGGCTCCATATGATTACCAGTGCGCTTTGATTCCTACTTTAATACGTAGATTCTTTTTACTCGCTGATAGCATAGATGAGGGTCATCGTATGAAGAACACACAGGGCAAATTGTCTCAGACTCTTTCTCAATTTTACCATTCCCGATATCGCCTCATCTTAACAGGTACCCCGCTTCAAAATAACCTTCCGGAGCTCTGGGCTCTCCTTAACTTCGCCCTACCCAAGATCTTCAACTCAGTCAACTCGTTCGATGAGTGATTTGACACTCCTTTCGCCAACTCGGGAAGTAGCGACAAAATCGAGCTGAATGAAGAAGAGGCGCTGCTTATCATACGCCGTCTGCGCAAGGTGCTG
>JAFREE010000316.1:0-13083 GCA_019400425.1 Hymenochaete sp. R1
GATGTTGCAGATAAAGAGAAGACAAAATAGAAATGAAATTAAAGAGAATAAAGAGTGCTAGAACACCTATTTCAACACAACTCGCCAATAAGGGTGTGGGACTCTTCGAGATGGTCGCCTGTCTTGGCGTCCGGGGGTGGGTAAGAGCTCACCATGCGTCTTATCAGGCTTTCAGGAGGAAAATTGCACTTCCCCTCCTCGTCTCTGTGGTCCTTGCAAGCATCCCCGAATGAAAATTTACACAGAAAATGGTCACAAAGCCAGGCTGACTCTCAAATCCACTGAGACTCACCATCCTGTGGGTGACAATAGGTCATCATCTGAATACCTGATTTCCTTGATCCGTTTCGAATTGTTATCCCAGAATCGGATAATCATATTAAAGAGTGAATTGTCGGAAACCACCAACGCCGTGTGGGGGGGCGCCAACCCGTGTCTGCTAATAAAAGGTATAGCTGATCGCCTCTATGATACCGCTCTCGTATTCGAAAATGACCCGCGTAGCAGTCTCTTTCTCTGAACATCTTTGTAAGGAAAGAAGAAGATGGATGGACAGTCCTCGTTGAGAAGTTCGTAACAAAAACAATCAAGTTTGAGTTCTGGGTCGGCAGCGAGATGTGATATGACAGAATCACTTGCTGGGGTAGCGCCACCCTTCATGTCAATAGAGGTGGACGTGTCCACCTTTTGTTCGTAAGAAAATTTGGACAGTAGGGTAAAGAAACGAACCTTCGACATTAATAACTTGGGCAATGAACTGGTGCTTCTAGAGGAAAATAGGTGAACAAAGGAAACAGGTGGTGTAAAAGAGAATGCATTATCCTGACATTGTTTATACAGTTCACTTTGCATTGGTCTGCAGTGGCAAGTGTCACTTTCTCGCACTAACTTGCATTTTTTCTTCGATATCGGTCTTTGAATGAATGCACAAAGCGGAGCGCATACTTGGTTCGCCTTCAAAGTAGACTTACAAGTGAAAGAAAAGGCACGGCCCTATTGTAACAGATTATAAGATAGTAATGAGCGCTATCAAATGATTAAAAAAACGAACCTGGTAGACGGAAGGTACCTAAGGGCTACTGACACGGGGAAACGGATGGTCTCTGAAGGAGTACGTAAATGGAGATAATTAATCTAAATAGACTATGGCACACGCACGAGAATGTAAAAACGTCTTATTGCATGACACTACACTGTGAGCTGCGAGAACATAAGATATGGAAGTGAAACGATGCGTTGTACAAATAAAAAATACTCAATATCGATTCCCTCGTCTTGGCCCCCATCTTCAACGTCCACCAGCATTAACACCACCCCCTCTGCCATATCCGCCGTATATCCTCTATCCCGACCCCCACCCCTTCCATTGTATACTTGGTCCCAGTATCCAAGATCATCCTGGTCGTCGTTTAACACATCTCCCTCTTGCACAGAAGGCTGCTCGACGTTGGACATCAACGGAGGTCTCGACAAATAACCAAATCCAGAAATACCAGGTAATGTATCCTCCATACTATTAGCTGGGCCGGATGCCGTGCCCAATCCGAGTCCTGGTAGAGCAGGTCCTCAGGCTGCATCTCTACTCGGAGGCAGGCCCTGATTCTGACCCTGACCCATAAATGCAAAACCAAGTAGCACCATATTGTCGTCGTCGTCGTCGTCATCTTCATCAGGTTTTCGCACTGGTAGCCTGACACCGCCCAAGAAATTCGACAATGCGTCTCCCGGACGTTCTCATGCCCAAATACGCGTGGAGTGGTCATCGAAGGCGCTGGCAAGGATATTGCTCAGGGAGTGGTAAGCAAGTGACCAAACGTTGAAATCGTGTGCTTGGGTGAGTGACGCACCATTTGTCCCTGGTGGGAGTTGGTTGATAGTGCTAGCAGACGGAGGTGGAGGTTCGGGGGCAGAAATATCCCAAAATAGAATGGATTCTTCCGAACCACCGGACGCGAGAATGGTATGTACGAGATGCCATGCTACAACTGTCAAAAACAGGTTTGAGTCGAGTTTGAGGGGGGGAAAGAGGTAGAAAGAAACGCACAAGAAACATCTTTCTTATGCCCATCGACGACATGGTACTCCTTCATTGCTCTTATGTTGAATAGACGCGCCGTTTGGTTTCTGGAACTTCTCGCTACTAAATCTCCGTAGGGTGACCAGGCCAACGCCTGGATGGTGTTTTTATGGTGATGCGGCGTAAGTAAACACGTCCCCGAGCGCGGATCCCAAAACTTTACGACATTATCTTTACTTCCAGATATGAGGAGTCCTTTCGTGGGATGCCATTCCATGCACCGACCACCCCACACGTGACCAGAGAACACTCTATCTTCACGGCTTTCTTCAAAGTCCCATAGCCCCACAGCTGTCATCACTCACAGTAGCAAAGATCCTGTCATTCGGACAAATTTTAATCCCTCGTATGGCATCTCTATGCCCTTGCCAGGCCCTCAGGCTGTTCATGTTTGACTGAAAAGGTTTGAGAATTTCCGTTTGCTCTGCGCTGACAATGAACACGCCTGCTCAAGAGAAGTGAGAGCAGGAACGGCAGCATCATGCGCTTGAAGAATACTTTCAGAGTGGAGGGTATGACCGTTCCATAATGTGAACTCTCCCGACGAGCTTCCAGTACGGATCCTCCGTCCCTCGGGTGTCCAAGTTATACAATTTACGAGGCACCGAATTTTATCAGTTGAGGTGTGAATGAACTTTGTTGTGAGTGAAGTTGAAGGGTCATTTGGATACGCGGCGGGAGGAAGGAGCTACAGAACTATTAGACATGTATTACAATTGGTCAGTAGAAGTCACTCACGTTGGCAATGAACGGCGGGGCAGGTTATATAGAAGGGAGGTAGTAAGGACATGGTCGACACCGTCTTGGCTGGGTCCATTTTCGCACAGCACCCCCATAGTCATTAGTCAACTGTCCACCGAGGTCGTGTTTTCTTTAATGCCTTTCCATCTAGAAGCTGTTTGACCGCGGCTTCTGCTACTTGAGCACGGTGTTCGTCCATACTAGGCCCAGGTTGAGGCCGTTCGATGTACCGTGTCGGCGTTTCTTCTGTTTGAGAACCCGTAGAAGCCGCTGGGACAGAAGAGAAAGGCAAAAGTACAGGCAGTTCTTCCATTACTTTTTTATTTGAAGTTGCAGAATATGTGCTCGTCAATGTTGCCGGCAGCGCGCTCGTCGTCGTTTGCAGTGCCTTTACCGACGCGTCAATCACCCATAAAGAGCAAGTACCATCACACAACATCGTCATTGATGTCTAGCCAAGGTATAGTACTGACATCTTCCTCCGACCTCCACGCTCTCAGGCTGCTGGCAATGACGAACGCGGAAACATGCCATGAACTTGCTGGTGCTCGCTTCAGCATGTAAAGATTCTCTGTGGCCGTTCCAGCTTAAACGATTCAAAGGCAACGCGTTGCTAGAGGCCGGGTCGTTGGGACTTGGAGATGATGAGCGTGCTGTGCCCTTTGGTGACTTCAATGGTGACCATTTGTAGGTACTCGTGTCTATTGAATGTCATAGCTTATACCCACAGGCAAACACTTAATACAGTATGGACGTTGTTGCGCTAGATCCGAATGCTAAAAGGTTGACTGTCCACTTGTGGGATCATCATACGTTTGATTCGTCCTCATAATTAAGGAGTAAAATAGTAAAATAATGCGGTTGAGCTCGACCAAAAAGGAAATCGCTAGCGCGCGCGTGTAGCCTCGCAGTAGCAGCAGCTGGCTGGCAGCAGCAACTTTGAACCCCCCTAGTGATGATGGACCCCGGCGAGGGATCGGGCTCCTGACCGAAGTGAAAATTAATGCGAAAATGAAGCTGACCCCACTCGGCGACCGTATAGATGTAAACAAAGCCCTCCGAATTGATTTGCTCGGTCTAGCGCAGGGCTCAAACTATCTACTAGTACGCACTTGGATGAACACCTATAATGAATCTGATCCCGACGCTTTGGCTTTCTCTATGTGAATCCATATCCAAAACCGCATGCTATTATCCGCATGCTAAATATTTACTTACTGCGCGGATGCACCATTCAGCGGTCAAACATGCAAAATCTCAGACCCCCATAGCAGCGCGGTCGTGGATATAGGCGGTGACTGCTTGGCAGGTGGATAGCTTATTCGATCTTTCCTTAAACTAAACTCTGATATCGCTCGATAGACTTTGTCCTCATCTGTGACGAAGAAGGCACCGACAACTTGAACAGGTATTTTCAGATCTGGACGAACGATAACAATGGAGGATATTCCCTTGCACGACTTGGAGTCTCCCTAGAGGATTTCACTCAATGTCTTTTGCGGACGTGGACAGGGACGGAACAATTGACATGGCTTTCACGACTTGTTCAGCTCTGTCGTCTTCGACGGGTGTAGGAACTGGCTGCGAAATTCGCATGATATATAATCAACAGCTGAATCATCGACAGCACCGATATCCACTGGCAGGAACGGGAAAAGGCTCTGTAGGCAACCCCGGTTGACCCAACGCACGTACCGTATATGTGTAATGAAATGAGCGAAAAACCAACCAACATACGTCGTATTTTCAATGGAATGCGTACACAATTTTAACCACAGAGCGGAACAAGCCTCCATTCCGGTCAAGTATGCAATTCAAAATTATCTGAAAGGTCGATCAAGTGCGACGGCCGGAAATCCATTCTTATTTGCGAAGTTTGGTTTACTTTAGTTACGTCACAAATCTGAATGGTGCAAATTTCGGTATAAACTACGAGCTCTTCAACAAACCAACTATTTTCCAAGGTGACAACCAGATGAAAAAGCAATATATACATGAGTAACATGACGATCCAAGAACTCCGCCATGTTCCACAATCGAGAAAAGCAAATAGATTCGCACAGAGCAAAACTATGGAAAGGCCTCTGCTTGTCCCACAACGCACTCACTGGAGTACAGTTGAGAAGCCTACGTAGAGTGTGAAAAAAAAAAGCAATACAGAGACAACATCACCACGTACAAGTTGAAAAGAAGTACCTGTGACCGCATGCACAAGAAACATCATCCTCGAAAACGAGCAAGGCTCAACATAGGATACATATTCTCCGCAATAGCTCCACAGATTTCTATAAAGCTTACCATCAGCTACCCAAACAAGTCAAAGCGGTCAATAAACAGAAAATCTCACTCTTTGAAAATGCTCGCATCCTTCATAGCTTCACAAAACACAACCATGCGAATGATATAAACAAGCCGGTTCATAGATGGTATAAGATCCATCACAGTTTTAAGTTCCGATGAATTCCTCCTGATTGCAAGCCCAGCCAAATATACTTGATACGGACAGTTCCAGACACTCTCCAAAATGCGGTCCTTCGTACTTGTCGTAATTTTCCACAAAAACTCCTGCAGCATCAGAGGCGTCTCCAGAGATCTACGATGTTTGTTAGATATAAAATATAAAGCAACAAAACAAGCCAACTAACAAATCAACAAAACACTTCAACTCCCTCGCTGCAGTCACTTGTTCATCGCTGAGAGGCAGACGGTACCATTCCTCCCCCAAACTCTCTCCAACACCTGTCAAGATCCAATCCATGTCCGCAGACTCAATAACCGCCTTCACAAATCCTGCGAGTATGTCAGTTTGCGCGGGTAGGCTAGCATGAAGGGTAGCCATCCTCCACATTCCGTCCGTAAGCCTGCAATACAAGCATTAGATACTTTCACAATTAAAAAAATTAGAAAACGAGATCTCACGGCATTCCTTGCAAAGGAATTAAAGAGTAGCGTGACTTGAATGCGAGCGTCCTCGAAGAGATGCCTAAATAACGGAAGCAAGTGCACCAGAGGCCACCGTATTTGTCATCGTAGTACTTCACGGGCGCTGCCAACTTCATCGCTGCTCGACGCATTTCACCACTCATCAAATTACAACCCAGAAACTGAGCCCAGTTGGTCAATGCTTCCGAATCGATCTCCATTGTTGCTTCTGGTAGATTGTAAACTTTGAAGCGAAAAAAAAGATAGAATCGACGGAAAGCTAGGGCAAGAAACCGAAAAACAAAAGGGGAGGTTCTGGGGCTTGTGTAAATGAAAAAAGGATTGTCTCACATTCGTTTCGTTCACCATGCTACTTATGTACCAGTCCCGACCTATCTTTTCTTGTTTATACTTTCTTATTCTTAAGAAATGTCTAGAATTTACAACAGGATGGAAAAGAAACAGCGAACAAATGAAAGGTTAAAAAGCTATACAATTGAGAGTTCGTCTGAAACTTAAGCTGGGAGATGAATATGAAAGTGATAGTAGAGGACATGATAAAGATGATAGCTCGCAGAACTTATTCCAGTAAAACAAAAACCGACACATTCTGTCTATTCAAATCTGCACTGGTTCATGCACAGTTAAGCGATGGTGCACGACTTATGCACATGGCTCATATTCAGTTGGACAAGACTGCAAATTTTCGCGCAAATCCGTGCACAGATACGCGAGAGCGTGAACATCTGTGCACAAATCCATGCACAGATAAGCGAGAGCGTGAACATCTGTGCACAAATCCATGCACAGATAAGCGAGAGCGTGAACATCTGTGCACAAATCCATGCACAGATAAGTGAGAGCGTGAACATCCTGTGCACTGGCAAGCGAAACCGTGCAAATCCTTGCACAAAACGTGCAGAGCTAAGCGACGCCGTGCACGGCGGAGGTTCGCGGCGAAACACGGTAGGGTCACTGATCCCAACCCAAAAAAGGAAAGTGTGCAGGTTAAGCGATGGGAAAAACCGTGCGTGCACGAGCTCGGCTAGGGAAAGCAAGTTGTTTTCCAGAGGGGAAAATCAGTTAGGGCCTCACCTTGTAGCTCATGTACCCTAGATTTGACCTTCTGTCCTCACTGGTCAATACATCTTGTCTTTATTCTCCTGTCTTAGAGGACTATCCCTGATTGGGATATCCTACTCAAACTCTGTCTGTTAGCCACTCGGAGCCAGAGCTCTGGTGCTAACTTCTTGAACCTCAGATTGCTGTCACGTGACCCTGATTTGTCAGACTTCTGATCAATGTCTTTTGGACTCTAACACCAGGTCAAATCTATTCAAACAGCCAACAAATCTTTGTTTAGGCTTTCAAAATTCCAGTCTTCAAACCTCAGGATGACGGATCAGTTTCCACGTCAGAATCAGAACCTACTTTGAACAACGGTGCTGACGACACGTTTGTCTCAGCCAAGAACGAATCAGAAGAAGAAATCCAGAACCAAGAACCCCCTTCAGAACCAAGTAACATGACGAACCCAGGCAGCTCCCTACCACATGATCCTGACCATCCGATGACGGACGAACAACGAAATGAAGCACGCTGGGAGGAGAACGAACGAAAACTGAGCCAGATAATGGCAGCGATTCAGACCTTGGGTGCAACGGCATCAGCAGGGTCTAATCCTACTTCGGCACCACAAGTCCCTACCTATGACAGTAACCAAGCACGTGACAACATTTAATTCAACAAACCTCAGATCTTCAACGGCGACCCTCGGCATGCGGCTAACTTCCTATCTGAATGCGACCTCTACCTCAGCGGAGGAAACTACAGCAAGCAGGACAAAGTTATTTTCACTCTTACCTATATGCAGCAAGGTACAGCGAATGCCTTTAGACTGCACTTCCAGAGCAAGGCAAGCAAACAGGGTTACGGGACGTACAAGGAGTTTAAGGCGTTGTTCAGGAAGGCGTTCCTCACATCAGATCAGAAGGGCGAAGCGATGGCCAAAATCAATTGTCTCCAACAAACTGGCTCGGCTGACGTGTACATCAATGATTTCAAGATGTTGGTCGAACAAGCTGCACTACAAGACGATATGGCCATTATTTAGTACTTCTTGAAGGGCCTCAACAAGAACTTGACAAAAACAATCTTCAGTACAACGGAGGCCCCACAGGACATTGAAGGATGGTACGAGCTTGCATCAAAGATGGATAACCGCTAGTGTTATATGACTGCACTCCTGGGACAGAACTTGCGTGGCACTTACACTTCTAAAAACTACCAGCGCTACAAGCAAGAACTGTCACCGGGCAAACCCATGGATCTCAGTCAGGTCAAGATTGCGAAACTCACACCAGCTGAACGTCTTAGGTGCATACACGAGGGATGATGCTTCTACTGTAGGGAGTTGGGTCACATGACAGACAAGTGCCCTGCAAAGAACAGGAAAAGTGCCATGACGACTATGCGAGTAGCTGCAGTCAAGGAGGAAAAGAAGCCAGAGACGGCTAAACCTCCTGCAGCAAAAACACCAATTACTGTTTCTGCGCATGTGGTGGCTATCCGTGCGGCAATGGAGGAGGCTGCAGATGAAGACATGGACACTGTACTTGAAGAACTCGCGTGTCAGGGTTTTGCCTGAGGCGGCCCAGACCAACACTGGCCCCACCCATTAATGTTTTGTCTGTAATAACTACATGCTCATTGAATAAAATGCATATACCAGTCACAGTTTGCATTCGAAACAGAAATGTTGGCACCCACGCGCTTGTAGACTCAGGAGCGGAAGGATCATTTATCAGTAGAGACTTTATCAGAAACAACTGGATTCACACTTTTCCCCTAAAAAGGAGAATTGTGGCCAGAAATGTGGATGATACATACAATAAACACAGCATCATCGATCAAGGCGTCACACTAGACTTGACCATTGGAGATCAGCGGTATCAGGGACAGTTCATGGTTAGCAACACTGGTGATACCCCACTAATCCTGGGGTTACCATGGCTTGCTAAACATAACCCTTCGATCGATTGGAAAACACGCGACATTATGTTACCAGATGTGGAGCTTAGCAATGAGGAACAAGGCGTACATCATTACCTGAAGGAGGTTCACATTGCGAAATCTACTACCAATTTAGCAATGGAATTTGCACGGCAACATGCGGCACATCAGACGGACAACAGGGATCTGAAGGAAAGGATCCCTGCAGAATTCCACAAATTTCTAGATGTCTTTGACAAGAAAGCGGAACGATTCCCACTGGCATGGCCATACGATCACGTGATTAACTTCAAACCAGGGTTTGTTCCCAGACGTGGAAAGGTTTATCTAATCCCACTTACTCAGCGGAACTCCCTGGACAAATTCATTGAAGAGAATCTGAAGAAGGGCTATATCCGACCATCGCAATCTCCACAGGCATCCCCTTTCTTCTTTGTCAAGAAAAAGGATGGCTTGCTACGACCCTGTCAGGACTATCAAAACCTTAACACTGGAACTGTCAAAAATGTGTACCCTCTACCTCTTATCTCCGATATCCTGAACAAGTTGTAAGGAATGCAGTATTTCACTAAGCTGGATCTGCGTTCTGGATACAACAACATCCGGATTAAGGACGGTGATCAATGGAAGGGGGCATTCATTACTCCAAAAGGGTTATATGAACCAACAGTGATGTTCTTTGATCTTTGCAATTCTCCGGCCACCTTCCAGGTGTTCATAGATGATATCTTCCACATTGAAATCATTGGTGACATCATCATTGTCTACATGGACGATATCCTGATCTTTGGCAAAACTTGTGAAGAACTCAAACAATGAACACAACAGGTCCTACACGTCTTACAGAAGCATGATCTGTACTGCAAACCAGAGAAATGCGTCTTTGGGGTCCAAGAACTTGAATACCTCAGACTCATTATCAAACCAGATCAGCTTCTTATGGACCCTGTCAAGCTTGAAGGCATAGAACAATGGCCGACTCCAACGAAAACCAAGGAGGTGGAACAATTCCTTGGATTTGCAAACTTCTATTGGAAATTCATCGATCATTACGTGGATATAGCACATCCTCTGGATAAACTAAAGGGAAAGGCTCCATGGAACTGGACAGATGAGCATCAGACGGCCTTTGACACGTTAAAGTGGAAGTTCCTACAACAACCTGTTCTTCTCATGCCAGATAAGCATGCCAAATTCTATCTTGAAACAGATGCTTTTAGTCAGGCAACAGGAGCTGTTCTTAGGCAACACAACACCAACGGAGATCTGAAGCCTTGTGGATTTATTTCCAAGGCATTAGGACCCGATGAATGGAACTACAATATCTACAATAAAGAACTTCTTGTGATCATTAGGGCATTGGAAGAATGGCGTCATTATCTGCTGGGATCACCTCATGTTGTCCAGGTTTGGTGTGATCACAAGAATCTTACATACTTCAAGGCACCACAGAAGCTTTTGCCCTAGCAAGCACGTTGGCAGCTTACGTTATCTCAATACGAGTTGGAGATCACACACAAACCTAGCAAGACACTCATTCAGGCTGATGCTCTGTCACAACATCCAGACTACATGGAAGGGCTTGAAGAAGAAGAACCAACTATGCTATTGCCAGGTGAGTTGTTTATTGGTATGACAGAGGTGGAGGTTGAGGATGCGGATTTGGTGACGAAGGTTAGGGAAGCAGGGAAGGACGATCCTTTGGTCCAACAAGCCATCGAAGCCATTACTCAGTCAGGTGTTCTACCTCTCAAATCAGCAATCTCAGACTGGCATGCACTAGATGGTCTTGTTTGGTACAAGGATAGGCTCTACGTTCTGGATGACCAAGACCTGCAGAGGGAAATTGTCACATGATACCACAAATTACCGGTCATGGGACATTCAGGGATATACAAAACCCAGGAAATGGTGCGATGTGGCTATTGGTGGCCACGTTTGGGTCAATTTGTGAAGCAATATGTCATGGGATGTGCCCTTTGTCAGCAGATGAAGGTCAACACACACCCAACTGTTCCACCATTGATGCCTATCCCCGCCGATAAGGATGCACTTCCATTCTCCACTATCACCATGGACTTTATCACGGATCTCCCTGAATCAAACGGATATACGGCATTGTTTGTTGTGGTTGACCATGATCTCTCGAAAGGAATCATTCTCATGCCCTGCAACAAAGAAATCGACACATTTGGAACTGCCAAACTCTATCATGACAACGTTTATCGGCGATTTGGACTTCCAAAGCGAATGATTTCTGATTGAGGACCTCAGTTTGCGGCCAAGGTATTCCAGGAACTGTGCACTAAAATGGGTATCAAGTCGTCACTGTCAACTGCATATTACCCACAGACGGATGGACAGACTGAACGAGTCAACCAGGAAATCGAAGCGTACTTGCGTATCTACTGCGGAAACCACCCAGAGCAATGGACAGATCACCTACCAGACTTAGAGTTTGCGCACAATCTTAGAACTCACTTGGCAACAAATCAACCACCCTTTGCTCTGATCATGGGATATAATCCTATTGCAGTACCTACGCTAACGACAGGCACACAATTACCCGCAGTCAAGGAACGTCTGGAGCAGTTGAATAGGATCAGAGATGAGGCGTTGGCATCACACGAGTTGGCACGACAGTGGATGGCAGATTGGATCACACGGAACTTCTCACCATTCAAAGAAGGTCAGAAGGTTTGGCTGGAAGCAAAGAATCTCCGAGTTGGAGGGCCTTATCAGAAGCTGCGATCAAAACGGGAAGGACCTTTTGTCATCAAGAAGGTCTTAGGACCACTTACATACGAACTGAAACTCCCACAGCGGTG
This sequence comes from Hymenochaete sp. R1, assembly GCA_019400425.1. Classification (NCBI taxonomy): domain Eukaryota; kingdom Fungi; phylum Basidiomycota; class Agaricomycetes; order Hymenochaetales; family Hymenochaetaceae; genus Hymenochaete; species Hymenochaete sp. R1. Next base: position 11,581 of record JAFREE010000316.1, read on the forward strand.
GCAAATTCACCCAGTATTCCATGCTTCTCTCTTATCACTCTATCGGACAACAGATGTGCATGGACCAGCTTTCTCAGAACCACCTCCTGACATCATTGATGGTGAAGAAGAAGGGGAATTGGAAGCTATTGTCAAACATTCGAAAGACAATCATGGGAGACTGCGATACAAGGTCAAGTTTGTTGGGTACCCATCTACTCATAATGCAATTTACACCGAATCAGAACTCAGCAATGCGAAGAACATGCTCCAAACATATAAAAGGAGACACAGGATTCCTTGAATGTCTCAGCAATGCTTATCTTCTGTATCGGCTTTGTTACCTTCTCTCTTGGCCTCATATATCTTTATGAAGACGACCAATCCATCTTCAAATTCCACCTCTGCCATCACAATACTACTTTCGCCACACTCAAGTTTGCCACCAGAATCACTCTTGCTCAGCTCTACGACCTCTACCTCGGCATCATCAAATCCATCGCTAAGCACATCATCCTCTTGCATCTCATCTATCACAACTTCCAAAGCCACATCCAGGCCCAGTCATTTGCTACCCGACGTCTCCAGGATGCCCAGAGCCAACAGCAGGATTGATCGCGACTACAACACACATGCACTTTGAGTCAGAACCGAGGCCAGCCCATACCGCCTCCCGGACACCAGCGACAGCACCAGGGAGCTTGTCGAAATCATGATACAAGACAGCTGCACTCATCCTGAGCACCCAGAAGCGCCCCTCCAGCACTGGGAACCGACAAACACTGATGTCATTGCGGGTGCGGAACGACTCTCTAACATCCTCACCACCTAGCCCCGTCTTGACATCATCAACCACTTCCACGAACAAAAGCAGAATGCGGCCGATCTGGAGGACAACGAACCCACTGACATCATCCACAGTCAGATCCAGATGTTCTGGAGCGCATATGACACGTCGGTACGACTGACACAGAAGATTGTTTGCCTCAAAAAGATCAAGCAATGTCTCTCGTCCCAGGCTTACTCTATGGCTTGTCTCAGTCAACAAGCGCTCCTGAACGTGTACATGGAAGGGGGTCTCACAGTGCTACGTCCTTTTGCTCACAATCCGTATGAGCCACAGCCAGCTGACTTGGCCAGTTGTTTGTCTGATCCGTGGGCAGTCCAACCTGATCGCACGTCTAAGCCGAATGGTCCACGCAAATGCCCCACCAATCTAGGTGAAGGCAATGTGTTTGTTGAGGAACAACTGTCAGAGGATGGGTTTGAGGTTTGATGGGTGGTGCTGTTGGTGGTGGTGACGTTTTTCTGTTCTTTTCTTCATGCCCATATGCCTGCTCCTCGTTTATTTTGCTCCTTTTCTTTTCTTTTCTTTTCTTTACTTGTATTTCTGGATCCATTGGACCAGAACCTTGAGAGGGGGGGTAATGTTATGGTTCAACACCATTCATGTGCTTAGTCAAGTACCCCACTTACTTCATTTCCTTTCTTTGTCATCTTCTTCTTTGTATTTCCATAACATTC
>JAFREE010000317.1:0-12888 GCA_019400425.1 Hymenochaete sp. R1
CTGCATATCTTTGATTGAATAATAATTCGGGAAGCTATCACGGTGACGTCGAGGACGACTAAGGCTGGCAGTAATGACAATGATGAGGGAACAGAGTCGAGAGGGCGACTTGAAACCGATGGACCCACAACAGAACCTGCAATTTAAGGTCGATCGACGGTATGGAGCTGATAAGCTTAGTGTGATGCGCTTTTATGTCGCGATGCAATCTTACCCTATTCCTTCGGCAAGTGTCATAGTGTGAAAAACCTACACATATTGCTTGCTAGGGGAATATAGTTTCCCAGATTGTGTCCACCGACTGATACGAAAGTTCCTCTTGTATCTTAGGACGAATAAAGGCAGGGGAGGAGGGTTCTAAATTTCCATAAAAAAATATCTCAAATGAAAGCTTTCGAATTGCAGGATAAGAGCGTTGAATTTAAGATTCGTTAGGCCATTAATAGGAGGGGAAAGCATGTAACTAAAGCGGCTTGTGAGAGAAAGTTATCGATAAAGCAATAGCATGGTTTACATATTTTTATTGGCCCAGGATTCTACTTGATCACACAGTCATCTGGGGAATATGAGGAAGTGGCGATGAAGGGGGCGGTACTCGAGAAGATCCGAAACGCACGAGTGACGAGGGAACATTGGCTTTCGGCATCTTTTCTCGATGATATCGCGGTGCCGGGAGTGGATGAGAAAAATGGTCGGAATCCACCTCATCCGAAAAATTTTCGCCATGCGAAAAATGCGGGCCGGGGTCGCGTGATAATGTTGAGTGTAAGGTATTCGAGGTCGACGTCCAACTCAGTACGTGCCTTTGGCGAGGGGAATTTGACGGAGCGACGTCTTCATCGGGAGTTTCGTCCTCCGCATCGAGAACAGACTCAAGCATGGGTTTCCGTTCGTACAACGAGGCTCGGGGACCGAAGGTACCACCGGATTCGGTTGAAATGGCAGAGCTCAGCGAGGCACGGGGAACATCTGCAAACGATACATGGTACCTTCGTTGGTCTATGAAATTGTCGTTTGATGTTCTTGGACGTGCATCGGGATCTATATCGGAATCTTCGTCATCGTCACCGGGGGGTACATCGTCATTCACCCATTCATCGTCGCTACAACCCTTCGTGGGGATAGGCTTTAACTCCTCGGTAGATTTGGAGGTAGTATCATCGCTCGTCATACTCGTAGTCGACTGGCCCATAAGTTTTACGTCCTTGAGTTCTGGTGGCTGGCGATACGAGGGGAATCCAGGAGTCCCGGGCACACCGAGAACATTTTTGGTTCCTTTGCCTCGTTGGCCGGTACCCTCTGGAAGGACTGCGCTGACAAACGCCAGAAGCTCCGCTCCTTCTTTCGACTTTGATGTTTTAGGCTTACGGAGCCTCATGCTTCCACTGCGCCGTCTCCCGACAGTATGAGGCGATTTACTAGGGTGAACCAACTCTCGATTACCCGCCCCTTGAGACGTCGCGTCTCCAACGGACGCGCTACCTAGCTGCTCCGGGTGGATGTCAACCGTATCGAAACTGGTCGGGACAGCGACTTGCAATGCTTCACGGTTCCCAGTAACGCGACGCCAAATATGTCCAAAGCCGCGTCGAGGGACCACAGAACCACCTCCAACCTTCTCAGACGACTTTGATCGCACTCGTGAAGGAAGACTATGCGAACGACGAATTGGATTGAACACATCCTCTCCGGCGTCGACTGCCCTAGTCTTCCCTTTCGCCATCGCACGTTCCATCCTCATCAAATTCTTCTTACTGATGTTCTTCTTGTTGGCAACTCCGATATTACCCGACCCTCCTCGACCCGTGCTACGATGGGCAAATGAATCGGCACGCGACTTCGCCATAAGAGATTGTTCAAGGGCGGCGATGCGTGCCTCGCTCTCTTGAGCTAGTGCAGCTGTTCTAGGGTGTAATTCTGTGAACGTATACAAAGAACGAATCAGTAAGCCATGGTTACAATCACCGCAATAATCAATGCTCACCGGGATTCACGCTATTCCCACCTGCTCGGACTATGACACCAGCCCCTCCACGACCCGTGCGCACACGCCGAAACAGCTCTTCATCCTTCTCCTTCTTCCCACTAAGTAGCCGAGCTTCTTTCTCCCTCTCTTCGCCCATCCGCTTTCCATCCGCGCGCTGCCTCGCATCAGCAGTGAGGTGATCTTTGTACGTCGAGCCCGTGGTGATAGGAGCTCCAGGGGTCGTGACAGAACCGAAAGTATGCGAGGTCTGAATACTTGAAGGTCGATTAGGTGAATTAGGCTCGCTATAAACTTCTTCGGCCGAATAAGACGAAGGTGACAGTCCCGACGACGACGACGATTGTGTCCTAGGAATCAAAAGCGAGAGTCCACCTCGGCGTCCATCCGCTGGGGACGAGTGCTGCGAAGAGCTGCCCGACATTGATTGGTCGGAGGTCATACGAGACATGACAGACGCCCGCGACGATTGCGAATCTGACATGCTGGTACGGAAATGAAAGGACGACGGAGAAAACGACACGGAGTTCGATTTTGACTTGTTTTTAGCCTTGATATTGCCCAGACCACCTCTACCCGAAGAGGGAACCTACAAGGAAAGAAAACAACGGGCATCAAGTTAGATAAATAGGTCGTCATGTGAATCACGCCCGCAAGCTACGGAAGCAAAAAGAAGGGTGATTTGTATAGGAAAAAATGGAGCAGATGCAGCATCTAAGATCTGCCCTCGACCATATGAAATAGACGATTGGATAAACGGGACGCCCGGGCATAATCGAAAAATGAAGCTAAGGAAGAAACCAAGAAATAATCATGCGGCGAGAGACCTCTCAATAGAAACTCAATTGAGATATGGGCATCGGCAATGACGAAGTTCAAAAGCGTTTTGGACGATAAGACTAAAAAATTGCAACGCGACTCACCCTGCGTTTTTCCTTTGCAAGTGAATTGGACGATTCAGGGTAGCCTGGAGGAAGGCCGAGGAAAGTAGCGATGTCGTTCTGTGTCTGATGGGCTGGCGACATGCTGTACGGCTAGTGCCACCAAATACCAGAGGTAGTTGACAGGGGATGTGACAAGTTATGCACCTTAGCAAGAGTTGCAGTATGCTTAGTGAGGGATCGAGGGAAGGGGGAGGGTGCATGGCGATGATAACCCGGCGCATATAAATATCTGCAGAATCGAATAACGGGAGAAAGAATGCAGACATAGTTTAAGTTTCGCGCTTGCCATAGGGGGGAGGAATAGGTTACACACTACACACGTCTGAGCTGGGAACGAATACCAAAAAGTAGTATTGAAGGCTGACTGACGATAAGCGTGTCAAGTCGGGTCGGTGCCTTCATAGCTCCCGCCGTAGCCACATAATCTCTTATGCCGTTCGCCGGATGCTTTCTCACCAAGCTGGCTTATCTTCGCCTTCGGAACGCGTAAAAAATTCTCTGACTGACTTAAGCACTTGTTGAATCCGCGCATCTCGCACATGGTGCTGAAGAGAATATGGAGGATATGGTCAGAGGTGGAAACCTCTGCACAAGTTTAGGCTGAGCATGAAGCGTCAAAGCGCACCAAAGATGTGCCCCTGATAGATGAGTGATGCGGTCAGTCAATAAAGCGTGCTTTCTCTGAGGAACAGGAGTAAAATCACGTTACAACACGCACCAACGGTACTTCAGGTACTCCCATTTGTAGTTACGCGGTGCCTCAACCACCTTAACATCTTGATGTCCGACCTAAGTCTCCAACCTTCCATAAATCTTTGTTGTTCGTTCGCGCGCCAATCGTGGATGGAAACGGAGAAGAACCAGCTCCGCCCGAATTGCATGGGAGTCGTGTGGTTGCCTTCTCGAACAGTACAGCTTTCAGGATGCTTATCGGACGCTAGACTTGATCCAATGAGCGAGAGATTCCGATTTCTTTAGAGCTGTGAAGCGCATGGTTCGTTTAGGAAAATGTGAGGTCTTGTGCGGTTTCCGTGTATTCAATTGAGCGGGAATAACGTATAGGGGCGTGTGTACGATGTACGTGGTTGAATAAGAAGAGGCGGTTGCGGTTGGTACCGTGTCGTGCGACGCGCGACGCGTCTCCTCGTCGACTGACTAGCGCAAGCTCTCAGGGACTCCGAGGGCCTCCTTCTCCCCCTTTAAATTTTATTCAATTACAGAACCTCCCAACTTTTACCTAGCGTAGTCAAGCAGCCCTTCAAAGTTATGTCGTCCATGCATAGCACAAGTTTAGTAGTGATACGGCTGCCATAGTTAATAGCTCTCAAAAATTGGCGGGGCCTGCGTTTAGTATCTTTCATGTCTTCCTTTCCTCAAGATTACCATCGTCCGAAAGTTAGCAACAACTCCACGAAAACATTTACTTGCATTTAGGAGACCTACTGTATACAGGTGTTTTTTTTGGAAGGAAGCTGACAACTAAGAGGGCCGTAAGAAAATAAGAATACACGTCAGATAATAACTACCGGTTGACAGTAGCGTTCGAGCAAGGACCTTCGCACACGACATAGCGTGGATTTAATATTAAGATAAGATAACGAGCCACTAAATTCTGGGAAAGAGAAGATTAGAGTGAAGCACGGTCATACAGCATAGCCGGGCCCGCCGCGTTGCTGTTGTCGACCTCCACTCCCACCAGGCATGGGTCTGTCAAGGAAATCTGAACGAAGAGCCCTTATCAGCCTTTTTTTTCGATACATACATTGAACGGGTTGGAGATACGTACCAATCGGCGAGTTGAAAGTTCGAATGAGAGGGTTTAGAGTAGACGTAGTGCCGACCAAGTCGTTGTGCCGATTTACATTAGCAGCAGTCAACGGCCCAGCGCCTGCTTTCACTGTCCTCGCGCGAGTTAAATTTTCCCCGCTTCTCAACCCATCTTTTGAGCGATGTCCGCGATTAATGGTTCTGGAGCGCCCCCCTCCTCCGCGAATTGGGTCAGTGCTCACAGCGGGGAAGCCAACCTCTGCAACTGTGCTATTTGCACCAACGGTAATGAAGCTACCCGAGAGGTGGGCGTCGCTTGTTTCTCGAACATATGGTGGTCGAGGTGCTGTCATCAATGTACTTGGATGTGAATCCGCCACCGTCTCCAAAGGATGGGCCATTGTAGGTGACAAAGTACTTTCCGTGTGATGAGTCGAAGACGGAAGATGGTCAAGCGGGGGCGACATCTTCACGACTGGTGCATATTGTTCCTCAGGCGGTACACATCCCGGTGGATAATAAGCGGGAGCAGGAGCAGATGGTGAGGGGGGCGTCGGGAGTCGTCTCCGATTCGTTCGCGGGGAGATCAACGGGGCAGAACCTGAAGTCCCAGGACGTTGTAGCCTCTCGTCCGTTTCCACGACTTCCGTTGGGGAAGAAACGGCAGGAAGAGGTGATGAATCGAATGGTGAACGAGAAGGTTGGTCGAGCACGAGGTCCTCCACGTCGGCGTTGCCCATGTTCGCACGCGCTGTGGGAACGGTTCGCGGCATGTCGACATCCGCAGAGAAAGGATCAGCTCCGCGTTCCATCTCTCTCTCGTAAGCGCGTCTGGCTGCTTCTTCTGCACGACGCTGTGCTCTCAGGACAGGCGAGTCCGTCAAAAGATACGTAGATTTTCGTTGCAGTTGAGGTCGGGGCTGCTCCTGGCTCTTCCCTCCTAGTGAGCTCGCTTGGCTCCTTTGGCGCCTCATCTGATTATCTCGAGTGTCTTCTTCGCCGTGAAAGTTTTCTTCTGAAAACGGCAGAGATGGTATTGACACCGGCGAGTTAACCGTATTTGGAGCAGCAAGCCGTCTTATCCGTTTGGGCATGCGAAGAAGCGATCGCGCTTTATCACTCTTTGAGGTTGATTTCGTCTTCACACCATAATGATATGGCATATCATCAAAGCGAGAAGGTTTGGCTATATCATCGTCTTCGTACCCAGGGGTTGCCGTCATTCTCATAGGCTGCTGATCACCAGTCTGCCATGACATTTGAGTGTGAGCAGAACGCTGAGCCGAAGCTTGCTTGACTTGAAACTCAGCCTCATACGAACGAGGGAAGAATATCTAATGAAGAGATTAGAAAGGCACCGGCAGGATACATGTGAAGAATGAATTACCAAGATAGTGCAGACCGATGAAATGACACATCCAAGTGCCGCGACGATACTAAGTAAGTCAGTCCCCAACCTATTGAAGTCATAAGATACGCTGCTTTGCATATATTCAAGGTGATATCATACATAGATTCATTGACATGGTGATGGGGGCGCAGTCCATCGGCACCCAAAATCAAAAGCGGGATTTGCATGAGGAATCGAAACACGACTCGTATAACCTGCAAGTAAGAGTCAGCTTTTGAGTCCAAAAAAAAACTCATATTGAAGACTCACATTCAGCTCGAAAAACTTGTGCAAACGGATGATAATCGACGAATCTACGCCTTCGGCTTTCTGCGGCACCAAAAAATAAGCGATCGGTCTGGATAAGAAAGAGACGATTCGCCGGGTGATCTTGCTTTCCCCATGGGGTACAGTACGGAACTGTCGGAGTGTGCGGGAGCGCGAAGCATTTTTATGCGACAAATGTGCGCACCAACGACTGGAAACCCCTCTCCACTCTGACAAATACTCTTTTCGGTATGAAATAGACTCACAACTTTGCGGAGAAACGAAGGAAACTTTATCAGAATCGGTATGAACGCGACTGTAAGGACAAGATCTCCGATGCTGCCGGCGGTGAAAAGATGGGCTTCACACTGCGAATATCGAGATTGCCGTAGTCGGATGGCCGCGTTCAGGGAGAGGGCATTAGGAGCTAGAGTTAGAAGGGGTACTTCCGAGTCCAAATATCAAGCGGAGCGCACCTTGAGTGGATCCGAGTGATATCCAATTGTAACAGCCGGTAAGAAAACGAATGCAACGATCGATCCTCCTGCCCATATGCGAAAGAATGGACTTTTGAACCAATCCGGCTGCTCGGGACCCGCGGTGATGAGGAAGAGCCAGAAGCAGAGTTCTATGCACCAAGATCAGTCAAAATCAACCGCGCATGCGTCAACTGACTGGATACAGACCTTCGAGATGGGTTATCCTGTGAGCGACACCATGATAAGAACAGCGTCAATGCTCCACAGATCTTTGAAATGACTTTATAGAGGACCTAGAATTGACGCACATTTCAAATGACCAGGCGAAAGAGAAGACCATCATGAGAGGAAAAATCATCCGTCTGTGCTTGAGTTCCCAAAAGTTATAGGGTTTGACAAATACTGGAGATTTCATCTCAGAAGACTTTCGAGTGGACGAGCAAAACTGAGACTAACTGGAACCCGCAACATCCAAGTACCCTTCCTCATATTTGATGTACGCGAAGCCGAAAGAATAAATCATAATTAGCGGTATCGTTATTAGATACGTGTACTAGCAATAGACGGGTAAATAACAGTACAAGCAGATAAAACAGTAACGTACAGTCATGATTCGCTTGAAAGCTCCGGAGTACGCCGTGTTGGACCATCTAAAAGTCAGGTCAATGACATGGCAATACGACTTGACCCACGAAGAACCTACCTTAGGCATCTAAAGCGGTCAAAGCGCCATAGATGGCCTAGCAGAAACGCCCCGAGCTAACAAAAAAAGCGTAAGGAGTGAGATCGGGTCCCATACAGACGTAAGATACGGAAAACTGATGGTATGCTGGGAACTGATAGGCGAAGAACACGGGGACAGAAAGAAGGACGTACTGTGGTCGAGAGGACACTCCAGACACAAAACGACGCTGGAGAAGTATGCGTCATAGCCGATCAAAGGAAGACTGGTTGCTGGCGGGGCAACACCACGGGCGCTTGAAGAGGCGCTGGACGTAGAACACAGCTTGGACAGCTCCCTTGAAGGCGGATCAGACACCGAAGAAGCTACCAAGTGTCAACAGATTCGGGATGAAGGTGAGTGATCTTGCTGGAGAGGAAGGTCGTGGTCGTGGTTGAGGTGAAAGGAAAGGTACGTTGAACCCCCTCAAAGCCGATATCGAACACGAGCTGCCAGAGGGAGTAAGAGCGTAGGCGTAAATAAGAAGGCCGTTGAAATATCGATTAAGAGATAGCAGTGTGCGTACCTATTCGCGGTTCTCAATCTCTCCCTCCTTTCGGTTGATACAGGATATATTAGTCCATCAGGCCTATCCATGTGCTTGACTCTGATGCCTCCGGAGAGGGGAATGAATGTTGATGCGGCTTCCGGTCTTCGCTGAATGATAATTGCAATATCAATATTAATACTCCATGATATGTGAATGGTCTACATATAGCAGAACCAGAGCATCATCGATAATTGGAAAAGACCGATGTTGGGAACAACGAGGACTTAGGGGGTTCTGGTTGTCGAAGTCGAGGCGTCTCCTGTGTTGTCGCAGATATAGATGGCATCGACGGAGCGGAGGACGGCGAGAATGTCTGCGCCAAGGCACGGCGAAACAGATCGAGGCTCCCCCGGCACAGAATCCTCTTTTTAACCGCATCGCTTACCCCATTTGGTAAAGAAGATCGTCACCTGATAACTTTATCTCAAAGATCTTTTCAAGTTTTTACTGAGTCCCTTCAAGCCTGAGCGGCCACCGTATTCTTCATATTAACTTAGTCGAGGCAACTACGATCTCTATCCAGAATTCTAGTCCGAAGTTTTTGTGGAACATGAAGCGCACGTATCATTCTCGCTCGCCGACCACTGGCAATACTGCAGCACTGTGGAACTCAGAAATATTGGGATCTTCGTCCTTCACCTTCTCTCAATCCTCGACCTTCCCCTTTCTTCTCAGCTACGCAAACGCACGCAAAATGGTTTGTAAAACAACAAGATGTCTCAAGATCATGCGACTTTGCTCTCTGATAAAGTTCGGCAGCAAAGGTACCAACTCGTTGCGTCGAGTACTTTGCAAAAGCTCGAAACTTTTCTAGGTTGGATAAAATGTTATGTTTTGTTATAACTTCCCACTTCCCGCTTTTTGCTTGCCCCTCCCTACCAACCCTCTTTCTTTCGCCTTTCACCCGCACTCCAAATGCCTCAGAATACCAAGAGACGCGGCGGTGGGCTCTTCTCGGGTCTCTTCAAACGAGACGATGGGCGGAAGACAAATGCCAATAGAACCCAGTCTGTAAAGGTAAAAGCAAAGCAAAAGGACCCTTGGACTATGATCAAACAAGGCATGTTATCCTCTTTGGCTTTCGCTCTCGATAGTGACGGAGAGAGGCACGATCGTATCTTTCGATGACTGATACCCGCTGTTTCTTTCTTTCTCGCATAAAGACGCAGCAATGTACGGCTGCCTTGTGACTTGTGAGTCGAACAAAGAAGAAGATAAATCACGCCTATTTCGGTCAAAGGGAAAAGAATATGTCGAATACATACGTAAGCTCGGACTTCTCTCTCGTATTCGATGCTTTCGACTGATTATGCTTTTAATAGTGGTGCCGAAGACGAAAGTTCTGCCCTACTTCTCCACGGCGAATGTAGCCAAAGAGTCGAAGAAGGTGTCGAAGAGGCCACAGCCAAAGAAGGGCCTCACGCAGCAGCTTCTGAGCACCGTCCAGAGGGGGGACAAATCCAAGAAAAAAGCGAAAGGCGCCCAGTTTACCGAACCAGGGGACAAGACCATTTCTCCACCGAAAGCAAACGTCCCTCTCATACTCTACAAGACGATACGCAAAAGCGACGCAGAAGGGGGGATGGAACGGTCCCACTGGGAATTCTTGATGAAGCTGAACAAGTGGAAGGAAACGCGCGAGGGCCAGGCGATGCGAAGGGCGTTTATGGCGTTCAATGCTGAAAAGATGCGGGAAGATGAGAGGAGGAGCAACGAATTGGCGAGGGACGAGACTCAGGCGAGCGAGTGGTCTGAAAACATGTCGGACGCGGAGAGGCAGAAATTGCACCAGGCGATGTTGTCGACCCACTACTAGTTGCGTTGGCCAGATGCCAGATGCCAGGAGGTGTGAGCTTTGCGACTCTCTTTCTCTCTCTTGCGTTCCATTTTTTCAATATTAATGACCAAAGTGGATTGCGCGGTTATTTATAGTTTATATATAGAAGGGCCGGCCCTCACTATACCCTTTCCCGACCGTTTACCCGAATTAATATCTTTTTTTAAAAGAACAGTTTCATCGAACCTTGAGCGCGCTACACTATGATACAGTAAATGCATATCCAAGCCAGTATATTTCATCGGGCACTCAAGTCCAGATCTTCAACAGAAACTGAAAATCCGCTATACCAGTGGATAGGAGTGGAAAGTGCTTGGCCAAATCTGCAAAACGCAAAATTAGGCTAAAATGTGTCCAGTTGGGCCACCAGATAAAGCTTCGTGCATTTCTCCGACCCCCTCCCCCTCCCCCCCCCCTCTTTCTCTTCTCTCCTCCCGAATTCTTTGCTCGTATCTCCGAGTCCTACACACCCTATTTCCTTCTCAATTTGAACAGCATATAAAATGCCTACGACCAAGAGACGCGGTGGCGGTCTCTTCCCGGGGCTCTTCAAACGAGGCAATGAGCAGAAGGCCACTGGCAACGGGTCTTCTGTTAAGGGAAAGCCTGGGCCTCCGTCTGAGGATACTTGGACGATTATCGCACGCGGTGAGTGCTCTGCTTTCGAGTCTGGAGTCTGTCCCGGGCCCTCCTCCTGGTTTCGATAGAAACAAAAGTCGGGTTGGGGGAGTGTGATGCCTATTGCTACTTGTATTACTGACCACTACACGATGATTGTTTTTTTCCCCTTGTTTTAAAAAAAATCCGGTGCCGATTCTCACCCGAAATAGAAGTGGAGCGGTACGGATGTAGATTAGATATCGACATAGTCAAAGAAAATGACAATGCTAAGAGTCGCTTCAAGTCCAAGGAAAAGAAGGAGAAGGAGTATAACGAGTATAAGCGTAAGACTGAGTTTCGCATCTATCTTGGAGCTCTGGGCCGTGACTGACTTTCCGGACGCGCGTTTCTTTCCCTCTCCCTCTTGACAGTATGCCCGAAAGCGGAAGTCGTCGCCTGTTTCCGCTATGTGAGCATTGCGGACACAGACGGCCCTGGGACGAGGAAGACGGAGAAGCCCCAGCTGAGGAAGGGGCTCACGCAGCAGCTTTTGGGTAAAGTCAAGAAAGGAGAGAAAGGAGATAAATCCAAGAAGAAGGCGAAAGGCGTTCAGTTCGCCGACTCGGAGTCGGAGAGCCAGACTCAGCCCGTCCCTTCCATCTCTCCACCCAACCCGCATGCCCCGCTCCTTCTGTACAAGGCGCTCTGCGGCAGCGGCAGCGCCGAGGACAAGAAAAAGGAAGAAGAGCGGCAAGACAAGGAGTTCCTGACGAAACTCAACAAGTGGAAGGAAACGCGCATGGGCCGGATGATGCACGAGGCGCATGGGCACTACAAGATCGAGAAGGCGTATAAGGCGAAAATGGCGAGGAGGGCGAGGGAGGAGGAGGAGAGGAAGAGGAACGAGGAGCTGGAGGAGGAGGAAGACAGGGCGAAGAAGTGGTCTGAGGAGATGTCGAATGAGGAGAGGCAGCGGCTGCACGATGCGATGCATATGGGGCCGTCCTAGGTCGAGTTCAAGTTGTACATCGCGAATTGAAAATCGACGACGGTAAGTAGTAAGCACTTTTCTCGAGCGCCTCAATCCATCTTGAGTTTAAAGTGGATTGTGTGGTGTTTATAAATACTGTACACGTACATAGAAGGGCTGGTCCCGCCGGCGTTTGCTTGAGTATACCTTTCTTTTTTTCCCTTGGTTTTGTTTCTCTGCGAATTAGATTCAATAGTTTTCCTCCTCCTGGTTGAGTCGCACGACATAGTATCGTGCTGGGAACCATATCCGGGTCGGCTGCTTCGCGAGCAGTCTGTGCCAGTAGTGCAAGTCCAGTTCCATCACGAACGAGAACGATCTGGCCTGTGGCCCACAGTGACTAGGATTCGAGCTGCAAAACGCAAAGTCTACAGGTAGCTGAAAGGTACAGATCCAGAGTGGATTTTGAGCGTCTTTATGAATGATGAAATAAGAATACTTTGCCATGAGCAACGTACACCCCTTCCGAATCCGATTATCCGAATCCACCAAATTACAGATAGAGGATAGAGGGTGCGATAGTCGGTAGTCGGTAGTCGGTAGTCGGTAGTGCCTGTGCCTGTTTGCGTGAGATAGAATATCGTTCGAACGCCGAAAGGTTCCCGTCAAATTGATATTTCAAAAAAAAACTTGAAGCACGGATCGAAGCGGTGGCGCTGTGTGCTGTGTGTCGTGTGCGGTGTGTCGTACAACTAGGAGTCACTCAGACTCAGTCAGCAACGGTCGGTCAGTGTCAGTGTCAGTCAGTGTCCAAGTGGCGAAAGAGAGACGATTAATATTAGACTTGATATCCATACATGCACACGTACCAAAACCCAAAACTTGAGAGGGGGGGGGGGGGATCCCGAATCCCGAATCGCGTTCAGATTGAAGTCGAAGTTTTAAAGCCGATGACGCCGGCGCCATATGCATATGCTTCAAGTGACCGGCCGGGTACTTAGTATGCGCATGATATGCAGCGCAGAAAGCACCTCAGGACCCTCGGACCCTCAAGAGCAGGACCCTGACCACCAGTACGAGTGACACATCCGTGATCGTTGATGGCGTCCGGTGTTTTCAGTAACCACTAGTACTGGTGGCATACGCACATGCGTATGTGTGTGGCTACTTATATGTAGGCCAATGATCGTTGGTGTGGTGTGTCGGTGGTGTGTCGGTGTATGTGTATGTGGATCTACCGCGAACGAGTGAACACCGTCACTACTCACTTGCGTCCGCTCCTCTGTTCGCAAGGCTCCGACCGTGGGGGGGGGGGGGGGGGGGGGGGGGGGGGGGGGGGGGGGGGGGGGGGGGGGGGGGGGGGGGGGGGGGGGGGGGGG
>JAFREE010000318.1:0-12815 GCA_019400425.1 Hymenochaete sp. R1
GAAGAGACACTTTTCTACATGTTCTATGCCCATCCGCAGGACGCTCTACAGGAAGTAGCTGCGCAAGAATTGTACGTATTCCTCTCTTTTCCATCCAATCACAGTCGAAAGATGGTAATTATCTGTTAGACGGTGGGTCATTCGTCACTTCTACGAGGTGTATCGTCTACTGTGCACACTGCACCCTGCGCCATAGTTATTGACAATCGTGTTTGTATTGAGGTGACGACATAAAGAGGCGAAACGAATCAATCGATTCGTGGATGTAGATTCCTGATGTGCAAGTTACTCAGGAGGATCCGCGATGATCAGATCAAGATCCTAACGAATGGTATGTTGATTTTTCGGTCTTGTCATTCGATCTGGGGAGAACGTGTGTTGCCTATTAAATACGTAAGGTGGAAAGAACACTTAACATTCTATAACAGTTTTAGGGAAGGTGCTCTGTGCTCCGTATCTTTCCCGTACGTCTTGCTTTTCTCGTGAGGCGTTCCCGCTGTTGGGAGTTTTATCCGGGTTATCTGATTCCTCTTTCCGGTCCAGGATGTGCTCAGCGCCTGTTGGAGCATGGGCAACGTTCCGTAACTTCGTTGGCTGGTCGCCGTTTTGAATTTGGTGCAGCTGGACGAGCATCATGTGAGGTGAGTGTTATGCGCATTCGTTTTGAAGGTATTCAAAGGGTTTCTCTTTAACTCGATCGATGTTAGGAGATGGACGAGTATATGTGGGGAGTGGTGCCAATTGAGGATGGTGAGGAGCGGCGTCTGCTTGAAGGGCGGTATTGTCTATGAACTCTCGTGTTCAAGATGCAGACATTGGATGGTACGTTTAATTTAATATTTTTTCTTGTACAAGTCTGATAAATTTCTTCCTACTTTTGACCAGACATTCTTCGGAAGACGGGTCAGACGATTAGACCAGCGTCGAATTCACATGGAAACCAGTACTCGCAGATTTTCAAAACGAAAGTCGTGCATATTCTTGCCTTCTTTGCTTTTGCTTATACTGGCGTCGAAGTGACCTTGGCTGGTTTGTTGCTTTATATCTTTGACATCACGATTCGATGTAAATCAACATCTCTTAGGATGGATTGTCACATTTGTCATTCAAAAGCGCGGAGGTGGTCCCTCTTCTGGGTACCTCTCGTCAGGATTTTGGGCAGGTCTTACAATTGGTAGGATTTGTCTCCTCTGGCTCAATAGAAAGGTCCGTATCGATTCTCGTGGTTGTCTCTATCACCAGAAAGCTGAATGGTTTCGGTCAGTCAGATTGACTTGGTAAACTCGACAGGAAAGGGATTTTAAAAAAAAGGTGTGAGAAAATCGGTATAGAAAAGTTGCGGGAAGGGCAGGAGGGAGTGGAGGGGGAATCCCAACAACGTTTCACCTGGGTGTTGGTGGTGCTATATCATCGGTCGATTTGTGAGAAGCCGTGCGATAGCCGCGAAGATTACTGGTACGCATGTCAGAGTTATGGACTTCCATGGTAAGTTGACTTGTATTCCTTCTTCCTCGCAGAAGTCAAGAGTAAGAAACAGTTTCTACGCTCAGTCGCGGTAAGTTTAATTTCAATCACTCAATTATTGCTTTTCGACAATGTTGTACCATTCGAGTGGGGATGATTACATTAGAAAACCAGTCTGTATCGAGAGTTGACGTTGGTATTGAGTGGAGTGCACTTAATCTGGTAACCAGTTCGTTGTCCTACGTCTGTTAGGAGGAATTTGTCAGTTGTGTTTCGCGCCATTGCTTTCGACTCACTCACCGATCCATTGCGTCGACGACGCCATTCAACGAACAAGTCCCATACTTCTTTTCCCGCACCCGCCGCTGCCCCAGCTACAGCTCCTCGGATTATGATTGGACCGTAGACACGACCGGCCCTGCGGAGATTGTCAAATAGCGGCATCTACGTCTCTGCCGTTGGCTTCTTATTTGCAAGTTTTTTTGGCTTTCATGCGCACCCTGATATAATTATGTGCCTACGCCGATTCAATAAACGTCTTTGACTTCCGTGTAATACGAACGACTCACAATCAATGTATATGCTTTGCTTGGGGCTTGTGTGATTAGAGTCGCTACGGTTTGAAGAGATGACACGACTCTATGTTCGCGAGCGCAGACGCAGTAACGCTCAAGATCGACACTTCCAAGTTTGTTCTTACAGCCAAGCTGGTTTTTGTAATTTCTATTACGTAATCATTTACAGAACGCTGATCGCGTTGAGAACAGCTTACACGCCGCACACCACCCACCCACACCCCAATCCCGAACCATCTCCCAACGCTCATCGTCACTCCTCATGGTGAGCAGGCAGCCAAAAAGTTTGCTGAGTACAGTGATGAAGGACTTAACTTTGACACATAGACCAACCACAAAATATCTTGTACTCATACCTTCACACGAGCTTCGTTCGTACCCTGTCTTACCCTTCCACCTTGGCATCTGATCAATTTCACCCCTACAGAACGCGGAAAACTACCTCCTGATGCCCTCTCCTCAAGGCGATCTCTCCGTCGCAAAACTTTCCCCACCCGAACGCGAAGCCCATGGCAGCGGCGGAAAAGGCACTATGAGCGACCCCGGCCACGGCGGGTCCAACGCTCCGAGTGTCGTGCGCTGCGAAGCCTCCCGAAACCTCAAATGGACCATCACCGGGGAAGGATGAGATGAGATCAACAACTTGAAGGGAATTTATGGCCGACAACATTGACACGCCCATCCATCCACATCCACCCTATAATTATCCGCTTTCAAGCGCATCCCTCCCTTTCCCTCCATCCACCATCATCTCCTCTTACCTTTGACAATCATCCTCCCTTTCTCTTTCCTTTCCACTCCATCATGCACCTGCTAGCACTCACACTGCTCGCATCTGCGTGCTGCTCCGCCTACGCGTCCTCCGCAAACGACCTACATGACTATCCTTACCCAAACCATCACAAACTCATCCGCAAACGTAACATCCTCCCAGACGGCTCAGATATCCAATCCTCCTATGACTTTGTCATCGTCGGCGGTGGCACCGCTGGCCTTGTCCTTGCCTCGCGCCTCCTCGAAGACTCAAACACAACCGTTCTCGTTCTCGAAGCAGGAGAGTCCGGAGACGCCGTACGCGAACAGATTGGTGAGCACACTTTTTTCTTTTTCTTTCAAAGACACTCCACAGCCATCGCTCCTTACGCGAATCACTAACTGACACATTTCGGGCCCTTCTTAGATGTCCCGAGCGAAACCTATTTCAACGGTCTAGCAGGCTCCTCCTACGACTGGTCGTACCAGACAACTTCTCAATCAAGCCTCAACAACAGACAAGTCACTTGGCCCCGAGGCAAAGTTCTCGGTGGCTCATCAGCCATCAACGGCTTGTATGCTGTTCGCCCGTCTAAAATCGAAAATGATACTTGGGTCGGCTTGTTGGAAGGGGCCGACGGTGCTGATGCGTGGGGTTGGGATAACCAATTTGGTGAACTCAAAGACGTCGAGACTTTTACACAACCAGACGGAACAGTCGCTTCGCAAGCAGGGCTCGAATTCAATACGGATAGTCATGGGTCGAGTGGGCCCTTGCATGTTTCTTGGCCTGGATAGTAAGTTGCTCTTCGTTATCGTGTTTCAGGAACAAATTGAGCTTGCCGTATTGACGAAAATTTCTCTGCTTTCACCTACCTGTGCAGTCAACTGCCCATTGTAGGCAACTGGACCGAAACACTGGCCAATGCTGGTGTCCCAGTCAACTCTGATCCGTACAACGGGGAGCATTCATCGCACTGTCTTCAATGAACCCTTCCAATTGGACACGTTCGTATTCCCGTCCGGCATACATCGACCCGCTTCCGCCCCGTTCGAACCTCGACATCCTCACGAGTGCGATGGTGACAAGGATCAACTTTGACACGTCTGACAGCTCAAACGTGACTGCAACGGGTGTGAACTACCAGGTGGGAGCACTGGTGACAAGACGGTCACCGCGAACAAGGAGGTGATCCTCGCCGCTGGGTCCATTGGTTCGCCTCACCTGCTCTTGTTGAGCGGCATGGGTCCCTCGGACGTGACGTCTGCTGTCAGCATTAGCAACGTGGTTAACCTCCCCGGTGTCGGCCAGCACCTGACGGACCATCTGTCCGTCGGCATTATGTGGAACACGGAGGCTCAAACGGGCGCGACATTACGCGCTGACGGAGCTACGGACGCCGAGACTCTCGCATGGATCAACGGTGTCGAAGCATACGTGAACATCACCACGCTCTTCGGCGACTCCGACGGCCAGTCCGAGCAACAAAACTTGAAGAGTGAGCTCGACTCGTCCGTTCAGACTCTCGTTCCCTCGAAGGACGACACCGTCATCGCCGGCTATAAAGCCATGTACACCGCCATGACCGACAACTACCTCTTCAGCGAGCTGGGCCACGTCGAGCTCCTTTTCAGCACCTAGAAGAACGTCGACTCGCAGTCCATCACCATCCAATGCGCCCTCCAGCACTCCTTCAGCGCTGGCCAGATCACCCTCTCCAGCTCCGACCCGCTCACGGCGCCCTCCATCGACCCGCGCCATCTCTCCCACCCATTCGACACCAAAGCTCTCGCGCAATGCCTCAAACTCGCCCGCACGCTCGGCTCCACCGAGCCGCTCTCCAACTACCTCGGCACCGAAGTCTTCCACGGCACCTCCTCCGTCCCGACCGACTCAGACTCGGCGTGGGAGTCCTTCGTCCAGCAGAACACTTACACGGAATACCACCCGGGCGGGTCATGCGCCATGTTGCCCTTGGACAAGGGCGGGTGCGTGGACCCCAAGTTGCGGGTGTACGGGACGAAGAACGTGTGTGTGATCGACGCGAGCGTGTTCCCGATGCACTTCGCGAGTCACTTGCAGTTGTCGGTGTATGCGATGGCGGAGACGGGGGCGAAGATCCTGAAGTCGGCGTATGATGGGACGCCGGTCCCTGGGGAGACGACCACGGGGAGCGCGAGTCAGGCGTCGGAGACGTCGTCTTCTGGGGCGAGGGCGAGGGCGAGGGCGAGGGGTGTTGGGGCAGGTCCGGTGCTGGGGTTGGTGGTGTTGGGTGTGGTGGCGATGTTGGCTTGAGCGTGAGCGGACGGATGGTATCTTCCTCTTCCTCTTCTTCCTCCTCGTACTTTCTCCCCCAACACCGGTGTCATCAATCCCATCTACAAGCTCTCCCTCCCCGCGCCCGATTCTGCGGACCTGCCTCTGTTCCTGATCTCGAAAGCGGGCTTTTGGAGCATATTCTACTTTGCGTACGCGGGGCATAATATCCCTCCGAAGAGGATCGAGTTTGGGAAGATCCGGAAGAACCCGCCGGGTCCGAATGGTGGAGGGACGAGAATTAGTATTACGGGGAAGACGCCAGAGGAGAAGGCGGTGTGGCAGACGTTAGGGGAAGGGAATGAGGATTGTGTGGAATGGGTTGTGCTGTGCGCAGCTTTGAACTTGCTCGAGTGCGTTGTCAGCATCTCTTTAAATTACGGTTTCTTGATCTATTTTTTATTTATTTTACCAGCGATAAAATCCGCAAGGCCGCAGAGAAAAATATGGCTGCCGGATCATCCCCAGGTGGCCCTTCCCCCATCGGCGGAGGTCCTCGACCAGGCCCCACCCCCGTTGCCCTCCGAGACCCAGGAGGTCCAGGACCCATGCGCCAGAACAGCTCTCCAGCCATCCCAGGACCCGCAGGCGGGCCCGGAGGCCCCATCCCATCTCACCAGGACGAACCCCACCGCCCCCACAGCAAAATTGAATGCCAGGACCTCCAAATGGCATCCCAGGAGGTCCAGGTGGGATGCCGTCGTCGATGTCTCCACCGAATGGTGGTGGTCCTCCGATGGGACGTGGTATCCCGATGGGTTTGCCACCACAACATGGGGGAGGGGGACCGCCGCCTCCTGTGATGGGTATGAATATGCCTCCGCCTACGGGACGTGGTTGTCACCTCCTGGTGGGCCAGGCGGGTTTGGTGGGTCCCCTCACGGGGATCCGGGAGGACCTGGGTTCCATGGTGGACCGCCGCCTCCGCAGATTCAGATGGGGCGGGGAGGACCTATGTTTTCTGGCCCGCCTGGTGTACCGATGTCTGCACCGAGACAATTCTGAGAGATGCCGTTTTCCTGACTTCTTACGGTTAGAGTATGATTGGTTGTTTCTCTTCATTTAATAAAGAATAAGGGATAGTTTCAGTTTCTCATGTCATAACCATTAACTCCTATCGGCTTTCGGTGTGCGTCTGACACCATTGGTGTCAGTCAGCATAATGTTGGCGTTCTCCGAGCCTGTTTCAAACTCCTTCATCATTAATTCTATCTTCATTTCGACAACTATCTCCAGGTCACGGTATCATCTCTGTTCTATTTCATTGCTACTTTTTCGTTGCCGAATCTTTCTTCCTCAAATACACCAACTTCCTTCCTCCTCAAACATTCCTCTAGGGGTTCTCTAGCAAGCCCCTAGAGGACCCCTAGAACCATTCAAATATCATTTTGAATTATATTTTGAATTATATTTTGAATTCTTTTTTGGATTCTTTTTTGTGACTTTTTGAGAAACATATTTTGAAACCTTATTGAGCTTGTTTATGATCTGGAATTGGAATAAGTATTGAAGATAAACTAGGGTAAGTATCAATTTCATTATTGTATGAATTATTCAAAGTTTTTTTGACTAGGAAATGGTTTGATATATTCTGGTGTTTCTTCTTAATGTTTTTTGGAATATGTCAATTGTTTATATTATGGAAGTAAGTTTGAATTATAAGTTGAGGTTGAGTTAAAATAAGTTTGAGCGAAGTTTTCATAATGAGGGTTCAAATTTCTAGGTCACAGATGTGTAAAAAAATGTTTAGAATTATCTTTAAAAATTTCGATGAATATGTTAGACCGAAAAAGTTTGATGGGTTTGTAGTGAGAAGACGGATTGGTGAGATATACTCCGTCTAAGTCCACCAACGCAGAAAAATAAACTTGCCCACCCCGCGAAGTTCGCAACGGAAACGAAAACGAAAATTCTCACCTAAGAGGACATAAGTCATCGCTAATCCAGATCTCGACGACTGAACATAACAAAACTCGCAACATAGAAAATAAAATTGAGAAAAAAGGAGAAAGGACTGAAAGCCAGCGATAAGATTAATTACACAGGACTGAAGGTAATGGAAGCGGAAATAGAGACGTAAAATGACATCAAAATTTGTGCGAGAGGCAGGGATTTGTCGCGGATTTTTTTTGGTCGTATGTAGCGTGTGGACATCGATGAGGAATGGAGGTGAGTTGAATTTCGCATAACGAAGAGAAGAAAAAAAATAGGTCTCCAAAAGGCGCGGTCGGACATAGATAAGGCTGGAGTAGAGTTGAAAAGGTGGGCGGAATGGACGGAGGCGAAGAGAGCTTGATGAAGATATCGAAAAGGGGATTGGAGGTACTTGTTGTGTATGCCATTGAGGAGAATTGCGGGGGTGGCTTGGAATGTAGGGGGTGAACGGACGGAGACAAATTTGGTGCCGAGAATGAAATAAAAACGTACAGTAGACGGGAGGATGCAACGAGGAAACTTGAATGAATGGTAACGGTGCTAAAGTACTATACGGGCTAATAGGTAGAATGAAAGAAACCGATGAGAGGGGAAAAGAGGAAAAAGCGAACAAAATGAGGGACACAAAGTGGAAGAAAGCAATAAGAGTACACAAGAAACTGTGGAAATACTGAAGTGACGACAGTCAGGTCAGGGACAAGTAGTGATAGGCGGGTTTACCGGAAGCTGTTGGGATAGTAAGACACGATGCTAAACAAAGGTCAGCCCAAGACCCAAAAACTGTGGCATTTTCCATCAACAAACGCGAAGGAATGGACTCTATGCAGTGCACGCAGCGCGAAATTCCCAAATGAACCCCAAATCACAGGAAAACTTGCAAATCACTACGGTCGTTGTCTAAAGGGCTCACCGCTTCCTCTTTCCAACGTGCATTCCCTCACCCGACGACCCAGAAGCGTCTCCTTCGTGATCGTCACTCTCGCCCGGATCGGAGTACCCATCACTCCGGTTGTCGCTCATCCCGTTCGGGCTGACCTCCCGCACGCTGTTCTCAGGCGGTAGGCTCACTGGACGCTGGATGGCAAAAAAATCCTGTGATTGAGTGGGTGCAGAGGAGCTTGTCGGGCCTTGCATTCGACTAGGAGGGACAGGCAACGCACCTGCCCCCGAATTCGGTACTGGAACGGGTAAAGGAGACACGGGATGCCGTGACTCTTCATCATCATCAAACGGATGGTATTCGCCCTCTGTCTCGGCCAATGCATACTCGTCCGCGTCCTCCGGAACATCATCAAAGCCACTACGGCCATTAGACGAGGTACGCCCGTTCCGGAGTGTGGCGGCGCCATATTCCAAATGAGGCCCTCGACCAGGAGCCGGGCCAAAGTCACGCTCGACCTCAGTCTCGGCGCCGGCATGAGTACTATTAAGCTGGGCAGCGACCTCATTCGCAGCGTGAAGAACGGTGTCGACGTTCAAACCATCATCGATGTCCATCGCTTCTCGGCTCGCCTCAGGGGCAGTCGTGCCCGAACGGGTCGGTCCGTCAGCTCCAGAACCGGCGCTCCCCTCAGCGTTGTCCGTGTCTGCTATGCTTTCGAGCTCTACTTCGACATCTTCATCTAAGTTCGCAAACGTTCGGCATAGAGGGCAAGAGAAGCCGGGATGATGTAAGTTGAGCATCGGTCGGATGCATTTGTAATGGAAGACGTGCGAACAAGGCGCAATAAAGAGTGATTGATGGACGGTGACACAGAACAAGCAGATGCAGCAGTCTGAGATGCCTGACTTCGAGATCGCGCTCTTGGATGCACGCGGGTCTGAAGACGATTGCGCAGACAAAGCTTTGAGTTGCTTCATGGCGTTCGTACTGAGGAAGATTAGTTTAAAAAGTTCTAAAACAATTATGACCTGTACCACATACTTGAAAACGTTCGCCTGGCTTTGCCATTCACGTCCTAATTCGACCTTCATCTTCACACACTTATAAATTTCCTCCGTGCCTCCCTGATAATCAACACCCAGCTGCAACAGATCTCCGTCTTTTACCGGAAACGCCCTCGACTCGATGTTGGGAGCAGATAAGCGGGTATGGTTCAAGAACGTGCCAGAAGAAGATTTGGTATCTTTGATGAAAAACTTGCCGTTTGGTTCGCACCACACCTCTGCATGGGAACGACTGACGACCTTGCTTTTGAAAGCCAGCTTGTTCGTGTTCTGAGCATTCAGTGCAGCAACACCCTGTCCGGAACGATCCGTGAATCTGCCGATACGAAGGGGAGCGTCGCCCTCACGGACGTCGCGGCAAATAGGTTCAAATTGCAATGATCGATTGGCATCTAGGTGGGGGACGAGACGAATGCGGTGGGTGCGAGCGGGACCTGATGGTGGAGGAGCTGGGCGCGGAAGCGATTGGGACGTCGGCTCGGTTGTCGTAGTTGTTGACAAAACAGCTATAGGGTGCGATACTGATGGGCTCAGAGCACCGTTGGCTGAGCGCCTACGACGAAGGATATGCGAAAAGCCATTCGAAGTGCTGAGCGAGGGCTGTACAACCCCTGCCGCCGGTCGCCTATGATGGCCCACCCCTGCCATTCCGGGTGTGTTGGGGTTGTGTGCTTGAAGGTTGGACGGAGAAGGCGGCTGTGGGTACATGGAGGGGGACAAAGCTGGGTTACCGACTGCAAACGTTGCACCACCGTCGACGTTGTCGAGCTGAAGCGGCGGAGGCGCCTGCTGAGATTGAGATGCTCCTCGAGGACGAACGCGAAGAAAAGAGCCAAGAATGGACTGGCGATGGGTTGGATTCGGTACGTCGTTGACCTGAGGCGTACCAACCGGATCCATGGCAGACGACGACAAGTACTACTAACAAGAAGAATGAGTACGACGAAGAGCACAACGTTGACGACGACGACGGGCGACGTGGAAAGCGCCTAAGCAGGGAGAAGGGTGTTGGTGATGGGCGACAGTCAAGGTCAAGGGACAAGCGCCTTTATTCGAAGAACCGTCCTCGCCTCGCCGCCCTCTCAGCTGACAGTCACGTGCCTCAATACATAATACCCACACTAGCAGAGATTGGTTGACACGGGAGGCGCATTGTAACTAAACTTTTTATTCCTTATTCACTTTTTCATTAACAGCATTAAAAAATATACATGGACTCGAGCTCGTCATATCCCGGCGGACTTCGTGCAGCGTAACAACACAGACGACATTCAATAGGAAAATAGAGAAAAACTTCACCGATAGTAATCCAAGTCAAAGCCGTCAATGACTGTGTTCGCTGCGTCGTTTGGTTGCGGTCTGTATAGCTTTTCTCCCGTTTCAGTATCATTGAGGTCGGAAACGGTAAACCACTGGAGAGATGCATAAAAACAGGTAAATGGTAATGCATCAAGCACATAAACGCATGACTCACCGGATGTCTTAGTAGAAGATGTGGAAGCGGGCGTATGTCATGTTCGTGCATGAGCATCATTTCGATCACATCTTGCGCATCCTCTAGTACGAATCGTCAGAGCAGCCTGGGCGTTCTAGGTGATGTTTTTCAACTCACGCGTCAGTCCGGATCTCCGCAACTCTCGCTTAGTGTCCCATCTTGCCAATCGTTCCCGTATGTATTGCCGCGTATAGAGTGTCAGGTCGCGTTCGAACTTCATTTGCTCTATATAACCGTAACAATCCGATCAACATTTGTCCATGTCGGATGAGTAGGAAAATGCGTACTCGAGGGGTCTTTGAGTTTGTCCTTTCCAACTCTCTTCTCAAACGCGGTCCTGATATTCCTCGAGTTGAACGGCGCAACGGGGAGTTTTCCTACCATAGCTTCCAGAGACATAATGCTGGAGTATTCACTTCAGCGTACGGAAACGACCTGAAAGACGCCGACGGACGGACGCACCCTGTAGCCCAGACGTCCGCTTGCCTCGGGAAGGTCTTATTGATAACATTCGCGACGTACTCGGGAGGTGTGCAATGGAATGTGCCATACATACCTTCCGAAGCTGCAGCTGAGCCCTCAGAGCTTGAGCTAGGTAAATGCGAGCCAAAGTTAGACTTCGAAGTCAAGAAAGACAGTACCACGTACCGCGCAAAGTCAGTCAACTTGATGTATATGATCTTATCTCGGGTATCTCTGCCTTCGATATTTAGTCTGTACTCTTCGATCTTTCCTGCGATGAGAACGTTATCAGGCCTTTGAAACTGTCGTTAGACACGTCTGAGCTAGTCATGCAAGCTGGATTCTTACTTTATGTCTGCGTGCACCAGGTGTAAGGAATCATGCATATGTCGTAACGCGCTCAGAACCTGCCTTCACGTTCGGTTCAATGAATATCGTTCATTAGAATGACTTAGAAAGAATGTCCGCAACTTACATAACGACGTCTCTCCCCGTCTTTTCAGGCATTTTACCCTCAGCGGTCACATATTTGTAGACGTCTTTGTACTCGCGAATATAGATGAAGTTTTGATATATCTTGTTCTTCTCGAACCCGGGTATATCGTCCATGTAGTCTCTATAAAAGAAGAAAGGCTTTGCCTTTGTAGTGCAAGGCGGGTAAGCAAGTCAGTATACAGCAATGTAAGTAATGAGTAACGAAAATCACGTACAAGATTCGGATGTCGTTTGTCGTGGCGGTAGTAAAGAGTCTCCGCAACGTACAGCTCTCTAATGATACCCTTTTTCGTCGAGCTCTTCACCATACAACACTTGATGACCAGCCCAGCGTTCGGTTTTGCTGGATCTTTCTTCTCCTTATCAATCCCTTGAAGGTACAACTCTCGATCGAAGACAGTCACCGTCTTTATACGAGAAAGGCATGTCAATGCACAAGGGAAGGAATGATTAATTAAAAACTCAGAGTACTTACCCGCACTTCTCCATCTGCGCCCCCTCCGATGTCTCTGGTCTTTGCTACATCGAAGACATACGCTTTTTGTTTCCTATTGTCAGGCTTGTCAAGCTCAGCTTCAGTTACCCTCGGAATTGGTTTCGACGCGGTGGGTCTCGTGGACTGACGCGCCTCCGAGGGTCTGTTGCTTGCGCCTGTGTACCTGTCCATGAAGCAGAAAGAGTTGTATGGGAAAAAAGGTCCGATAAACGAGAACGAGTCGCTCAAAGCTTGCGCATGTGATTTGCGAAAGGTGGAGAAAAGGAGAGAATGTAGAGTTCAACATTGGTTGAGACGGCACCGAAAATGATTTAGCCATTCCATCGCGGCCGTTTCAAATGGTCGTGTTTCGCGTGAGGTTGGCTGAACGCAATGTAAAGCGATTGAAGGCCACCTTACGTCGCAGGATATCATATCAGAGTTAGATTGAAGCTGAAGCTCCATGAACCAATGTATCGCAAATTTGCAACGGCTGCTTGAGTGTAGGCGCGAATGGAGCTCAAAGCTCGCCTGGTGAGATATTGAGAAAAATCACAGGGACATGTGTACTTGCATTGAAGAGACGCTAAGGCAGGGTGAGAATACAACTTTGCATAGCGAGCCAGTCATTAGCGTAGATCGCCTAAAACACTTTCAAAAAGTTTCAGGGATGAAACAACTCAAGCACAATCTGTTGCGCAAATTGACCTCCTGCAACTGATACCATCAATTGAAGTTGTCGATACAATCGCTAAGACGTCAGAATATAGTTTTCTTGAACCAAGCAACGGTCGCAGTGAAGGCGCTCTCGAATCCTGCCTTCGCTTCTGGGATAGCAAAATTGGGCCGGGCAGCAAAACCATGCACCGTCCCTGAAAGAAAACCGATCGTCAAGGA
>JAFREE010000319.1:0-12652 GCA_019400425.1 Hymenochaete sp. R1
TTCTCAAAGTGGGACTGTGACTCGGCTAAGCGTGACGTCACGCTTGGGTTGGTTGAAACCAACTTTCCCCTACCTTAGAAGAAAGAGCATCATGATGGTCCCACACTATCAAGCGTCGAGCAAGCCGATTAGATTGCTGTAGATTAGATTCGGATTCTGCGAGTGAGTCGGTTCACGCCAAAACAAGTGAACGGAGAAGAATCTCACGATATTCGAGTCATACTAGTATTGTATTGTATTATAACCGATACCCGTTCAGTCGCTCGGGCTGCGGAATAATTGGCTTCGCCCCACCGTACTAAAGAAGGTGTTTACCATCCACACAAAGCGCAGTGAAGTCAGATTCAAAGAGAGGAAAGAAATCTTCGATATTTTACTGCCCTGGCACTAATACATGTACTACATCGATAAAGATAAACAATAAACACATGAGATATATATCAGGACAAAAGCAGATCACCATGAACGGTCAAATGGCCGATGCAGTGACTTCTGGGGGGAGAGGGACGAGCGGTGAGGGTATGTACGGTTTCGAAAGACCGATGGAAGGTGAATGTAAAAGAGTCGGAGAATAAGAGAGAGTAAGAAAGAAGATAAACGACAAACCGAGACGATCAGACCAAGAGGGTGAAGAGAAAGACGAAGCCCTGTGCGAAAAGGATGTAGTACAGAGTACGTTAGCAGGTGCCAACAACGTGAGAGGGGAGAAGGTTAAACTACATTGACGAATGGACGTAAGAGGGGACAGCAATTTGGACTTGGAAAGAAGGTATGAGGTTTGGGGTATGCGAATATGAAGACCGAAGATGAGCGGAGGGTAAGCTAGGAAGATAAAGAAGAATAAGATAGAGGTGGGAGAGCTGTAGGGTGGGTCGGACATTCAAACGTCAAACCATCAAGGTAAGCGTGCTTGTTGTGTCGCACGAAGGGGAAAGGGCGAGAAAAGAGCGAGTGAGCGATGCGAAGCGGATTCGAGGCCATGGGCCAGATGAAAGGGTTGAAAGGGGGAGGCGACGGACACCGAGTCGATTCCACGTTGGTTTTACAGACCATTCACTGGTTCGAAGACCGAAAACACCCATTCAACGCGCTGAACCATAATTCTGATGGAGCATCCCGCCATACACAGACTCCCTCTCCTCACCAACCGTGGATGGTCCCACGCGCTCTGGCTTGAGGTATATCGACTCGTCCTCCCTCACAGCAGGCTCCGAGTATGCCGACTCTGAATCCACGATGCTCGCATTCGCGTTCCAGTTCACTTCGTTCTTCAGTCGAGAGCCCTGTGATGGTGCATGCTGTTGCTGTTGTTGCTGCTGATACGGCGACACGTATGGCTGTTGAGCTGCTTGTTGTGTTTGGCGCATCTGCTGCTGAGAAGGAGGCTCATACGCAGGTCGGTACGCGCCGTACCCAGCATGGTTACTCGTCACCGAGGTGCGATTATCGCTCATCACGGGCGGGAAGCCAAATCCATAATCCACATGGCCGAAATCATGGTCATCATCCGACGAACCCGAGCCCATGCCTCCACCGGCGCCACCCAATCCGTTCGCCCCAGAACCGGCGTGCGCAACAGCGTTCGCCGACAAGCTGCTCGTCTCCGTGTAGAACTTGCCTCCGCCTCCGACAGCAACACGTGCGTTCCCTCCGCCGAATCCAGGCCCTCCGCCAAACACGTCGCTCTCGCGTACAGTGGACTTGTACTCACGGTCAAAGATCTCGAGGTCCTCGCTCTGACGCCGTTTGCGGATGACGAAGATCACGGCGCAGATGCCTCCGACGGCGATGAGGCCTACAACAGTGAACGTGCCCGCCATGGCGCCCTTGTTGGCGAGGAAGCCCGTGTTGGCGGCGTTGGCATCTGCGGCGGCGGAGATGGTGCTGCCGGCGCTTGAGGCAACAGTGCGGGAAGAGCTGGTGCTTGAGGTAAGGCCGCCTTGGATGTTCGTTGCTATGACGAGGGACGTCGGGGACGAAGAAGTTGTAGACGTGGAAGAGAACGTAGTGCTAGAGGGCGTCGACGAGGTCGTAATGCTAGAACTTCGGAACTGGACGTCAGAATCGGGTGAAGCGTAAGATTTCTCGGGGATAAAGCCTCACCTTGTCGAACTCGTAGTCGGTATCGTGGACGTGGACGAAGATGTCAGAGACGTCGAGCTCGAACTAGACGACGTGCTCGAAGAGAAAGTCGACGAAGACGAAGACGTGGACGAGCTGGTGCTAGTCGAAAAAGTCGAGACGCTCGAACTACCACTCGTTGACGTCGTCGCAACCGAATTAACAGATGAACCTGCAGCTGATGTCCCCGCGGATGTCGTTGCCCCCGAAGACGCCGACGTTGAGGTAGAACTGACTGACGAAGTTCCAGAAGCCGATCCGTCCAGAAGACCCTCGACCAGACCCTGGCTCTCCGAGGAAGTATCGTCGTCGTTCCCACCCCGCTGCTGGCGCACCTCCAGTTGGTCGCGCTTCACCACAGCTGCTGCTGCATGGACACTCCGTTGCATCCGATGATGCGCATTGGCACGGGCAGTGAGGTCGATATGCTGCGATGCGTCTGAACCGAGGACAATAAAAGAGAGCACGATAAGGAGCGCGAAGGGAATGAATGTGAGGGAGTGCATAAGTTGCGATGAAGATAATTGAGTTCGCATGGTTGTAGAGAGTGAATGTATGCTCTGCTTGCTCGCGTGCGTGCTTTTTTACAGGATAGAAAGGAGTGGATGAGCAGGAGGGCTGCTCGCTGTTGCTGTCGTGGGTGACGTTGGGTGCACCGTCGAGGTGAGAGATGGTCGTCGTTGATGTACAAGGGAAGGAAAGAAGGAGGGAGGGAGAGAGGCCGAAGGGGGGAGATGGGAGCGCGGGATCTCTGGTCGGACGGGGCTAATTGGAATGATATTGCTCGTTTGATGATGGTCGTTGTTCTGATCTGTCTATTATTGTATTCCCTCCGTTCGTCCAATACAAATCTCACGGCTATTTCTATCCGCGAAAATTGTCCATTCAATCCTTGAGAAAAAACATAGGAGAACACAAGGTTACACTCACTGATCATCACCAGTATTGCATAAACAGTCAATGATATGTCGAAAACGTTGCAAATGGTGTACTAGTACTAGTAGCAAGGTATTAGTAGACGTCCGCTCGTCTCGTGTGCATGGAAACGGAGAACGGCCGTCGTTTGTTGATCGTGTTAGTCGTTGTCTGGCCGTGATAGTACCACTAGTAGTGTCTGTGCCTGCCAATCCCGCTCCGGATCCATGGAAAATCTCGCTAAGATGTATCCCCGGCTTCTGCCACCGAGTAAAGAAATACTTATGTAAGACTCTCACAACTCTCACGACTCAAGCTTGGGCTGCTCAAACGGAATAAGTCCTGAGGATTGCGAATATATTACATTCAATCATTCCCAACATCATGGGAAGAGAGTACCATCCCCCGCCGCACTCGTACTGGCCTTCGTATTTCGCTTCACATTCTTACTTTCTTACATACATCTTACCAGCGCTTTACTTTCAATATCACCGGTCGAGTATTCTCACCTACATCAATCCTTCCCTTTCTCATCCCTCACATCCTCCCTCCCCAATATGCAGACTCTCCCCCTGCCGATGATGATGCAGCCCTTTCTCCGCAGGCCTCCAACCCGAAGACCGCCACGGTTTCACACGCGCCCGATATAGTTCATCTACCTCCTCTAAGCTCAGTCCTTTCACCTCGGGAATAAAGAGGTACGTGTAGAAGAATCCGAACATGAGCATGCCAAAGAAGATGAGGAGGATGTAGGGGCCGATTCTGTGAGGATAATATCGAAGATACTGGTTTAGTGGGATGTCTTAAGTTGGGGTGAGCGGTGAGAGTGACTTACACGTTGGCGATCCGAGGGGCAAAGAAGGAGAGCAAGAAGTTCCAGATCCAGTCTGCGAAACATAATTAAGATGTCATCCCAGATAGGTAAGACTCGACATACTCGTTGCACTCCCAAGAGCTATACACTTCGGCCTAACTCGCAATGGGAATGACTCCCCAAGGTATACCCATGGTCTACCATCAAATAATCACAATCAGTATCTAAAACAATAACCCATAGCTCGAAAAAGCCTAAATGCACGTACGTCGGGCCCCAGAAAATGCTGAACGAGAACACATGCAAAACAGCAAACGCGATGAGCAAGTCACCTCCCTGCTTGTTACGCGCCGTCAATGTGATTTCAGTCACGTCCGTCCCAGGTGGAGGCAGCATCTTGCCTCCTGCGACACCTGCGATCAGGGCACACACCGCCTCCATGATGGCACCCCAGAGCAATGACTGCACGGATGATTGGCGTTGATAAGTGAGAAGACCGCGAGGGGAGGAGGGGCAACTTACCCGTCTGCGGCCCCAGGTCTCGATGAGATAGAGGGCAGGGACTGTACCTGCGACGGAGACGGCTCCTAGGATGACTTGAATGACGTACGGGGACAGCCTTGAGAGAACTTCAGACATAGAGTCACAAAAAATTCCCGGGAATTTTTACTTACGTTGTCCCAGCGCTCTTGAAAAAAGTATCTCCGTAGTAATCTATGAACGATGTGAGGGGTGAGCCCGACTTTAGCAACGGCTAGCTTCAGGCTGTCCTCACAGTAGAAATTCTGCCCATTCAACTGCTGAATGAACTGCAGCATCATCCCGTTGACCGTACGTTTCCACAGCATATTCCTCGTCGAGAAACACTCCAGCCACGTCGCCTTTCCACCCTTATTCTCCTCCCTGATCCCAACCTCCAGCTCCTCGATCGAGTCAAGGACCACTGAATCGTCCAGACCGACCCCATTGAGGCCCGCGATGACCTTTCGAGCCTCCTCTACCTTTCCGAGGCCGAGGAGATGTCGAGGGGACTCGGGTAAGAAAAATATACCAGAGAGAAGAATGATTCCCCAGAGCATCTGCAGGCCGACGGGGACCCGCCATGAGGCAGAGTTGCCCGTGGCGTGAGTAGCAAGGTCGAGGACGTAGCTGAGGAAGATGCTATCGAATTAATTAGATGTCGTCAGTCCCTCACTTCTGAATGAACTTGGAGCTGATTTATCTCGCACCCTGAAATAATCTGAAGCTGGTAAAGAACGAGCAAAGCTCCACGGAGACGTTTAGGGGCCGTCTCTCCGTTGTACAATGGCACGATAGCTATATATAAGAAAGTTGGGGATAAAATAAAGTAGAAGAGAAGCGCCGGCATGAGTACTCGAGCAAAAATTAGATATGATAAGTAGGAGTCCGAACCTGACATGGCCCCCACACCAAGACCGGCAATGAATCGTCCGATTGTGATTTGAACAATAGAGAACGTCGTCGCTGTTTGGATGGCGACGCCAATGGTGAAAATGGCTGACCAGATTAGGATGGAGCCTCGTCTGCCGAAGCGATCTGAAGTCAGAGCTTGCGCTAAGGAGCCCACGAACGTCCTGTTCGCCGAATGAAAACAAATGCGCGTGAACGTTCGAAGAAAACGAGAACGAGTATTGATTCTGTTGACTCACCCTGCTGATAATAGAGAAGTGATGATGGATTGCCTGGAGCTTGAGAGGAAGAATCCGCCCTGTCCATCTGGCTCCCCGAAGCGTCGAATAAAGTCTGGCATGATCAGACATCCCTGTGGAGGCCAAATCGTCAGCTGAAGTTGCTACTATTGAGAATAAGACCGTTACGAACGGAGATGACACCAATATCATATCCGAATAAGAAGCCACCTACGATCATAAGAACTACATCAGCAACTGTTCAGAATAAAAAGAGAGATGGGAGTTGGTACCAAAAGCGGCGAAGATGGCGAGAAGGATTGCCCTTCGGTTTGTAGGTAACGGAGGCGCAACTTTCTCCTCGATAGCCATGCTGGCAATGGTGCGTATTGCCCACGTCAGACATGAAAAAGAAACTGCTTCGTACGACAAGAGCGCGGGTCGAATTCGCAGAAAGCAAGCAAGATGAGTTCTAGCAGCGTGCGAGTACGAGGTTGACTTTGAGGAGAGGGCCCGAGGATGATGTACAGAACGACCTCTTTATAAAGTTGCCGACAATGGCCAATTGTACGGCGGGTACGGCCAAGTTTATTCATCCATTCATTCGCATATCCCTCCCGAGGGCCGAGTGAGCAGGAGGGGACCTTCTGACCCACATTCAGTCATTCGATCTACATTCCACAGGATTTCACACCACGATACGACCCGATATACCGCCCATTTTTGATGCCAGAAAACTGAGAAAAGAACAGGAGTCGGATTCGGTGCTGTCCGTCCCCGACGGCGCGCATTCGAGAGTTCCCGAATGCCCAGTATCAGCAACCGTTGCTCAAGTTGAAGGTAGAGACAAGCTGGAATTAGACAGAACGCCATTCGTGTTCCAAGCTCCAACGGAGCCCAAAAAGCGTCAAAAGAAAAGCAAACAAAGAGGCCGTGAAGAGCACATGTTCGACGCGGCCCGTCGTCAAGAGCCGAAATAAGCTTTTGGCGATGGCCTACGATGTGCGGGTGTACGGAGGTCAACTGACGTCGACTGCGTGTGGGGATCAAGATTTGATTTTCAGAGCTGGTTGTGGGATGATGCAAAAGCCCGAGTGTAGGGGAATGGACGGGCCGGGCGAGAGCTTGAGTGGCTGAATCTCACTCAAAAGTTGAGAGTGTCTGTCTTTGCTGCAGGATGTCTGTCATCATGCACCAGAAATCAGTTCCTCGAGTCAATAGATCGTGTTGAGGAAGAAAATCTTACAGAGGGTCGTGGATATTTTACAAGGTGGGCTAAGCGTCGACGAGCAACAGCAGACAACTGAACAGAACATGCTGGACTGCCCGGCCCGCAGTGTTTGCAACTATTTGTCGTCAATGACGAAATAAGGTAAAATTCTGTTTTCCATCATCGTTCACACTTGATCGTTGTACTGATTCGTTCTCATTTCGTTGAT
This sequence comes from Hymenochaete sp. R1, assembly GCA_019400425.1. Taxonomy (NCBI): domain Eukaryota; kingdom Fungi; phylum Basidiomycota; class Agaricomycetes; order Hymenochaetales; family Hymenochaetaceae; genus Hymenochaete; species Hymenochaete sp. R1. Next base: position 6,939 of record JAFREE010000319.1, read on the forward strand.
CGAGTGGACATATTTCCAGTCGACTCTCTTACTCTGAGGAGTTGAACTCCAGTCTGTTTGCTTATACGACACTTTCACGATTCGATTACAACAGCCTTTAAATTATGGTACTATGCCGTGTTACAGAACACTTCACAGTCCCTTGTTTTCTGTCTCAATCCTCGCCATTCTAGGCTCGCGATAAAAGCGAAGCATCAAGGAGCTTAATACAACAGTCACGGATCTGAGCAAGTATCGTCAGCCATCAAATAGAATAGCCTCGCGCAAGGAACGAAGTCACGTACGATAGCGCCATGGCCAACGAAGCCCATACCGGATCCAACCTGGCGTGGCCAGCAGGGTAGATGACGCCTGCAGCGATCGGAAGTGCAGCGAGATTGTACATCAGTGCCCATATCTATTTCAAGTTCAACGCGGACCAGTCAGTCATTCCGTCCATCTTCTACGAAAAATCCGTTTGAACCCGAGACACTTACGAAATTAAATTTCACCCTCCTAAATACCTTCGTCGAGAGGTCCGTTAGTGTCAAAAGGCTCCTCAAATCGGACTTGATCAGGATAAACGACGCGCTCGATATGGCGACATCGCTCCCGGAACCAACAGCGATGCTGACATCTGCCGCAGACAAAGCGGGCGCATCGTTAATTCCATCGCCGACCATCCCTACCACGGTACGATCGTTCAAACTCTTTCCTGAACTGAACGCTCGCTTCAAAGACCATCGAGAGCTGCCTGCCCTTGTACCGCGCTTGACGCCCGCCTGTTGAAGCCACGCAATCTTCTCTGCCTTCTCGTGGAGTAAGACGCCGGCAATGACATTCGTCTCGGGTATGCCCACAGTTCTAGCTACGGCTTTCGCTGTTGTTGGATTGTCGCCTGAGATCATCCAGGTGCTTAAACCTTGTTTTTGAAGCTCGGAGACTACGGTATGCGCTTCGGGACGGAGCTGATCTGAAACGGCGAAGATCGCTTTCACCGCATATGACGATTCAGAGATATCTTGGTCTTTTGAGGATAGAGCGAGAGCGAGAATGCTCTTTCCCTCTGATTGCCATTGCGCGAGGAGACGCTCCTGTTCAATTGTGAACCCTGCACCATGTTCCTCCATCCACTTCTCGTTGCCGATGATAGCATCGCAATCCAGTGAAGGAAATCGCCCTTTCAAACCCTTTCCCGCCGTTTCCTGGATCGATTCGCCGCTTCCAGCTGTGAAACGACCTCCAGCCTGTTCTTCACAGTACTTCCTTACGGCCAACGCAATCGGATGCGAACTTGCTTCCTCCAACACATGCATGATACCGAGAACTTCTTCCTTCTTATCATGGTAGAGTTCTGCATCAGTCACGCGTGGTTCGCCGCCTTCTGTCAAAGTTCCCGTCTTGTCGAACACTATCACGTCGAGCTGGGCGGCTTCCTGAAATGCTTCGCCCCCTCCACGGACTAAAATACCAAACTTGGCTGCGAGGCCCGAGCCGACGAGGAGGGCTGTCGGTGCAGCAAGACCGATTCCGCAGGGGCAAGCAACGACAAAGACGGCAATAGCGAATTCTAAGGCCCAAACAGCTGTCATGGATAAACAATTAGACGCGGCGAGAAAGAGAAGACTGTACAAGACACTTACCCCAGCCACCGATAGGAATGTCAAGATATGAAGCCGGAAGAGTACCGGAGAAACCAAGCGAGAGCCAGATGACCCAAGTGAGGATTGCGAGCAGGGTTATTGCGGGGACAAAAAACCCTGTGACGACGTCCGCGAACTTCTCTATAGGCGCACGTTTGGTCTGCCCTTCCCGAACTACCTTCACGATTTGATCCAGCCTGCACACGCGTTTAATCAACAAAGATGCTTTTATATGCAGAGTATGGGGTGCTTACATAGTCTCCCCGCCCAACTTTGTTATCTTCATCTCGACGACATGTCCCCGATTGATAGTCCCGACGAATACTTGGTCTCCGGCTTTCTTGGAAACAGGTCTGCTTTCGCCAGTCAAGGAACTTTCGTCAAATTGTCCGCCATCTTTTGACTCGAGAATCCCATCAGCAGGCGGAGTCGCACCGTGCGGGATACGGACGATATCGCCAACCTCCAAAAGGTCGCTGTTGATCTTCTGGACGCGAAGTCCTTGTTTGTTACTTGTTAGTTCCTCGGGGGTACCTTTTTCAAGGTCGGGGTCCTGAACAAAGGAAGAGGAAGAGGTCGACGCAGACCCAAAATTCGATTGCGCCGGAACGAGAACCAGAGCTTCGGTCGGCCGTAATTTTCCCAAAGCACTGACAGCATCTGCTGTCCTCCCCTTACTGTACGCCTCCAGATATCGACCCGCCAGTAAGAACATAGTCAAGAACACGACAGAATCGAAATATGTCGTGTTATCCCCTTCTTCCTGTGGTTCCTGCACCGCCGCAAGGACCAATAACGCAATCGAAGCGAAATACGCAATCGATACGCCCATCGACACAAGCAAGTTCATGCTCCCGAACCGGACGAAACGGCGCCAGACAGGCGTCTTACTTCCCGGTCGCCAGAGCCCGTAAATTTCCTTCATGCTCCGCCGATGGAATTGGCCCGCACTGTAGAACATCGCCGGTGTTGCGAGGATGAAGAGGGCCCATTCGGCTCGGCTGGCGTTACCCGCCCAGAGGGGACTCATAAACCACATACGGGTATGGTTAGAGTCGGGGACGAGCGTCATGTAGATGATGCCGATGATGAAGGTGGGGATGGCAAGAATGACGGCGGAAATGAGACGCATGAGGAGGTGGCGTTGTTCGTGCGAGTGCATGAGGCGGGCATGTTCCTCCAGTGATGGAGGCTTGGCAATGCTCACTTTGAATGGGGGCGAGTTTGCATTTTCGATAGCTGAGACGATATTGCGAAGTACGAAGTTGGGTGGATCGGGCGTGTACGATAGTGTGATGATTGGTTTTGGATCATTCCAGGCACTTAATTGATCTTCCACGGTAACACAATCGCCCAACGCTTCGACCGCTTTCGTTATTTTAGAGGGGCAGTGGCTTTAGATGAAGGAGTTAAGTGTGATGAAAATATGTATAGAAAATAAAGGAAAACACTACTTACGAGCAAAACATTCCGTCAATTCTCAAAGCGACTCTACGCGGACCTTCATCTTCGACTGACTCTGCTTGACCACAAGGTTCAATAGACACAAGTTCCGCCTCGTAGCCCCCATCTTCAACAGCTTCTACGACGGCTGCCACGAGATTCCTGCTATCAAGAATAGCCGTAGCAGATTTGCCAACAAGATTAACAGAAACATCCGCAATGCCTTGTATTTCGGAAATAGCAGAGGCAACGTTCCCTACGCACGAAGCGCATGTCATACCGCCGATAGAGAAAGAGGCTTTGAAGGGTCCCTTCTCCTGTTTTGGCTTCGCAATCGGTTCAAGATTCACGAGTTCGCATTCGTACCCGCCATCTTGGACTGCATCTACAAGCTGACCGACAAGGTCTTTGCTGATAAGTGTTGCTGTAGCAGACTTTCCAATGAGATTAACCGCGACGTTTGAGACGCCTGGGACTTCGGACGCGGCGCGTGTTACAGCTCCGACACAAGAAGCGCATGTCATGCCTCCGACGGAAAACGCTGCCGTGTATCCTTGACTATCTACAGGTTGCTTGACTGGCTGCTTCGACTGAGTGCGGTCAAGATCGAAGGAAGTTATCCTTGAACTTGACGACCCATCCTCTTTCTCATGCACGAGATCTGAACGATACTCTTCCACATGCGAGCCAAGACTGCCTTGTTGACATAGCAAACATTGAGCGGTGTGCTTTTGCTGCTTTTTTGAGAGTAGATCAGAGAAGTACGATGAGGAGCGCTGGATGCGGAAGCTCTCGAGCTGTGGCGTGGAGACGAGGTCGAAGCCGGCATCGTCAAGGGCGAGCTTGATAGAGTCTACGGAAAGTGAAGAGTCGTGCTCGATGTAGACGGACTGGGACACGATAGAGGTCGAGAACGATATCGGTGGAGGTGATAGTCCATGGAGAGTATCTCTGATGGTGTTGACGCAACTGGATAAGAGTACATGCGATCAGGGACTCCGAAACTCGAGTCGAAGAATTGCTCGCCACGGATGGTACTCACCTACTACAGTGCAAGTTCGAGACGAGGATCGTAGTCTTTATCACCGTCATGATGAGTGAGCTTGAAAGACAGTAGGACAAGGAATGAAACGTGGGGGCCGCTGGCAAAGAAGGGGTTTATAAGGCATGTCGAAGGCGGCACTGGTAAAGAGGTGTCTGTAAGCGAGTGTCCAGAAAATGGCTCGTTCCTTATGTAATGCGCGAGCTAAATCTGCGACGCCTTCTTCAGCCAATCAAATCTCACCACGCCCCCGATCATTCCTTGCTTTCTCCGAAAACCCGTCCTCAGGCTGTCTCCACGGACTCGGGTTCAGATCTTGCCGTCTCTTCCTACACTCTTCATCCCCACACGCCTCACATTCGGGTCGAATCCTTTGCATTTTTTTTATCATTCTGAGGCAAGATTCGATCACACCTCAATAGCAATGTCGTCTATCCAGAGAAGGTTCCGGAGAATCAGCAAATGACGAACCCGGCGCGTCTTACTCAGCACTCGACAACGCCCGGACTCCTCCTCTACACCGCCCCAAAACGTTTTCAAAGCACTTCTGTTCACCTACGGCATATGAAGGCCCAATATCGGAAGTAGATATATATTCATAGGAAGCTCTTTGGTCTCTTTCATTTCGACAATTCGCCGTCAGGTACAGCGGTGCGAATACGGTTCAGGTCTGAGTCGCAAGACCAGGAATAGCTGTTCCATACCTCTGAACTCCCAACAATAGAACGCCCATTTAGTCAATGGCATTGATAATGGCTCCATACATTTCTCATGCAATAGCACGTGAGGTTACTTTCTTATCAAGGCTGGGGGAGTCGTCGTGCAGCTCAATTCTGCGACAAGAGATTACCTGCAAAAGTCGTCTCCATCACTGATCAAACTTGAGCTGTATTTTTCCTTTCTGAGTTGATAACACTGACATGAGCGACTCTCAGAACTCAAATACTCAAGCAACTCTTAAAGGCAGGCTCGCTCTCATAACCGGTTGCACGTAAGTTATTTCTGATATAGGACTGCTTTTGCGTAACTGATACCAAGGCAATTCTGCATAGCGGTGGAATCGGCCGCGCAACAGCCGTGCGATTCGCCAAGCTTGGATGCAACCTCGCTGTGCATTACAATTCCGCCCGATCCGCCGCAACCGCACTCGTTCAGGAGTTGACATCTCTCGAAGTTCAGGCCAAAGCCTTCCAGGCTGACCTGTCAACGTACGATGGTGTGCGAAACTTGTATGCGGCTGTGACAAAGGAAATGGGCGAGCCAGACGTGCTATTCAATAATGCGGGTGTCACGACGAAGATAGTTGGGCCTGATGGGAATATTGAGGATGTGTCTCCGGAGGAGTTTGAGGCGACGTGGAGGACGAATACAGGCACTCATTTTTTGGTACGTGCAATTTGAAGCGCTACAGGCTATTCAGATACATTCAGCTGAACATGTTCACTTCGATTCCAAAGCTTACGCAGCTATGCGTCCCTCACATGGTAGCGCAGAACTTTGGAAGGATTGTGTTCAATTCAAGGTACGCGCACTTGTCGGTCCTGTCCACACGAACCTTCAAATAAGAGGTTTATTCTGCGAACTTTGTCCATTCAAGCGTCGCAGCT